>VZTU01025192.1:83181-190443 GCA_013400835.1 Zapornia atra | reverse complement strand
AGGAAGGAAGGGAGGAAGGGAGGAAGGAAGGAAGGAAGGAAAAAATAAATGAAAGAATGAAGAGTGTGTCTTACTGGGAAATGTGTCCTACTGGGCAAATTTTAATGAAAGACCCAGTTTCTCAGTGTGAATATGTGAAGGAATAAAAATACAAATGTTAATTTTTCAAGGAATCTGATTTCAAAACTGTTCCATAATTTGAAGTCTTTTTTAAAATTCAGTGCCTGTACTCATTACTTTGTAGCCACCAAAGTATTCCTTCTGTGAGGACAAATTAGAATTCTGGATGTAGTTTAAAACCCCCCAAAACATTCATGTACCCAACTCTCTTTCTTTTTTGCACACATAGATAGGTCTGTATATTTGATACATACAAAAACTGCAAGTCACAGCTCTTGGGAACAAAGAAGGGAAAGATAATTCTTGCCATTTCAGCGTGGTTTTAGTCAAGCCAAAACCAGTATGGAGCCTAAAACCAAAGAATACCTGCAAAGACCTGACCATCCTTATTTAAAACTATAAACAAAACAGAAAGCCTTTTGGGTCTCTACCTCCCTGCTGATTTGAGAACAGCTGTCTTTGATATTACTCCATGTTACCAGCAGAGGTTATGACATCATCCACTGTGAGCAGTTCATGAAGAAAGGCACCGAAACGAGATCTTTGAATTCTCTACTTGACACTTTCTTTCAGAATGAAATTTATGAAAGGTGTTAGAAATCACTTTATCATAGCAGGGTGAAGCACACTGAAAACTTGACTAAAACACACAGACACAGCTGATGCTCCTGGATATAGCAAGGGCCGTCTAAGTAAATTGCTTTCCCAAGACTCTGAAAGTGAGGATGAGAAGGAGGATGAGGGGAGCTTATTGCAAGCATGAAGTATTAAAAGACATGTGATAAAATCCCTGAAGTTTGTAACAGGGGAGATTCTGTTCTGTTGTTGGTGCTGCTTTACAACCAGTTTGCAGGAAAGAAAATGTTCTGTGTCTAATGCTTTTCCTGGCACTGCTCCTCTCATCCCCCAGGCCCATCCACAGGTGCCTGCTGGGTGCAGTCCAAGGCGGGAGGACCACATACCATCTGTAGCATCCCTCAGGAGACCCCAGAAGATCATCGTAGAAATTCATTTAGAATTTTATTTCAAGCAGCATTAACTCTCATTCCCCTTTCCAACCTCCCCACTCAGTGACAAAGTCTTTATTCAGGTATGGAAAACACCCAAATAACCAAAACTAAGGAGAATACAGTTCCTGACAATGAAATGCTGATCAGGGGCAGAAGCTTTGCATCCAACTGTCCTTCGATTTACAGAGATGGCTTTTCATGCCAAACAGGAAAAAAATAAAAAATGCAAAGTGAAGGTTTCTGCTTTGTGCTCCTCCAGCCTCAATCTTGTTTCCTTTTGGTTTAGGAATATTTTGTTGCAGCAATAGGCATTGCTTGGTGCATATAGATGCTGTTCATAGCACTCAGCCTGGAGGATAGTAGAGTTTACTTTGTTGTGACAATGTTCGCTCTCACACTTTCTTAGTGTGAATTTAAAGCAAGCTTTTAAATTTCAGTACTTTTATAAATAAAAAAGGCTACCAGATTTGAGATTGGTCACAACAATGAAGAAAAGGCTTGATAGTTTTGACATGAGATCAACTTCTTTTAAAAGCATCCATTATTAATGAATGTAGTCTACATATTTAGATATTATTTGGTTTAATTAATTTCCAAATGCCAAACAGCTACTAAACAAATTATTCTGGTTTCCCTTAATAGTCACAATCTTTGTCTTCATTGTGGGAGAATTTACAAACAACAGTGACATTAAATAGGAGATTGTCAGAAGGAACCAAGTGATCAGGATCCCAAGTGTCACTGCTCTGCCAGGGAAGTTCTTCTCCACAGGGTAGCAGGAGCTTTTTGGAGTCCTGCCCCAAATTATCAATAATCTTAAAGGCAAGTGTTACATGATTGGACCAGCACCTCTCATATTTTCTCTCTGGCACCCCAGTTTGCTGTATTAATTCGATTCTTCTCTTGGGATGGAGGCATAAAACAGCATTAAAATATCTGAAATATCATGCTACTGTTTTTAGCAAGGAGGCTTATTTACAATGTCTTCTATAGCACTGCAATCTCCTTAAGAACCAGGGGGCACAGTTAGTTTAACTGGGTTTGCACGTGACAATGGCTGCAGTGCACAACCTTTGGGCAAGTCCACGGGACATAGCAACCAGTTGGGATTATCAAACTGAAGTGTGCATAGGCATCTCCCCTGAAAATTAGCTGTGGTCAGAACACCCAGGTTTGTCAGGCACACTGGGCTGGCTGAAAATCGTTTCCCACAGGCAGGAGAGCAGCAGCTCACTCAGTGGTCCTGTCCTGAGAGTGTCCTCCCTTGCCCTTCACTTCACAGCAGGAGCCGAAGCTGGCACGCAGAGGACATGGTGGGAGCTGGAGGTTCAGAAAGGTGTGAGAAACAGCAGGGAAAACTGAATTTAAGAAGAGAGAGGCGGCTGCTCAGGAAGGCGGTGGATGGCTCACCGTGCTGAGCCTTCTGTGCTGTTGAGGAGGAGCAGGGGAGGCTGCGTGTGTACTCTTCCAGTAGGTATGCCAAGCGTATGATTGCTGCCGATGGGGAAAGAGTTTCCGTGAACAAGAGCGTCCTTTGTAATGCAAAGGAGATGTTTCATTAGGAACCGGTTCAGGAGTGTTACTCCAGCTCCGTGGATGCGTGAAACAGAGAGGCAGCATCCTGACCCATATGGCGTGACCCAGCTGTCGAGGCACAACGGCTGCACGGGCCAGAAAGCCGGTTTTCCAAAAACATCACAGAGAGTCAACTTCTAGGCTTTTATATTTAAACCCTTGAATTTAAGTGCATGGCAGCTCCCAGGAGGGGTATAATCCTACAGTTGCTCAGTGTGCAAGCACGGCTACGACCTCAGCGCTTAAAACAATAACTGAAATACATAAGCAAGAAAGTCACGAAGCCATTAGTATAAGGCTTAGACAAAAGTACAGACTAGCTGGCAGCTTTTTGGCTTGTAACACCATCTACATGGCTGCCGTGTGAATCTTGCCCTGGTGAAACTCTGCAGTGCTTGGGTTGCAAATGTTGTTGAGAAATATTCAACCCCCGTGAGGGGATTATTTTTGTTCCTAAAACCCACTTACAAACATTTCTATCCAGCACCAGTTCTGCAGTTTTCCCCTCTAATGAGTGAAACCGAAGTGTGGGGGGCAAACATATCTGCCACTCTCCTACCACATGAAAACAAGGCTGGCGTGTGCTTCGCACTGCCTTCCCCCGTCACCCAGTGGGTGAATTTCGTAACCTGCCTTGTTAGTGGCACAGCAGGCCGCCAAAAGGAAACCGAGTTGTTTGTATGAGATGAGATGTTGGGCTGCCAACTGTTATAAATCTTGTGCTACTTACAGCTCCGGCTTTTCTCAAAGCCTACTCCACCCCCTGCTGTGGTTTCGACTGTTGGAGCAACATTAGGAGGCACAACGGAAAGCAGTAATATTGGCATTTGTGGGGAAAATAAGAGAAGATGTGAGGAAGGGGCTGGATACAAATGTTTGATTGCAGGAACTGTGTCTCTAAGACCTGTAGCTGCAGAGATTTGGTCCCTGTGATGGTGGAAAGGTGATTTGCCCCTGCAATATTTACCTGTAGCTGTACCCATTGCCACCAGCTGGTTTTGTAAGTGTAACTGCTTGTAACCTCACACGTGCTTTCCCACTGTCATATCATATTAAATGAGCTATAATTGTAGTCTATTAGAGTGCAATAACCTAAAAGTGATAGTGCATGACAGCACCTGTCAACACGTCACGGAGGATTGTATGGAATGCTGAATTATACCCGTTTTATACCACATTAATGAGGCAGCTCATTCTTATCCAGTCATAAATAAACAGGTTTCAATTTCTTTATACATCATGAGAAGCTTTTTATTTTTTTATTTATTTTGCAAAGAGGCCCACGGAAGTCATGATAAGGTGATCTATCACCTGAAAAAAAGAGTATCAGAGTATGGTGGTTAATGACAGTGATTATTTTTTTCATTATTAATGGGTCTATGAATACAGCTTGGTGTGACTGTTTCTTTCCATTTTTTGGAGAAGAAAATAGAGAAACATATAAAGAAAATCAAGACTGGTCGTCCTTAATAATGTTTTAATACGAAATAAATGAATTGCCTGATTGCTTCAGCAGCACCCAAAGGACAGACTGATACAGGCAGAAACCTGTTCACCTTAAGATCAGTGGCTGTGCTGGGGCCTGGTTCTCCTTCATAAACTCTTTAAGTCAGGTTTTAAATGGGGATGGAATGAGAAAAAAGAGAAATGAGAGTAGGGAGAGGAAAGACAGAGAGCAAGAGGCTTTCAGCCAAATCAAAAGAAAAGCAAACGTATCAAAGTACATGCATGGGGCCCATTATTTTCCGTTACCTAACTGGATCAAGGTGTCTTCATTTCGCATAGCTGCTTAGGCTTCAAAGCCATAAATAACTGCCTGTACTCTTCTGCTGAGCCCACGTGAGGAGATTTCAACACAGTCCCCTCCAAGCAAAGACCCCTCCTCCCCAAAACAGGTAGAGGTCCCATGCACTAAATACACCAGCTTGCCGATGTTGAGAGATGGATGTGGGAGAGGTAGTCGTGTTCGAACACTTCTTTCCTTTTCTTGCTCTAAGTTACTCTAATGCAAATAGAAGTAGCCATTCTGTAATTTTAAAGTGCATGTAAAATATGATGTGCAAAAACAAAGCACATTTCTTAAGACAAGGACTGATAAAGAGTAGGTGATGTTTATAAGACCAAAAAAAATTCAATAAGGAAAATGAATGGTTGGGAGAAAGAAACCTGCTACTAACCAAAACAGTTGCTAAATCCTCTTCCTTTTCCAGGCACCTCCCACAGGGCCATTGCAGAGGGTGCCTTTCAGAACCCTGGCAAATAGTCTCTGCTTCTTCTTTGACCCTTCAACTGTTGCAGGAAGAAGAGCGACTTCAAAAGCACAGCCCACAGGAGGCACGGCAGCTTTTCCCTAGTGAGTGAAAATGAGAAATTCAAACTTGGGAGCTGACACCCAGGCAGCCAACATGACCAGACATCAACCTCCTCTTTTTTGGCACCACAAAGGACCCCCAACTGTCCCTCTGCACCCACGGTCACCACCAGTTTGCTGCAGGGATGATGACTTTGCAACTCCAGGGCAAATCCGTGACACACAAATACTCTGACACTGTACAGTACTTTCTTCTGTTTTATTTCTCAGAGCTGGTAGTTAGTCATTTTACCAGTAGTGGTTTCTATGGACTGCTTAATAACTACTTCCCTCATTAGTCAAGCCTTATTTACTTATTTACATATTGCTTTAAAAAAGACCCATACAGAATCACAGAATCACAGGATCACAGAACGTTTGGAGCTGGAAGGGACCTTGAAAGATCATCTAGTCCAACCCTCCTGCTAGAGCAGGATCACCTAGACTAAATCGCACAGGAACATATCCAGGTGGGGTCTGAATGGCTCCAGAAAAGGAGACTCCACAACCACCCTGGGCAGCCTGTCCCAGTGCTCTGCCACCCTCATATCATTCACTCGAGTATTTTCTCTGCAATCTTAGCTTTGTAACAAAGGAATGGGTTTAGAATTATGTCCTTTATCTCCAACAGAAGTGAGTTAAGAATCCTCATGTAAAAATCAAATCAGCATTTCCCTCAGAAGTTGTTTGCAAACTTTCTTCCAACAAGATGGAAGGACAGGGGGAACCAGTCTTATTAGGTACTAGGCAAAAAGAGCAGGTCAAAATTGTTCCTGACTTTGGCTTGATTTAGCTAATAGTTTTACTGAAAGTAGGGCTATTTGCAAAAAATAAATTATTTCCATATTTTCCGAATATTTCAACCTTTTTTTAAAAAAAGTTATTATTTCTAAACTTCTCTAAATGAAAAATGCACTTAACGAGCATTTCAATTCCCCCAACTAAATGAACCATTAACTTTGACTTCAACCCCAAATCGCTTTTTTTAAACTTTTTTTTTTTTCATTTTGCCAAGAAAGCCAATAAAATTTTATGTTTCAGGTCAATCCAAAATGAACGGTTTTTTTCTTCAGTTTGACCACTGAACTGAAAAATCAATTATTCACACAACCCCACTTGAAAATGGCTTGGAACTGTCTAATCGTGCATGTAGGCAGTTACTTACTGTGTGATCTTATTACTACTCTCCTAATTCTTGCTCTTTCCCTGCCTAATTGTTGTTGTGGTTTTTTTCTCTAAGTCAAACCGTAGACTGTTACAGGCAGACACTTTGCCCTCTGGTACGTCTGAAATGTGTGTGTAGGACAATGATCCCTGTGCCAGTGGTAGAGAAGTGGCACATCGTTGTGACCATTACGTGTCCATCAGCCCTCCCTAACAGCTAGGTGCCGTCCTCGTCACTGCGAGCGATATTCCCAGCATGCGGGATTCAGGACCTTCTGTTTTCTCCTCAAAGTAATAACCCAGTTTTACAGACTAATCATTTAACCTTTTCTACTGGGCCCATCCCTTGCTGTGTGAACTGGAAGCCAACTGAAGGAAGGAAACACAACAGAAACCTTATGAGCCTCCCTGGTAGAGGGAGCGCTAAGCATTTGGTTTTGAAACTGGAAAACAGATGAAAGAAGCAGCAAATGACAGAGAAGGTTGGAAGGGTCTCGTTTCTGCCTGCTCGCCAACGCTGGCAAAGGAAGAATAGTTAAACGAATGAATGGCTTTTGGTGTACATATAATTACCAGATCATTCAAATACATCTTTATCTTTCACTGTCTCTTCCAGCTTTTTTGTTGTTTGGTTTGTTTGTTGGATTTTTTTTTTTTTTCATTCTTTCTTTTTCAAAAGAAACATGTGGTACTGTTTTCTGGTTTCTGCTTAGACTGGTCTGAGTCTATTTCAGTGGACTTACACCTCATTTACATTGTGGTAGCAAAGCTTTCTTTGCATCCCAAGAATAACACTTTAAATAAGATGAGATGTGCTGTAAAAATGTTTGATTTGTCCTCAAAACCAAGCGGATATTTCACCTTGAGTCAGACAAATGGCAGATTCTGCCAAAATCTCACTGTAGCAAGCAAGGACAGAGGAGAAAGCAACGTTTCAGTCATACAATAGCCTCCAGATTACTCTCACTCATTCACAAATAACTCCGGTATTGGTTTTGTTTTGTTTTTTTCTTTTGTGATATTTAGTGTTCTTATAAAGTTTCACTGCATCCCTCTTCACCCCATGACTAACAACACTTGTCGTAAACCTGCCTTCAAAGCAACATGATACACAGCCTGAAAACCATGTTTCTATCTGAAAGGAGACTCACTGGCAGCTTATAAAACAAGCCCCCTTCTATCCGCAAAGCATTTCCCATACATCAACCGTATGGATAAACTCACAGCTCTCTGCCTCCGTGCAGGACTAAAGCTGGCACGGAATCCCTGCATTCGACTACTGTGAGGTGTTTTGGCGCCCTGAATGAGCACTGGTGAGGAAGACCATGAGCAATTGGCATGAAGCTTCCACAGAAATCCTGATGCTACCCTAAAAAAGTCACCTTTCTCAACCCGTCCACTGCCCTCCACACTGTTATCTTCCAGCAGCAGGGAACTATGGTTGCACATCCTCTTTGGGATCCTAGTTTAGGGGACAAGCAATGGCAAAGGTAGGCAAAGAGAGACCATCACAAGTCCAGACTAGCGAGAAGACTTAACATTGTTGGTGCCAGTCATGACCTCCACAGCCCTAGGTGCCAGACACGGTCCCACACAGAGCAGGTGAGAAGGAGTCAGCACCTGAGACCAGGAGCACAAGAGACAACTCTGGGAGCAACATCCCACATTGTTAGCAGACAACTACACACCATTTTGTATGTAAGGAACATACTATGGAATAGTACCTACTTAATTAACTGTACTTTGCAGTTCTATAGGATTAGCTATTGAGGGCAACAGGCGCCTTGGCACCGCAAGCAGCGTGGATTACATACACAGCTTGAACCTGCTAATTGAGAATGAACAAGTGCATGCAGCTCAGCTGGCTGCTGGCCCAGACCCTCCTGCACCACTAGCAAAGTGTCTTGGGGTCTTCTGCTGGACACCCAGTGCAACCATGTAAGTTAAAGTAGCATCACCTTTGCAACCTATGCGTGGGGAGCAGCTTGCAGAGCAAGTGCTCGCTGCATACCAAATTGGAGCCCTGATTTGCAAGGGCTGTGCTGGGTATGGAAGGAGACTTTCTTCTCCTCGGCTGCACGAATTTTTATCTGACACCCAAGTACCACCCACATTTGCCAGCTGATGCCTTGCGTCAGGCTCCTCTCCTGGTTTTGTAAATTCCATGGAGACCCCGGGGACAGCCAGAGTGCAACAATAAATAGATCTGGGGGCTTGGTTTAGACTTTCAGGGTTGGGTTTTTTTGCTGCTCCTTCTCCGTGCCAACAGAGTTTAGAAAGATCGGTGCAAATGATACAGACTTGTGTAAGGCTTGACATCGATTTCAGCAACATCTGAGCTCTCTACAAAAGAAGTTTGCAGTTTAATTAGAATGGCTTATATCCAGCAACTGTGCTCAGAATAAACAAAAATTAGAACATAGGGATGATGATTTTTTTTTTTCCCTAACAGTACCTCAAATAGTGAGAGCCTTTCCCAGCACCCCATAAAACACAGCTTTGCGCACCAGGGCACGAACAACACCAATAAAAGGGGTGCACTTCAGGGCAAGATTTTATGGATCCATCTGCCAAGCATTTCTTCACAAGAGAAGAAACACATCATGAGTCTAAGCAGATGCCAGGTCTCACCAAACTGTTCATTGCCAGCAAAACATCAAGCCATCCCCGTGATTGCCTGACCTGGTTTCTACACTTTGGAGCTGAATCCGAAGAAATCACTGAGGCCCTGAAGGAGGACTTCAGGTAACAGAGTATGGCAGGAGATGATGCTGAAGTCCTTTCCCTGTTCATCCTTGACCAGTCATGGTTCTCACCTGCAGCGTTATCAGAGTTCCTCCCAGGATGGAAAAGCTGTACACAAGATTTATAATCAGTCAAGGAGTCACATTCAGCCTTTCTGAATGCTGAAAATGGCAAAGCAGAAGAACAGGAATTGCCACTGTATAGAATTGGTAAATGGCACAGAGAAAACATAAGGTCTCTGCTCAAGGATGTAGCTAAGTAAACATGACCCTGCATTCATTCAATTACTGAGTTAATTTAGTTGGAAGGGACACTGGGGATCATCTGGTCTGACCACCTTCTCAAGACCAGGCTAGCTTTGACATTCATAAATCTGACCTACCACAGTGAGGGGATTCAATTAGTCATGAAGGAGAACGTACTTTTTGGACCCTGGCACCACCCAGGGGTGCTGACACCCTCAGTCCCCTGGAACAGACCAAAGTTGCCCAAGTCTCTGATGAGGAACTGGGAAGGAACAAGAGGCCCATGCTGTGCTCAAGATGCTACGTAGCACTCATCAAGCCTTACCATTTGGCTGGGACAAAACTCTAAAGACTGAGCCCACCCCAGTTTTCCCAGAAAGCAAGGCAATCCAAGCCAAGCCCGATGTTTGTGCCACCACTATGTCCAGAGCATCCTTAAGAGAAGCTTTCTGTGAAATACTGAATTCCCCTCCGCTGCTTCACATAGGCTGTGCACAGAAGACATATTGCCCAGGAGTACTCTGGGGTGAAAACACACAGGAAATGTCTCCAGATGACTGTCCTTCCCATTGTCTCCCATTCCTGGGTTTCCTTTCCTCTCTCTTCCCTTGTTGCTCTTGCTGATGTGAAGACCCTGGTATCGCTTGGGCGAGGTGCTCATTTAACCCCTGACTCCCCAGGCTTCCAAACACCTTCCCAGCTGCAAAAACGAGGGCAGAGCATGGGCACGCAGTCACCAGAAGACCCCACACCCTGGGAGAGATGCACTATTTGCACAGACAAAAGCTTCTCCTGCACACCTAGATGCCAGCAAAACCTAACCACCCAAATGTTTGTGCAAAGGGAATAAAAGGAGCAGGAACGTGATCAGATGGAATCGCTAGCCAGCTTTAGCAAACACGGGCTCTAATTAATTTTTTCCTCCCATTGTTTACCCAGCTTTGTATGTAACTGAGAGCTGAACGGGGCTTATCAGTAATTACCAACAGTTCTGGAAACTTTACACGTTGTTGTGCTGTGTTACCACACAGGGTAGTGATCCATGAAGACAGGTGCCTCTTCATTCATTGCTAAGCAATGTTTAAAAAAATCGGGAAAATCTCCTCCGACCCTCTGTTAGAGCCGCTGCGATATGAGGGAGGGGAAGAAGGAGGAGGGGAACATTTGTTTCAGATGTAACTGTGAAAGTTTCCCGGACGTGATTGCACCCCACCTCGTCGGCAGTGTCAGAGGATGCTCTGCCTGCAGCCGGGCTCTTTTCCCGGCCCCGGAATTCCATTTTCCCATTCCATAGTGACACCTGCTGGGAGCAACTGAGCGGAGACTCCCCCGCTGCTCCGCTTGGCAAGGGGCTGCGGAGTGCAAAATCAAGGGTCTATGGCAATCAGGGAGATTGATTCCCCTCCTCTCCTTGCAGATTGAACCAGGCTCTTATCAGATGGAAAACGGGTCTCTGCGGTGTGATTAATGCTCAGAAACGCACCGCATGAGCAGCCCCAGAGAAGCAGAGCTGGACCATCAGCTGGAGGCCTGTGGGAGAAAGGAGCGAAGGAGATCGGAGGGTTGTTTGGATGCAGAGAGTCAGTTTTAGCCCATACAGCAAGGAGGTGAAAGCAGGGGTGAATTTGTCCCCTTTGCAGAAGCTAAAAGGTCGCTCAAGAGGAAAGGTCATGTTACACTTGCTGTTTGCTGACAGTCTTTCAGCAAATACTGGCCACCGTGGGAAGGCAAGATTCTGGGCCAGCATCTTTGGTCCAATTTGATATGGCCATTCTTACAGTGGCCTGAACTGCGGCTTCTCTGTATTTTCTACTCTCCTTTCCTCCTGAGAATTTCACTGCTCCTGCTCAGCATTTAGATGCCATCACGCCTGGCATGTGGGCTGCAATGAATGCACGCAATAAGCAGGGAAATTGAAAAATCTTGCCCTAACCCTGCACTCTCCCTTCCCCCACTTGAAGCTGAAAGGAAAAGACAACCCGGCAGGAAAAGTGCCAAAATGTTTTAGAAATAAACGACAGACACCAGAATCATCACACATTTTCCTAGGCAGGATAGTAATTTCTGTAAAGTATTTTTAACAGTGAGGAGAGATGGGAGGGAAGTCACTTAAATCTAATGCAAACGGAGGATTTGTCAGTTACACAGTTTGTATAATGTCATACCTAGAAAATGTTAGAAAAGTGGAGGGATTATGGAGAGGAGAGATACTTCTAAAATTGGAGGCCTCCTTTTAGGGCTTTAGCCCGCTCACTCTTCCAGATCACTCGGAACATTTTTCTCTGAGGAAGGGCAGGAGCCTATCTCAAAACTGTGACAGCTCTCTGAGCTACATGTTACTTAAGAAACTTTGCTCCCCATCTCACTGCTACCTCTTCCAGTTTTTGCAAAGTGCTGCTTCTCCTCATTTCAGCTCTTCAGTTATCCCCAACCATTTTAACCACGGCGGAGCAGTTTCCAAATGCTTCCAGGCTGTTTTCTTCCTCCCTTCAAGACAGCAGCAGCTTCTGTGACCAAAAACCTTATCTAACATGGAGGCTTCCCACTGTTTCTCTTTTGGTTCCAGCCTTGGCTTAAAGGTGTTTGAAAAGGGGCCACTTGCCCATCCGATGCACAGTGACAGCATCAGTTATGAGCACGTCTGGAAATTCTTCACAGCAGTGGGTTCAACAGGGTTAATTGTGCTGACCTCATTTAAAAAGCACTTTGAGATCTTATGAATGAATATAAGCGTTTAAAAAAACCCCCCATGCATTATAGTTATTGAAATGTATTACTCTCACAGCTAATTATTTAAGCACAAAATTATCAAAGCACCCATTTATAGCAAAAAGTAGAGCAGCACTGCAGGAAGGGGAGCCTGGCAGGATCTGAAACGCTTGTGACACTACATTTGGGGTGGCTGTCCTGCTCCGAAGTGGCCTTTTTGCTGTTATTAAGGTAACACGGGACTCCTGCGAAGGGCAAAACCTGCTGAAGTGTATTAGCTTCAGCTCCGACGGCCGGCAGACTTGAAACGACCGAATTAAGCAGGGAGGCCGAGATAAATGGCTAAAACCTGAGCTAACAGCAAACGCTTCGCGGCTGGAGGAGAAAAGCCGAGCTCTCATTAGCGCTAACAAGCCGCTTTCTGTGGAAGCAGCTCCCGGCAGAGCTCTTTTCGAGGTGAAATGAAGCCCCCCGGTGGCCGCCGGCCGCTTTGCAGCCCCTAGCCGCCAGGCCGCACCGCTCTCGGGCCGGGCCTCTCCCGGGTCTGCCCCGGGTCTCCCCCGGGTCTCCCCCGCTTCGGCCCTGCTGGAAAGTCGGCGGTTCTGCCGCAGCCGGGCCTGCCCGTTAGCTCAGGGCAGACCTCACCGCAGCAACGCACCCCTGGCCCACGCATCCCCCCTCCAAAACTGTTTTGTCATCCTCTTCCTCCAGCCCACTCTTACGGGACGCTGAGTGAGAGTGAACAGGCCGGCAGACACAGGCATCAGCTGCCAGGATTTCCATCCTGCATGCAGGATATCGCTGGCACAGGGGTGACGTGGCTATTACCTGTGCTCCCTCTGTAAACTTGGCAGCAAATACAGGTCTCTGTAAACGTGGTGCAGGCTGCAGTTCTTTCACAGAGAAAGAAGCTGGCGGGCATCCCTGCGAGGTGAGAGTTTGCGCAAGCCACTTGTCTGGAGGAACTGGTAGTTTGGAAGCTCACACAATGTCCTTTTCCCACTTACAGCCACACCTTTGGCAGTCTTCACAAGCAGAGCCCATGGGCAGAGAAAAGCTGGCATGGGCCAAATGCTTTTTGTTAAATCCCTCTCTCAGAGCCCCATCTTTTTAGTTTTTAGACACTTGCATCTGAAGGTATCCCTATGTCGAGACATATGGTTGATAACTGAACAGGCAGTGTGTATGGACTGGAATAAGGATCTGACCAAGTAACCCAAGCATAGCACTGATCAAAGAGTTTCAGATACCAAGATGTAGGGCATTAGCTTCTAACTGGGGTTTCTACTTTGGTCTCTAGTTCACGAATCTCCTGCCTCCCTCAGTGCAGAAGCTCCTTATTAAATTAAAGAGCCCAGAGCTGATTCATGCAGAGTCTTCAAGGGATGTGTTCATTTCACTGGAGCAGTGGAGATACGGGCACAGATTACCAAGGGCAATCTGAAGGGTATCTCACTGTCATTGAAATAGGCATAGAATTTTTTTGAGTTCTTTTCTGCAGAGAAAAGAAAAAGTAAGACATGCCTTTTTATAGCAATTAATAATTGGAATAGAATTACTTAATATTCCCATACAACTGAATTATAAAGTAATGCTTCCTACTGCAGAAAGGTTATCCAAATATTTTCCTACTGAGTGAATCACAGGTTAGACTTGTAAGAGTGTCTCATGTACTAGAACCAGCTGTCACCATCCTGTCTTTGAGTGTATGTCATTTCCTTGTGACAGATTTCTACGGGACTGTTCGTACAATAAGGTAATACTAGGTTTTCAATTGGGTTAGAAAAACTAAGCCGATAGGAGTTGTGGTGTGGGGTTTTTTATCAGCCTAGAGCTTTTTTCTGAAAGCAACTAGAATTGCACTCTGTGGATACAAAGGGTTAGTAGTCTATCAGAAGTGTCTTCCAAGACAAGATCTGCACCCCTTCTATATGGTGCTGTATTAATCCAGCTGAAGAACAACCACCTACTCATACCATGTTCTGTTCTGAATCCCACCAGGCTCGCTTCCTCAGAGACAGATAACATTTGGGAAAACCACCAATGAATGGTGCATTGTGCACCCTCAAGAACAAAGCAAGCATTTGGAGCTACAGTGATGGGACCACAGTACTGGCACACTGGGCCTTGTTTCTGTGGGTAGTAAGGCAGAGAGCATAGTCCAAATTATGGTTGCTCCTTTCTCTTTGACCAGTCCTGTCTTGCACACCACAGCAGTGCGGCAGAGTCTGTTACTCAAGCTGACTCGTTGGAGCTAGTTACTGTTGTCCACACTGCATTGGTACATAGACACCTCTGCAGACTGTATTAAGCTGTATCCTCCCACATCCAAATGCAGGTGTGGGTCCTAGAGCAGCTCACATAACTGTGCAGGCTCATCTCAGCACCAGCATGTCCACGATTGTTGTATGCAGGGCGGCGGCACCTAGAAGCATGCAGTGCTCAGAGGGAGCCTTGGCACTTCCCTCCCTAAAGCCTGCTCCTGGAGGAAGGCAGAAAGCAGCCCTCTCCACCCGATTATGCGATGTACATGCCAAACAAGTTACATTATAACCTTAGCGCTGGAACATAGAGGAATATGCTGTTCGTATCGCTTTGACTAGCAAGCTGCTATTTAAAGGTCAGGGCAAAGCTTTAAACCCCGAGAAGGTTTTGATGTCATTGCTGGGGGAGGGGCAGATGATGACGAACGACAGGGACTTTAAAAAAGAAAAAAGGAGCGAAAGAAGGATTACATTCAAAACTTTGGTCTCCTAATCAATACCCACCTGAGCTTCTGGATTAGCACTATCCCGTATTTCCTGAGAGAGGTTAAATGCAAGGTGATCACCCCAGCTCCTCAGTTTAATACATGTGTCAGGGTTAACAATGACCTGGGCATAAGATCAGTCATGTTATTTCCTATGGAAAATTCTCCTATTCTCCCCTAATAAAATAATTAAATTCCCTGCAGTGTAAAGAATTTATTGGTTAATTCTTCTCGGGAGTCGCTTGTCTTGACTTTGTTCAATGTTTTGTAAAAGTCGAGATTAGGCTCATTATATTAAGAGCAGGATTCAAATCTATTTCGAATCTCATAATGGCATCCTCTCTTGCTGCAAAATCTTGTCCTGGACTGAATATGGGAAGACAAAATTAGTCCTTTTCAAGGAGCAATCATCAAAGATCAGCGACCATCAAAGTGCTTTACTTGGGGGAAAAAGAAAGAGGCCAAATATCAAGATAACGCAGACAGTCAGTGAGAGTGGAGAGCTTGAAGCTGCTGGAATTTGTTTAAGTCATTCACAAATACTGTATATACCCTTGACAGGTCATTTCATTCTATTTAGCACTTTTTATTCTCTGTGGTTTATAAGCTCTTAAGCAAATGTAAGAGGGAGGAAAAGCTAACGCATCTGATAATACACTATATCAGGCTGACAACCTAACTGAATTTCCCCTGTGGTGCTAGGAAAACGCTACTCCAAAAAGTAATAATGCATACCAAAAAAAAAAAAAAAGACAAAAAGAGGGGGAAAAAAAAGGATCATAAAGATCATGCCGTCACATTTAATTTCAGAGAACAAAACCTGAAGCTGATTTCTCTTTAGATCAGTTGTATACCAGTTGGAACACGGGTGCCTAGCACTGCGACAGAGTAATATGATCTGAGCTTTAAATAGCTGCCAAATAACCATGTGGTGGCTGGCAGCATTAAACGTGTTGCAACGAGAGTGATCTGTTTCAAAGTAAAGCCACATAACAGAGGATAAGTCAATCTGATGTGGTATAGAAAAAGGGGGGGAGGCGGGAACGTTTTTCATTATCTTTCTGGGTTTCTTTCTGCTTTAAATGTGTTCCCATCTTAAAGAAGCATTAGATAAAGGTATTTTTCTTAAACTGTTTAAAACCTGAATCACGTGCAGGTCATTTCAGAGAACTCCTTGGGCAGCCAGGCACAAAGTTGGGGTGGGGGGAGAAGGTGCCACATGTGAAGCACCACCGATGAGACCATCCCCTTGCTGCAACCCAGGTCAGAGTGGCTACCTCCCAGGGTGAAAGGCACCTTCTGTGTCTAGGGGCTGCCCTACCCTTAGTTTGTACCAAATGCATCCATGGCAGTTTTTAGAAACAGATAAGGAACAGATCTATGCCAAATAACTTGGGGTGACTTCTGCTCCGGGACCTCCCTTTCTTCTCACAGCAAAATGTAGCACCTTGCAGCACCCGATGAGGCCTCCATGGGCTCTTTGGGATGCAGGGAAAAACCTGGTGCACAGTTTAGAGGTGCCTTACTAGGAGATTCTGCCATCCCAACATTCCTTCTAACCATCATGTCACCTCCTGATCCCTATTGTTCACATGTCTCCTGGCTTCATGAGCCACATTATGGCCTGGAAAGACAGACCAGTTTAAACTGGTGATGTAGGAGACATGGAGGGAAAAGTGGCTCTGTAAATACTTGTGATTCCTCATCCCTGCTGTCACTTTTGATTATAGATGACCAACTTCTGTTTTCAATTTCAGCATCTCCACCAACTTCAGCAGCATAAATCCAGATCACAGCAGAATTTCATGTGAACATACTTTATCTAGTCTTCACTGCCTGGAAATCACACTGCCAAAAGTACAGATAAGAGAGTGAGAGGAAAACCCAGATGCTGCATCAGAAGGTAAATAGCTCATTTAAGAGGATTAGTATGACTTCTTAAAAGATAATGAGCAAAACATACTTCACAGACAGTTAGGATTTTGCAAGAATGGGGACACAGCATTACCAACGCTACTTACAATTGTCTTACTAGCAGATTACTACAACATTATAGAGTACAGCCTCAGTTGCAGCAGCTGGGCATCCTGCAGAGAAATAAGAGCAGGCTTTATTTTGCATTTCCTCAAAGGAGAATATTGCTTTACCTCAGTAACATAAATGTCAATAAACAGCCACATATTTCATGAAGGTCAGTTCCAATGAAACTTCCAGCAGCCACCCCAATGAGTAACAAGGGTAAACCCAGGGCAAATCCTTTGCTGACTGTTTTGTCCACAGTTGCCTTTGCCATGTTGTGTCAGAGCGTCCCTCAGGAATCCATAACAGCTGCCCAGCGGGCTGGCACAGGGCATCACGGAGGGATGCACATCGTCCTTTCTCTCCCTCCTTTCTTACCTCCATCCCCTTGTTTTCTCATTGCCTCCTTCACAGGCAGTCAAGGCACTCACCATGTTTTCACTGGACAAGCAGATGATGGTTAGATTGAAAAGTAACCAGAAAATGCTTCTTCTCTACCTGTTCCTTTTAGCATCGCTTTTCCAAAAACGTTACTTGAAAATAAATAATTAAACAAATCTCGCTTCTTCCAATATGACCACAGGCTATTAAGCCAGCCAGGCAATTAAAAATAAAACCCCCAAAACCCTATAGGTTTGTAAGGAACGCAGTTCTTTGACCAATTTCACAGAATATTTTGATTACAGTATTTAATCCCCTTTGCAATCTTTTACTTAGCTCTAATCATGAAAATCCCTGCATCGCCGCCAAGGATTTTCTAGACAAAAGCGAATCTGGAAGAATGCCACGGAGCAAGTCTGCTTAGCTGGCCTGTCTTCCCCAAGTTCTTACAAACCCATTCCCCTGCACATAGTACTGTAATGAAATCAGAAGAACAAGAGATAGACTGTACTCTTAGGTAATACCCATAGACAAACGCCTCCCCACCACCCCTAACATGGTTCCCTGGTCGCACCAGCTACTTATTACGTATCATTTGCTCAGCTACATACAAGTCTTGGAGGGAGCAAGCAACCTGTCACCATCGTTTCAGAAGGAACCCGACTCTTAGTTCGACTGTATCCAAGTAAAGCGAATAGATAAGAGCTACAGACTATTGCCAAGTGTGAGCTTGAGTGAAGAATTTATGAGCACTCAAGCAATTTCTACTGACGCCAGAAAGGCTTCCTCAGGTTCCTAAGGAAACCCTCAGAAACACCTTGGGATCTTCAGTGGCTATTACACCCTCTGTCTGACCCAAAGGGCTGCCTCCAAGAGAGGCCGCCTCGCACAGAAGAGTGTAGCTAATTTAGCTGCAATATCGAGGGGGTTCTGAAGATGCACATGGGCTGAATTAAGGGCTCCACGGGAGCCTTTGGCTCATTCCTTGCAGAGTTTATTAGTTGCTGCTGCACACATGGTTAGGTTTGCTGGAAGAAGTCCAGTACTGAGGCACCTCTCAATTCCTCCAGCTTCTAAAAGTTGCAAAAAAGTGGTTCAAGCATATTGCCCCCTAAAAGCTCTTGTAGAGAAGGACTGTCCCCTGCAGAGAAGCAGACAGGGTTTGCGAGGGGTACCTAGTCAAATTAACTCTTGATTATTGAATTTACCTCCACAATTACCAGTGAGTATCCTAGACTGTAAAGGGGGTAAATACCAACAGATTGTATTATTTGAGAAACAGTACGTGATTGTGTAATTAAGGGCAGGAATATAATACCGTATGCACAAGGGGCAGGGTTGATTTCAGCATTTCCTGCCTAACCAAGGGCATTATGGTGTAACCCTAATGTTCTCCGGATGGCTGTACATTTATATGGAGTTCATATATATGCTTATGAATATTTGGTTAAAATTCACCCATCATACTCTCTGACATAGTAATTAAAAACACCATGTCAGCTGCCAATAAAAATATTTTTGTGATTTGGTAATTATTCCAGACCTCATAGTCCCAGTTCTCCTTCCCCCCACCCTTGTTGTCTTCCTGTTCTATAATGTATAAAGCTAATCTTGATGATGGAAAAATAAATAAGTAGCAGGGAAGGCTGGAAAGCTTCCAATCACAAAAGCTCCTAAAATGGAAGCAACATCCAATCTGGCCCACCACATCTTCTAGGTGGGCACTCCTTTCCTGCCTTTTAGTGATGCTTTCAGTATTCATAACAGCAGTGGAATTAAGCATTATGAACAAGAAGAAACCAACATGCAGTCTTTATTTTTCCCCATCAGTCCCAAACCATTCTGCATTGCGTTACAAAGTGAAAACCAACACGCCCTCAGATGGATTTAATTTCAGTTTGGGCCCAATGCCAGATGAAGTTTCCCCATTGTTAAAACTCCACCCCAGCTTTTCCATACCATGCATACAGTCCCATCCTTACCCATCTTCCAAGCACGTGTGCGCACACATATACACAGAGAACCAGACACTCCTACAATCCCAAATCCATCTCCCCTGATGTCTTAGCTAGGGTCATTGCTTTCCCTGGGATGACTGGTAGGCAAGTTGGATTTGGTCTATAATGCAGATTTTTAATATTTATGAGAATGAAGGCTACATAAAACATACATTTTCATGTCCTAAATATTGTCTTCAGAGTAAATCTTGTTTAATAAAAAAGTCATTTGACACAATCAGGAAAAAGTTTGTTGAAGAAGCCAATTATTCCATTCAAAAATACAAGGGTTAAAGTGTGATTAAAATATCAATGCTATCACTCCAAAGTACAATTCTCAGGCATATTGCAGCTAGTAATTTAACTAGGGCATATTGGCATACATGATCATGCAACAAACATGGATTTCAGAATACAGAGGTATGGTATACAGCTTTCAAACGCATACAGAAAAGAGAAACGTGTAACGGGAGCAGCCAAGCTTTTACATGTACAGACTAGCACCAAGTCGCTGTTCATGGCAATTGTCTTCTCTCTCATCCTCTTCCCATGGACGTTGTACGAACAACTGCAGTCTATTTTTATAAAGTGCAGACGTGTTTGCTTGCATTAAAGCTAAGGCAAGTGGTGGAAAACAGGAGAGGAGGTAGATTGAATTACTGTGTTTGAGTGTTTGGTTTGCCCTCCACCTTGTACTTTTCTCCACAAGCCCAAGAATGAGATAAATCTTAAAAGAAAAATGTTGGTTTGTCCCACTTTGTACTGAGCTTTTTTGGTTGCAGAAACTTTTTTGCCTTCCTCTGTTTGCAAAACTGCAAAATGGCTGCTAATGGTACAACATGGGGAACCAAGAGTACTTTCTAAAGAGCTAAAAGCAATTAGCGGGGACGCAAGGTGGTTTCTTCCTGTACTGAGTTTTGTGTCCTTTACCCTTAAAGAAGTAACAGAAGAACTTCCAGAAGTCTGCCTGCACACTTAGGATTGCCATAATGGTAAGGATGTATAAAATTGTGTTCCAGTTAACAGCTGTCATAAAGTTTCACCAGGGATTCCCATTTTTCCCTTCAACAGTGTATGGCTAGTCTGAGTGTAAATAAATGGCGCGCCCCACCAACAAGAACAGCATTCCTGCTAATAAAGCAAAAAATACTCCTATAGGAGCCAGCATAAAAGACCAGCCATAACGTACGTAAACAGCAAAGCCTGGGCAATCCATTTTTTTCATGTTTGTGTAGTTTTCCAGGTCAGCCATTGCCTGCACCCAGATGACGTACATCACAACGACCAGCGAAAACAAGGCGCCTGGAAGACAAACACCAAGAGGATATGAGACATACAGTGGGCGTGTTTACGGTGATACCTAGAAACCCATCAAGGTTTGAGTCCCCAACTGTAAGGCACAGTCAGACACCACTGCATAATTTTTGCCTTTGCTTCCTCTAACAATCACTGTCTCCATCTTGCTTCTGATTTGCACCGAAAGGCATCCTCCCATGACAAAGGATGTATCTGGTTTCGATTGGCAGACTGAAACACTGGTGTTTAGGGACAAAATTCAGGCAGGCGTTTACTGTTTTGAATTCAGGAGGTGGGCATGATGACCTGGGAAAAAATATCTACTTGTGCTCCCCAATCTCTGACATTGTTTCTGTGTCAGTCTTTTAGATTAGATACGAAAAGGGGAAAGGGATGAGAAATCTGTCATCTTCATCTCTCTTCATTTCCTTCTTTTTTCCTGTGAAAAGGGCTTTGTTTGGAACATACTACCCTCAGAATATTATGCTCAAATATTTTGCAGATGAATTTGGATGTATTTCATTTCAAATCCTCCATATTAGAAAAGAAGTACCTGGTATAGGAAAAAAACTCAACAATAATTAAATAATAGTTGTGAAGCAGGCTATTAGTATTAACCTCAGAGTGGATACAACAGTTTCCTGGAATTAATCCACCACATAATTCACAGCCTTTTCCCAGCCACTCCTCTGAAAGGCCTTCAGATTGCTTACACATGATAGTAATAGGAGCACATGCCCTTACAAACATTGTTAATCTCTTTGTTACTATGCACCAGAAGGAGATACAAGAAGAAAGGGCTTTCCAAAGTATCCGTTGCATGCCTAACATTTCATTTCACTTTAGAGGAATGTGGACACTTGAGAAATGCAAGCCTGCAGCACAGATGCACTAGCAGATCTGCTGGAAAACTGAGGGCACAAGTCTGAATTTTTTGCGTGCTCCAGCCTGTGCCCACTTGCTCCTTGAGCTCCAGCTGTCATAGCACAGTTACAGCAGTAGGACTATCTATTCCAACACTAAAATATTTGGGGGACACCACCCCATCATGTTTTTATCCCAGGATGTTTAGTTGCCTCATTAAAACAAGGCAGTACATACTCCCAGGAATGTTTCTTGCCAAATTCGAGTCTAAAGGCTGTAGAGCTGCAACATGTAAATCAAAGGTACTCGTGGTCTCTTCCCCATCCTCCCAAATACTTGCTAAGCAAATGTGAACAAATGTGTAAGAACCCATGGACAGGCATTGGCTTACAGACCCACCTATCTGGGTAACCTGCATGGCTACCTTTCCCCATACCCATCCTGCGATGCTGCCTCACAACCTCCTTTCCCTGCCCTTCCCATCCACTTACTGACAAGGGAGAAACTCTTATTACTCCCTCATTTGCTTCAGGCTAAATCAGACAGGTTAGCTGGAGCAGTTTAAATTGGTGATCTGGTGACATTCTTGTTGGTGCTTTATTGTCAAAATGTAATAGCTTTACATTCTGGACATCCTGAACATCTGACAGGTGAGAGCTCCCAACTTGATGCTTGTGAACACCACCTTTTGAAGCCCACCAACAAAATGAGCTGAAGTAGTTCACCTGAGGCATAATCAAAATGTGACTGAAAATCCCAAAGGGATTCTGAATTTTTTTGAGGCTGAAAGACAGGAGAAAAACCAAATAAAGAAGGACACAGACACATTTCCTATCTATGAAATATATTTCCAGGACTACGTATTTTGCTAGGGCTCAAATTCCTAACAAAGCTTAAAAGCCCCCTAACACTCAACTCTAAAAGGTATGAATTCAATTTTGAAAGTATTTTACCTAAGTAAAACTCAATTTTAATGGAATTTAGTGCTGCAAGTATATTAAATATACAACTGGTGAAACAATCAGAGAGAAGGATCACCTTAGGGCCAGACAGAAAGAATGAGAAATTAAATTGAAGACTCTCCAGATATAAGTCAAACTGAGCAGAAGATTTCTATAAAGAACGTCTAAGGATAATATAGGCAATATAGGAAAATAGGAACCTAATAGAGGTAGTAACTTTTGATGTGAAAAGTAAGAAGATTCAGGGCCAAATTTGTAAATGCAGTTATAGAGACACGGAGTTTACTCGAGGTTTCAAAACTTCACGTAAAAAAAAAAAAATACTTATAGCCCAAAGATTTGGAAAGATATATCGATGATGTGGCAAATTCCATATGAACATTGGAATTTACCTCTTTAGGTGGCTGTGCCTGTGCATTTTCAAATGTCTGTAGCCTTCTATTTATTCTCTATATTGGGGCAAACTTGGTCCAAAATAATCATCATGACAAAAAGTAGCGATGTAGATTCCCTCACTGCAGCAGCGGGTAAGCGCAACCGGGCCTTGAACGTCTGGAATGCTTTTGACCTCCGGCAGCCTGGGCAGACAGGAGAAGTCAGAAGCATCTGCCATTAAAACAAGACTCTGTCAGAGGTGGTTTAACCTGGAAATGGGCACCTCTTGGTCTTTTGGCAGTTCGAAGCAACACCTTCTAGGTGGTTAAACTAGAGCCAACTCCATATAGATGAGAAATAGCAAGCCAGTGTTGCCAGTGGTAAAACAACTTCAGGGAACCTAAAATCCATCGGGTGATTTCACAGCAGGCTGTTAATACCTGTGTGTGGCAAATTGTTGGGTATGGAAATTTGCTGAAGAAATGTATGTCAAGCAGAGATAAATGTCCTCGTTTAAAAAAGAAGAAAGAGAAAGGGAGAATATGTAAACCCTCTAAGTTAATTAAGGCACTAAAGGAGTATTTAAGGGTTCTCACTATCTGCTAATGGAAGCTAATTAGTAGGCATATTGCTTAGTGTGTTCAAGAAATGTCTTGAACAGGAGAATCAGGCTAAGTAAAAATTGACCATGTCCTGTCGCCTCCAACAGCATTTCATTCATTAGTGCTCCTTTTGTCTAATTTTCACAGAGTTATGATTTCACGGGAGCTAAGCACTTTCACAGGAGTTTACTGAGGCTTCTGTATGTTATGAAAGAGAAAAAGGAAAACAGAAGCATTTCGTAACAGGTAGACCCTCTGTTTTGCCCATTTGGTCTTGTTTCCTAAGATGTTTGACACATCAGAAGCAGCGGTGAAAGCAAGGAAGCGGATCTTGTACTTCTATTATCGCTAATGCATCCATTCAAAATGTTTGATGTTTCAGGCCAGAGGCATTAGTTCCTTCCTATCCATTAAGCACTTCAGGTTGTGCTTAAATTTAAGCACATGTGCAAGTCTCTTTGACCTAAAGGGTTTTTCCTCCAGACATCCAAACTAATTGCATCAAAATACCTGATTCAAAGGCAAGTTGTGAGCTTAATGAATGGTTACTAAAGCTTAACTATTTATCCCACTGTTAGATTCCAAAAGAATACTATCTTTCAGATTACATGACTCTGTGTCTGTTTGCACTGGTTTATTTTAACCAAACCGAGAGTTGTTAATGGTTCAAGAAAGGATTGAAGAAAAAGCAGTACCAAGAACAGAGGACAGTTTGTTCAGTGGACTGAGTAGCAGTAGCTCTTGAGTCTGCTTCTAAAAGCTCAGGGAGAATTGCTTAACACATAACACACACCATACCAGAGTTGCTAATAAATACAAGTTGTCTGCCTGTATGTACTTTGTGTGTCCATCTGCACTATTTCTGCCACATTCTGCTATTTATACCAGTCGGTGAAGCACCATTCACTGGGCTGTACTTAAAAGGGAAGGCACTGGACTGAAGGCAGTACAAAATCTCACTAAGCAATTGTCTATCTAGGTCTGTTCAAGCATTTCAGACAAGCTCCCATTGCTGCAAAATCTCTGCCTCAATTTCTTTGTAGGGAATATGTTTGGTTTTTTTGAAAAAAATAAAAATTACATAATAAAAAAAAAACTAGCCTATTTCTTTGCATCAGCCCCAAACACAGGATTTGGACTTGATTCTTAAGAGTCAAGGGAATACTCCTAACTGGAATACTCCTAACTCAGAACTCGTTCATTCATAAACTCAGAACCATTGGCAGAGCCCATGCAAAACCAAAGAGAGGTCAGAATTAGATTTTAACTGATGGAGAGTATTTCCTCAGATAAATTTCATGCTGCTCACGGAAAACAATGGTGAGAATTCCTGTATTTATGTAACTGCACTACTGCTATTTCATACAACTTGTGTACCCACAAGTTTGCCTTACAAGTTTGTCTCTCCTGAATATCAGTCATGCCAGCAGGAGTTGAGAAAGCATCCATTACAAGTGTAATAGGAATGCCTGTTCATTACGGAGGAAAATACACTAAAATGAATATATATTTATTCTGGGAAATCTGTTCCTGCAGTCTTGCTTTGACTATCTATTGTAAATGTCATGAACTCTCATAGCCAAACTCCAAGGCAAAATTACTGAGACTGAAAAAACCCTCCACAATTTCATGAAGCAAATATTTTTAGGAACAATGTATGCTATGGTGTATTTCTACATTTTCAGCATTTAGACCTTTTGCACAGTGTGCGGGTGTCCCTTTGCCCTTGCCTTTTAGTGAATATAAAATAAAACAGTGGTTGCATGAATCAGGAATGATGGGGGAAATTATTCCTAGAACATGAAATATGTCTGAGAGAGATTAAGACAAATAAATACTTCCCTCCTCCTCTTTCTTCTTTCTTTTTTTCCATTTTGCATTTTTTTAAGGACACACATGTTTGATACGCAGCTCTGTGCAGTGTGATAAGACATGGACTTCTCTGAGGTCACTCTTTTCTGTCTTTTGCATTTATTCTTTTGAATTTCTTTCAAACAAATACTTGTGCATATTGCAGAGGAGAAAGAATACAGAACCTTTAGAAATGTCTATGAATTCAAGAAGCAGTTTGCTGGCCTTTACTACTTATTCTTCCCACGTAGAAATGCCTTTCACTTGTCAATGGTGAATGGCTGTTTATGGCATCAATCTTTTACTAGGCAGACACGAAGACAACAGGTGCTGGAAAGAATGATGTGAGCTTTTTACTTGTGCCTAGAAGTTCAGAACTTTATCTCATTTGAGGAAAACTTGTATATGTCTGTATGGGCTTTTCTTTTTTCAATTGCATTTTTCTGTCCTTGTCCTTATTACAGATTCTACCACCTACCCTGGCCTCTTGTGACCTTTATTTTAAAAGTATGGTTGACATTTCACTCTGAAGTACGTGGAGAGGATCCCACTTAAGAGTTATGGGAGTTGGCACATAGCTCTGAAGACAGATTTTTGTCCTCATCTAGGAGCGAGAATTAAAATACCAGCTTTTTTCACTCTTTTGGCAAGAAGCAGAAGTCATACTTGTACTTCAAACCTTGGTTCTTCACAAGGGTGTGATTCTGTAATGCTCTGTGCACAGCCTGGGGGCTTGCTGCTTTGACATCAGTACCAGAGGACAGTTTTCACCACAACCCAGGCAGGAACAAGCCCAAGGTAATTAAGGGCTCTATTGAAGGCTACTCTAACTGATCATTTCATGGCAGCTTTCCCTTCTTTTCCTATGCCCTCTGAAGCAACGATGAGGCTTCTGACAGTTTGCACGTCCATGGCTGCTCTCAATCCATCCTCTGATATAGTAGAAATGGAGATGAGGCTGCAAAGACAGCACTCAAGTCACTGTGGTATTGCTGAAGCGCTATGCACTTTTTCACCAGAGGGGTAGTAAGATCTGTCATTTCACCTGCAGCCTCAGGTAGCTACAATGGTTAAAAAGCTTAGTAGGGAAGGCTGCAAGCTGATAAAGTGCCGCTGATACTGATAATGGTGTGTGCCTCTCCATCTCTGGAAGTTCAGTTGCACCACACAAGAGAATGGGCAGTCTTTCGTAACAGTCAAGATGAAGAAAAGGCAGGTGTGTGACTCTGCCACAGATCAGACACCAGAATTGCTCTCTAGGAAGGTTTGCTGCTGTGCTAGGCCTAAGAGCTTCAGAGGCTCCTTTGGCCCTTGGAGACGCACTGCAGCTCATCCACATGGGCAGCAGTGATGCTGCCAGAGTCCTTGAGTGAGTAGTTACAGGGGTCTGAGGGTGAGAGGTAAGGGGACAGAGGCCCAGGTGATGATGGTCTCAAACCTGTTGCCCAAAGGATTAAAACTGTACAAAGGCTGTCATAACTATGTGTCAGCCCCTAGCTTTGTAGCTAGTGTGCTCTGTGGCTCTCAGAGTTCAAGCAGGCCTGGCAGAAATGAAAGTGAACTTCATGCACAGGTGCATCAGCAAGAACACAGTCAGCAGGCTGGAAAATAATATTGTTCCTATTAATCAGGACTTGTGACATCATATCTGGAATACTGTGTCCAGTTTGAAGCCTCCTGGGGAAAGAGAGATACAGATCCACTGAGGTGATGACCACCAAGATGGTTAGGGGCATGGAAGACAAGAAGCTGAGCAATCTGGGAAGTTTTAGAGCCTGGAGAATAAAACAGTCTTCATCTTTCTAAATACTGAGAATATAGGAATAAACTCTTCAGAGACATACACACTGGAAGACTGAGACACAGTAGTCACAAGCTGCAGCAAGGGCAATTTCAGGTGATACGATTTAAAAAAAAAAATTCACAGTGCAGTTGGTCAACTGGAACAGGTGCCCAAATATGCTGTGGAATATCAGTTACTGGAGATTTTTAAAACTTTGCTAGATAAAGCTCTGAGCTGCCTTTGAAGCCAGCCTGCTTTGAAAGGGAGGACAGACTTGATTGCCACAAAAGGTCCTTTCCAACCTAAACTTAATTCTATGTCACTCAGAATCCCTTTTTTGGCTCTTTCCACAGGTCCCTCCAGAAGGCAAGTCTATCTGCCTTAGCACAGATAAGGTGAATTGTCCCTCTGAGAGTGTGTTTCTTGCTGTTGACACTAGAAGTTTAAGCAGTTGGTTCATAGAAAACACAGCTTTTGGGTGGCTAAACAGTCAGCATGAATCCCATTCCAAATAATTTCTTCATCTCCTTTCTGAACCCTAAGATGGCACAGCAGACCATTCCACAAGCTGTTCTCTGCTGTGTAATTTGTCAGTTAAGATTGCAAAAGGATACAGACTTTTCAGTCCAGTAACAGGTATTGAAATTGCTTCATCTAATATTTTTCTTTAAAGATATATGTTCACTAAGAAAATGAATGATCTTCCTATCTTCTCCTAAACATCCACAGAACAACCACCTTGCCTAACTTCTTTCTCAGAAGCTTACTCTTCTCTCCAGAATAACAGCTACTTGAACTTTGTATTAAGACACTATCCAGACCTTTTCAAAATTATCTGTATCATTCCTTTTTTTTTTTCTTTTTTTGTCAAATCAATATGCTGGTTTTGGACTTAGAAGAACACTAACTTCACCTATGATCTAAGTGATATTCTATCTTTTCATTTTCCTATTAGGTCTGTGTTTAACAGATTCACACCCTGTCTTGCATCCTGATCACATGTTGGCATGAGTGGTAAACACGTACCACTTCTCATCACTCTCCCCTCCTATGACGTAGTTTCCTTTGGGAGGCAGGAAAAGAACAGCACGCCGAGTCCTGAAGGAGATGGCTCGAGGAAGGGGTCAGGGCAGTGGGGAACACAGCAGAGCACAGCACCCTGCCTTATAGAGGCAGGATAAACCACTCCTCTTCTACATAAGGTTTTACCTTACCGTGCTCTGCCCCCAAGTTATCCCATATTTAAGATATTAACTATTTTGAGGACCTCCTGTTTGCAGAGAAAGAGAAATGGCAATTTCATGCTGTCACAGAATCACAGAATCACAAGGATGGAAAAGGCCTTTGAGATCATTGAGTCCAACTGTACCTGTCTTTTACTAAACCATATTCCTGAGCACCTCATCTGCCCATCTTTTAAATACATCCAGGGTTGGTGACTCAACCCCCTCCCTGGGCAGCCTGTTCCAGTGCCCAATAACCTTTTGGTGAAGAACTTTTTCCTGATATCTAATCTGAACCTGCCCTGGCATAGCTTGAGGCCATTCCTCCTCTTCCTATCACACCTTTGGGCCTCAGAACACCTCCTACTCTCCATTTAACACGATTGGCCATTGATCAGTAACACTAGAGGAGACCGAGTTGTTGTCCAAGACACCCCACAGGCCATAGCTTTACCTACTGACAATCCAAAGCATTTATAAGCTCTTACGTCAGTACAGTTAGTCCCACCAGCACGACTTTAATTAAACTCTCACCTTGGCTGCGGGACCACTTGTGAGAGAGCAGAGAGCAAAAAGCTTTTTTTTAAGTATTTTTGTGGGCAATCTGAAGTGTTGGGTAGGATAATGGCTTTTACAGTAAGTACCTTCCCCAAGCAGCCATGCCTCACTGGTGGGACTGGGAACAGGGAAGCTTGGTTAGGAATCATGTCCCTCTATTCAAGCTGCAATGTCTTAGGCAAGCTAAATGGCTCCAGGGCTGCCACCACTACCTTCAGCAAATCATAGCAGGATTTTGCTAAATATCTTTGCTCTTTAACCTCATCAATGGCAACAGTAAAAATAACACAGCTCTTCTCTGAAGCCCTGATTGAGAATGGTGCTGAAGTTGAAAGGTACTACGTATATAGAAAGTAAAAAGGCCAGGATTTCCCTTGAAGAACATCTGCTCTATAGGGACAAAGGGTGAGAGGGGCAAAGAGACAGGCCCAGTGACATACACTGGGATAATAAAGCTCACTTTACTTCACATACCTAAAAAAAAATAGTCTCCCTAGATTCCCTCAGTAAAGAGAGGTGTAGGGTTCCAATTAGGCCCTTCTTTCAGGATTAAATGATCCCCCAGCTGGGGGAACTTCTTACATACCTACTGTTTTGACTGAGAAAGAATGTGACTGCCTCCTGCAGACCTCCGAGGGAAGTCCAGGGAGAGTAGTGCAGCCTTGGGGTCCAAGTTTTCCCTGCCTAAATGAGGGCAGATGAACCGACATGGAGAACTGACAGCGGAGAACACAGGTTGCTTTGCACCTCTGCCCATGAGTTCCTGGTGTCTTTCAAGTGCCCCTTTCCTCTCTGACAGCTGCTGCTACTTTCTAGCGACCGCTGAGGTTTTCTGCAGATTACAAAAAGCAGAAAAGGAGCAGGACCCACATGGGCTCTTACCCTGCAAATTAGTGATAAAAAGCATTGAAATATCTTAGGATTTCCCTCGGACTATGAATATGCCCTGGTTTTGGCTGTTCTTTGGATGTCTCTTAAAAGTGTGGAGGAGTTATTCTCAAGAGATCAAATGCAAGTATGCAGGAGTTTTTTCAGCAGAAATATGAAACACTTCCCCAGCTTCACTGACAGTCCTTTGAAAGGGAATAAGGATCACTAGCTGAGTATGAATTGCTGTGAGATGAAGTGGGTAAGCAAGGTCAGCAGGAGCAGAAAGAGAGCCAAGGCCTTTTGGTCCTGACATGGGTGGATCCACCCTGTATCACAACACTGGTCACACAGAGATGCTTCTCACCAGGCTTCATACAAAGTAAACCAGTGAATGAACACGTACCATTATTTACTGCCTACACAACAGAATCTTCCACAGCAGTGTGACAGCTTCCCAGACTTTTCAAGGTAAACAGAACAGCATCCCAGAGAGCTGCCCATATCAGCTGGGGAAGGTTCATCCTCCATAGTATGTGTGGGTTAGAAAGGAGGGAATTCAGTTATTTGCTATCTGTTATTCACAGAGGTTTAGAGCTCCCACTTACTCATATATAACAACTATATTGTGTACTCCAATCACATCCAAAACATTTTTCCTATATTGGTCATGTGAATGTGCTCTGTCTTCCAACTTCTTTAGAGCCCACTGTGATTATCTTTTGTGTCACTGATTTAAAAAAACCCTACCTCTCCTTAGCTAAAGTCCTGCAGAATCCTATAAAGCAGTATCCCTAAATATGCACCTTTTTTCCTGCTAAAATAGTAGATTGAAATTGCAGTGTAATACCATGATTTGCCCTGTTTGGTTTTTTTTTACCTTAATCCAAAAGTATCTTTTAGAATAGCTTCATGACTAAGTAACTGCAGAAGGAATTGCCTCCAAGGCAGGCACTCCACAAGCCAAAGGATAGAAGGATATGCTTTTTCTTTCTCTTAACCATGATTAATATAATTTTTGGCCAAGGAAAATGGAAGAAATACCTCATCCTTTCTATTCTTTAATTGACTGAGCAAACAGTATACCCACCAGCAATGATGAAAAAGCCTCCTCCTGCTTTGTACAGAATGTGGCTGGCAAAAGGAGCTGCACAGATGATGAAGAAACTAGCCATTACAATAGTGAGCACTCCCAGGAGCATAAGAACTGTCCAGAAACCTCGATAAACTGTAGAAAAGGAAGAAAGAAAAAAAAAAAGAACACAATACTTTTCAGAACTTAAACAAATTACACATTTGGTTAACAAAGATTTTTCTTTCCCCCTTCTCTTTTCATTTGCCTTTATAACAAATGAAACGTTCATTCTATGTGCATATATGTTATATATCATGTGGACCAAATTAGGCTCAAATGCCAGTCCTTATCTGATGATCATGGAAAATAGGTTGTAAGTTACCAAGAATGAAATCCGTCTGCTTAATATTTAGCAGTGCCTTGTAAGATGGCAACTTGACCAAATTTATGCTCTTCAGAAAATGGTATACCAAAGCTGTAGCCATGATTCATTGGGAGGAAAGACTGGAGTGACAGCATACAATTGTTTTACCAAAATTGTCTGAGAGAAGCAGAGGGCTTCAGGATCTTAACATTCTTAGTGCTCAGACCATATCACCAATAGTAATCTCTAAGTTCTCTACAATTTACAACTGGATAATTCTCCTTAAATATAGTCATACTTGATAAATGGAAATCTAAATCAGGAGGGAGAAACTCAAAAAATGTAAACTGGGTTTCTGAAAAAGTTAAATGTTTTAAACCAGCCTATTCCTGCTCTAAAGCTCTTTGTATTTTATTAAATTTAAAATGTGATGTTTCAGAAACCCCTGTTAGAGAGTGCCAAGCAGTGCTGAATTAATGGATGCAGCTGGTGATAAATGAGCCGAGAGTTTTGTGACATACTCTGGCCAAAAGAGTCTTTCTAACAATTATTTTTTAGCTGGTTAATTGCACAGCCATTTAACAAAGTCATCATTTTACAAATGCTACAAGAGTGACATAAATTTCTCCCATGAATTTAAAAATTGGTACATTAACACAACCCATTAGTAAAATTATGAGTTGCAAAGATTTCCATCATCAGATCTGAAAATCTTGAAGCACTGACAATTCAGTCAGTGAAAAACATTTCCACCCAACTGAGGGAAAGCATATAAGCCAGCTGGCAAGTCAGGAAAAGTGAGTCACAAAAGAAACTGCCACTTATCATTTGACAGCACCTACTTACTGTTATGGCAAAACACAACTAAGCAACTATTATACTGGTTCATATCCTGAAAGTTTCAAATTCATACAGCTTGTTAGAGCCAGCTATTCTGGAACAATTCGGGTTTGCTCTCATCTGAAATCTGAAGGTGCACTACACAGCTTGCACTTCCCACTAATGGTTTCCAAAAATCTACAGTTTTTAACTTGACCAGCTTAACTCATGTTAAAGCACACACCGTCTTGCTTCTGTCAGTCTTGTAAATATATTTGCTAAATCATCTTTACCACAACACAGCAGCCACACTTTTTAAATAACACCCTTTTCAATCCAAGCAAACATTCAGGGACATAATTTTCTGCCACACTGATCAGCAGATTTGGGCACAGGAAAGACGAACGTGCCTGCAAGCAGCTGGCAGAAGGGTTAAAATTGTGTTTTGGTTCATAGCCCATATAAGTCTTCTGGCCACATAGACAAAAAAACATGGAAACAGCAGGTAAGAAATAAGGCTGTGGTTCAGCAAAGCAGTTAAATGTGTGTTCTGCTTTAAGTACTCTACCTCTTACGGGATTTAGGCACCTGTTTAAAGTTAAACACATAGTTAAATGATTCACTTAATGCAAATGGGCAGCGAATGGAGACCTAGAAAGGTAAATCTCTCAAGTCCTTCAGTCTTGGGTCTCTGAAGCAATTTCATGTTATTTCACTCATGGGGCTATTTTACTAAGCTTCATCGCAGTCTCCAAGTCCATGGGACATTACTTCCTCATTTAAAACCTAATACCGCTAAATCAGTCTATAACCACCCAACTCTTTTACATGGATGGCCCAAGGTACTTCAAAGTCATGCTACATAATAGGACACATTGGCCAAAATGGACCTGGAAAAAGCTTTCTTCAGTATCAGTATCATTATGGTCAGTCACCTAAGTCATACAGCATTGTTTCTGTTTTCTGAATGGATGAGGGCTGAAGCTTCTCCAGCATTACAATACTAGTATACAGTTTCTCTACCTACTTTTCATACAGGAAGCTTTGAAGTCTGCTTTTAGGGAAATTTTACCAGAAAAGCTTGATTTGTTCAAATATTCCTGGAAACTGAACACAAAAGGAGTAGAAACCTAAGTGATGAAAATTTGTTTAAACCTCTCTGTAACCAGGGAAAAGCTTTTTCTCTGCTCCAGCAGCATAACTATTTTATGTTTTATATGAAATACTGGTTTGACCTATCACCTGAAATAAGCCTCCATTCTGTTTCTCCAGAAATAATTATTTAATCTAGAGAATCACAGATAAATTCTGATAATCCGAGTACTAACTTAGCCAGCTAACTCTGTCATCAAACATCAATTTGAAAATAAAGTTGACAGGTAAAAGGTCTGCAATGATCCCAGATCTGCTCCTTTTCAAGCAAAAGACAACCCTCTCTAATCTGCAAGATGGTAAGTCATTAGGGTCGTTTGTAGCACAGATCTGAGGAAACAGCCTAAGAGCATTTAGACCTTTTCTTTAGTAAGGGAATTAAAGAGCAACCATTTTTTTCTGCAAAGAAGATTTCACTTATTTCATATTCACACCTTTTTAGCTCAGACCACATTTCCCATCTTCTCTGCCTTGATGGGCAAGATGAGTTCCTGCACAGCTAATCATCCAAGATTACACTGCATCCCTACTGCTGTCATTTAGCTTTAGCTGGCATCTAAAGATGAACACAAAAGAGCTGGTTGAAATTAAAACTACCAAAGACTGAACTTACTCTTCAAGTCAAAGACTTTGCTGCCCTGAGACTAAGGTGAACTATGACAGAAAAAAACACAACAAAAGATACTGCTTTGAATTATGCTTCTTTCTGTCATACGAAAAGGGATAACACTGTGATCCAAGGAGCCTGTTTCAAGAAATAATGGTTCAGTGTACCTATACAAGGTGTTAAGTTTGCACAGTATCAGGTCTCACTGAGGAAGTTCCTAAGGTAGCCTGTGTTCTAGTCCAGGTGACAAGAAGTAGATGTGGTTGAGTCACCTTCCCTGTATGTGTTTAAAAAAAGGGTAGATGAGGTACTTAGGGATATGGTTTAGCTTAGGATGGGATTGGTTGGACTTGATGATCTTCCAAGGTCTTTTCCAGCCTTGTGATCCTGTGATGCTGTGATTCTGTGAAGTACCCTTGCCTATTTAATGTACTTCGCAGATATGTTTGAATTAGCTACCTCAAGCACATGCATTGTTCCAAGTATTTCCTACATCAGAAGAAATAATGTATAAGTGCTAACGTAGAGTCCGAGGTAAACTTATCTTCAGTGTTAATCTTAGATACCATTGCTCTGTGTTGCAAGAGTGCTAAACAGAAGGTTTTGTAACTTGTCTTGGTAAGCTGCCCCTTCATCGGGTACAACATTTGCCTTGGCAGTGACAGGCAAGCCTAAAAATAAAATAGTACATAGAGGAAAACAGGAGTACACATGGTACGCTTGTCTTTGAGCTTTGTACCGTTCAGCCTGTGTACTGTGGGAACGTTATAGGTGCAGCATATTCCTCCAAAATGGCATGCCCTGTAATTTTACTTTGCTACTTGCTTTTCTCCAAAAGATCCTAGTTTAGATTCCCCTGGTGACTTCTGCATCATTTGAACATTAGGAGAAGTATCCGGTTTTGAGTAAGGGACCAAATTTTGGAGAAATGGCTCCAAATGATCAAAAGCTCCCTTTTCTAGTATAGTATATCCCAGCACTGAAGATAACCTGTAGTCACATAGTTTAAGATGTTACAGTTGCATGAGAGGAAAGAGAAGCACCAGTGTATTTGACCAAGTTACACAGCTGTGTCACCTGCAATGCACGCTTGCGTAGTAGCCATGCACACCTCAGAAGCTCTGTAATGGGTGATTCAGGAAAAGGTTAGCTAATGACACAATGCTACACACCCATCTACAACTGCAGGTGTTAACAACAACCTCACAAAACCATTATATGTGTTTTATTGCCCTTGCTGACTTCAAGTGTTTTAAAATCTCAGCTGTCAGTCCGTACATTTTCTATAGCCTATTAAAAAAAACCCCAGACAACCCAGCCACTTTAATATTGAATTCAACATTGATCACAAATTAATAAGCACTGCAAAGATGGAAAACTTTTTGAAGCATATGTGAGCACAATGTTGCATAAATATTACTAAGGATAGGCAAAATGACTTGGAAAAGTCTTGAATTTTCACCCACAAGCTCACATCCTAAAGTGAACCCTTCCTGTCATTTGACAGCGGGCTGTATTTTAGAATATGTCTTTTTTTTAACCTCTCTGTTTAATGTAAGAGATAAGAAAATGCTTTTGACAAGAGGTATCAGAATGCCACCCACAGTATAAAATACAATGAAAGGTGAAGTGCCTTAACTGCTCTAAATCTGGAGTATCTTCTCTGCACACAAACAACTGTAAATGAGAGCACAGATCCCATCAACAGCTCAGCAGTCACACTTGGCAACACAGTAAACCTTGAAAAACTTTTCTCAGTTTCACTCGGTACCCTTTACTATCCCTTAGTAGCAATAACTTTTTTTTTAATAGCCCTAACAGTAAACCAAATAAAATATTCACAGTATGAATACATTGCTTTTTTAAATACTTCTTGCTTTATCACTGCTTGGTGGCTTGGGAGTTCTCCCTTAGTAAATGTATTGTATTACACTCTCTCATGGGCAATTATGTGACTGCATTACATAACAGCATTTTTTTGCCCTAGAAATAGGCTACTGCTAACATTTCACTGCACTATTTTTCTTTTCAGATTTCATTGCTGATATTTTCTAGATTCCTTTAAGTTAATTTCAAACCAGTAACAAACCTGCCTATAAATCTGATCACACCATTTTAGATGTAATAGTTGCTGAACAAGAATTTCACTTCAGTCCTATAAACATCCTGTATTCTACATTATATTAGGCACTACTTCAAATGCTGGCAATGTGCCCAGTACTGGACAAAATAAGATACTAATGGTCAGGAAAAAAATTACTAGTGGCTACAAATTAGAGAATTAAACTAATGTGTCGGTGCAGTCCCATTAAATGGCTTCCAATTTAGCTTCAGATGGGGCAATTTAAAACAGTTGAGAAACTATTATTTATTTACAAATCAAGTTTTAAAAAAACCCCAACCAAACCTCAAAAATAAAATTAATGACTTGACTAAGTGCTAGACCTTGCACTTCTTAGGAATAACCTTGCTGTAGCCAACAGGACTACTTGTATGAGTAAGGACTTTGTACATTTTTCCAAAAACAGGCCTAGTATTATTGTCCTGTAGTAAAAGAGAGTTTTATAAAAGTGTGATAGTTGAATGTCAGCATTAAGTAATCAAATGGCATGTTACCACGTATTATTCTAGCTAGCAATGAATTATTATCTAAGCACTATACTATTATGTTTTCAAAATAGCCTGATGAGATAATCAACCTGATTATGATTATACAAATGTATGGGGGCTTTTTAGCATGTAGAGGTCACCTCCCTGGCACTTGTATTTCAGGGTCCAATTTCAATTTTTTAATCCCTAGCTTGTTGGTTGTTGCACATATGTATGTGGATCATCATGTAAGTGAACGTGATGGCAACACATTGAGGTGTCATCTAAGTCTACCTAATAGCTGCAAGCCATAGTAACTGTCACTATAAACCATCACAGGAAGTCACTAGAGTCAGGCTTCCCCAGAGTTCATTCAGGTCCCTGTTTCAGGTTAAGGTAAGTGGCATGGCCTGCACATTTCCTTGAGTGCATTAACTACGAGTGATGGTGAGCACAGCTGCGGGCCACACCTTACACTGCAGGTAGGTGAAGTCCTCCCCACTCCGCCAAGATACTTAACAAAAACAGTGAATGAGCAAAACCTTAACTGTGATTAAAAGATACAAAAAGCTGCAATTTCAAAGCAGTGCTTCCTAACCCTTCAAAGACGATCCTGCATCTGACAGTGATGATGAAAAGAAACCTGAGACATTAAAACATGCATTCAAATCCCCAACAGAAGCAACACCGCAGGCTCTTCTGTCTTTCAATTTCCATCTAAGGCTATCATTCTTGACACCAAGAACTCAGAGTCTAGGTTTCTCCAGCAGGATGAACCAAGTCTCTGGTCTAAAGCTTTGTAAAGTGTACTAAAACACTAAACTTGAAGGTCTTTGGTGTTTGAGTCTTTTGACACAAACACTGTAAAACCAACACACAAAAAAGAGGTAAATAAGCTAAGAGGGGATAGGTTGACCCTCTTTTCAATTCTGTCCCAGAAAAGCTCTGAGCCAAATTTCTATTGATACTGAAGCCATGTCAACAGAGAACTTGCTCCAGTCACAGCACTCAAAAATCATCAGAGATTTTATGTTCCTCAGGAAACTTATCTTTGCCTGAGCCCTTCTAACTGGATGGTAACATGGCACTCCAATAAACCCCGCTTGTGCTTCCACTAGGGGCTGCACCTAAATCCAAATTCCTGTGATAAAGTCCCAAAGTCTCTTAAGCCAAACTGTCTATAAAAGTCACGTGCCTTTGCTTGCTCAGAAACTAACATTTCTGTTAACAGAAAGTCAGAGATTTTTAGAAAAATGTGTTTTACATACACATTTGAATTTTCTAAGGAAATTCAAAGCTTTTTATTCAGCTGTTTACTTTTTTGATGAAAGACCAAACGAAGTACTTTTCAGATGACAGAATATTTCTTACTATGGACTCCTAATTAAAAAAGGACTTGAGGGACTCAATAAACACACAGTCATAAACCTGTGTGGGAGCTTTCTTTTTTTATCCCCAAAACTGAATATGCTGAGAAAGCTACGAGCCATAGCTCACTGGCTATATTGTATCAAGAAACCATAGCAGAACCAAAAGAAAAAAGAGACAATAAGATCAGTGTTTTGGCATTGTCTTTTTGCTCTGTGTTTAGCTGATGTAAAGTATTAGATGAAGCCAACTGGATGTAGAAATCGTTGATGAAATCATCTTCATGATTTCAAACTGAGGGCTTTTGCCACTGGCTTTTACAGAGAAGCATCTCTTCCACTGTGAATCAGGAAGAAGAGGAAAACCTAATGTTTCTTAATTTAGCAATTGCAGTTTCAGCAAGATTTTAAAAATTCATTTGCCAGCTATCACTGTCAACTAGACTAAAGGAGAAACAAGTTTTGAACTAACAGAAGAGACGATGTCATAACCTTCTTCATAAAATTTGTGAAAGATTCTTGAACAAGCATACCTGCTCCAGTAAATAACTCAGCTTGGATACTGAAAATGAACTTGAGGCATAAAAAAACCTAAAAAACCTTTCAGGTTTTTAATGAGCTTGAAAGTAATCCAACTGTATCTATTTATATAGTAGGAATGGCTCTGAATATACTCTACCTGGGCCAGCTTCTGTAGTACAGTTCTGTCTATTTTTAATCTCCTAATATGAAATATAGATAGGAAAATTATATTTGAGCAGTGGTTCTTCTGGCAAACATTAACTAAAATTAATTAAACTTTTGATTATATTCCTTCTCCTTTCTTTATTCTTTGTTTGTCCACTTCTGTGTAATCATGCAATATAATTTGAAGATCCTTTGTGAATATATGAGTGAATGGTGGAATACAGACTCTGTCTAGATTATTAGGAACTGATGAGTCTGTCCCTTTCAAATGGAAAGATAAATTGTTCTAGATATGCTGTGAAGTTACAGATTAAAACTCTGAATGCTGGGGTTCATAATTTCTAAAGATTAACAGAACCATTAGCAGTCCAACTTATTTTCTTTTCATGCCTGCAGCTTAAAAAATGAATTCTGAGGAAACTTCAAAATTAGCAAAGGGATAATTACAGCTTCAGGACAGGAAGGCATCACTTAAATCACAGAGTCAGAGGCCTAGAAGACATACAGTATACACATATTGTGGGTTATTTAGAGAGTCATCTGAAATTGGTATCAGAAGTAATTTACTTTGAATATGTTTGAATAAAGCCATTGGTATGATGAAATGTGACCATTATTTTTAAGTGGAGTTGTAAAAACAGCTTTACAGGCATTATTCAAACTTAAGTTTTTCAGTTACTGTCTATCTTCCATATACATATGTACCAGCTACTGCACTAGAGATTCTTGGTGTTAATATCTCAGTCTGATATTGTATGTATTTTAAAGTATTATAGAAAATATATATGTATTTTAAAGCAGCTTACTTCACAAATCAGAACTGGCCACTGTTACAATCTTAGGCTATATTATTCATGTATGGCACACACCATTCGGAGTCATTTCAGTGCCTCAGCTTCCCATAGTATCGATATCTGAGTTAGCTGAATAAACTTACACAGTATCAAGGTCCCTATACTCCTTCCTCATAAAGTAAAAATGCAATATATTCCACATGTTGTTATTTATTTAACAAAAAAACCCTGTTTTATTGGAATACATGAAAAGTACTTGCTTAATGCATTCAGCTCAAAAGAAGATAATTTTTATGTCAGATAAAAAAGCACTATAAAAGATGTCTCTTTTTTTTAGAAATTAATTCCATTCTGCCATCATGCTGAAAGCTAAGCATTCCTTTAAGGGCTCTGCTAAGTAGTGGCTTAAATACGCATGTTGTAAAATTATGAGAAGCATGAAAACCAAAACTCTATTAATTAAACTGTGTGAAGCTGTAAGGCTTTTTTCTATTGAAGTATCCAAATTTTTTTCTTGAAAGTATAGGCATTGCAGCCAGAAAAATACTTACTGATTGCAGAGTCATAGGAAGTTGAATTGTGTTCATCTCGGATAAGAGGAAATGGTGACAGGTAAGCATGTGTACAGTTCTTAGAAGGTGACTGGTTAGCTAAAAGTGAAAGAAAGCTAAAGATTAATGTTTTACTGCCTTAGGCATAAAATTTTATTTTTAAAATAAAATATTTATTTTATAAATAAATTGTTCTTCAAATGGGGAAACGGAGTGTCACATGTCAAGATTTCGGGTTTTTTTCCTGGGCAATAGTTTACAAAGGATTTGGTTGTGTAAGAGAGACCACCCTTGTTATACAGCCATGAATATTCCTGAAAGGGCAACACAGATTTGTAGTATGGGAACAGTAAAGCAGCCTTGGTGAAAGCACACTGCAATTTATATGCAATGCATACGTATGCTTTTATATGCTTATGTACCTTTCTCTTCTGAGGGTTAATTATGTCCGTCTCATTATTGCATGTCCCACAAAAAAAGAAATAAAACAAAAAAAACCCCCAACCAAACCACAACAGAAAAACCCAGGAAATTACTTCTTCTCTTGTAAAAGCACAATGAAAAATATCAAGCATCTTCAGAAAGTTTGGAGACTCAACAAATATGAGTTTAGTCTATGGAATCAATATCCCCAGAGAAGGGTTATTTCATCTTTCATATTAAATGCTTATAAAAACATCAGATTCTTCCTTGCAAAAGATAAAGACTGACTACAGATTAGACCACATTAAAATTTCAGATTCCTTACCACAGAATTCTCCAGATAAATAATAAGGGGAAATTCGCTACAGTGAATATTACATTAGCCATCTAAGACCAAGTAATATATTTTGCAAAATGCAGGTTAAGTCAAATTTGTATGACAGCACCTGCTTTTCATGAGGACTGTGGAAATCTTGCAATAAGGAGAGGGAGCTCTGTATCTCAGAGGAAGCTTCAAAGACAGGAAAAGCAGTTTTGCTTGACATCTTCTTCACGGGAGATTTTGGTTGTAAAATACTATCTGAACTTCCAGAATCTTGGCATGTAGTGAAAGAGAGCAAAGGGTCATCTGTGAATTTACTGGAGGAATTCTCCTGGAGATGATGTGTCCTACACCATTTTCACAGTGGAATTGCCTGTGCCCTCCTTAACACACTTGTAATACTAGTTGGAAAAAACTCTTCAAGCAAAAATTCATGGACCATCCTAACCACTAAGCTGTTTTTCCCTATGCTACAGAAATAAACAGTCTGCTTAACAAAAGTGTCAAGAGATTGTCCTGGTGAAAATGAATTTGGGTTAATAAGACAGCTCTGACAGTCATAGTGTAAATTGATAGTTAAACACATAGGATTTTATCCCAGGATTTCCTTTAGTACAGATTACAAAAATGTTTGTCTTTATTTCGGGGTAGCTGAAGAACCCGATCACCAAAGAAGCCATAGGAAATCCCATGATTCATAAGAAAGAAAAAAATAATTAAATAACAATTTTGAGAGCCAACTACTTTAGATAATGTAAAAGAAAAATTACTTACTATACCAGAAATTCCACATGCTGGCATTATTCTCTCCTACATTTCCACTAAACCAGCACCTCCAGAAGAAACCTTCATGATGGAAAGTGGCCTTCTCTCCCTATGAGGGGAAAAAAAAAAAAGCAATTATCATACAATTTTTAAATGCCTAAACCAAATCCAACTGAAATTCAATGTGGAGATAAAAAACACCACCATCATAATGAAACACACCCTATCTGAATATAGGTTTGCTATATGTTATTTAAACAGTTATATTTCCTTTCAAAGAATGTCATGTTGCAAAAGTAGTATCAGAAAAGACAAATTCATTTTAGAATCGATAGACCTGGTTACAAGTGGGTTTGAAGCAAGCTTGTAAGACTCCAGAAACTCAAAATTAGGATATTCAAAAGTTCATAGAAAAGTAAATAAACACATCAAAGAAACCTACATATATAATTCTCATAACAAATACAAATGTCCATACTAACCCCAGCATCTTCAGGTGCTTTTGAACACCTTCCTATTTCTGTAGCCAGAAGCCAATAATCAGTTCCAAACGACACCAAAAAAAGCAAAACTCCCAGGGCTGCGAAGAAGCCTCCAAAAAATATCCCTACACTCAGTTTCATTATCAAAGATATCTTAAAAAAAATAATAAAAATAATAAAAGGCACTACTTTTTTAATTACTTAAGAAAAAGTGGTAAAATAATTTTGGGGAAAAATGACTAAAAAACTGTTTAGAGAATACAGCTCATATCTGAAGAACTTTCTCTTTGACTTTCTGCCGGTGTTTGCCAATGCCCTGTAAGTTGATTTGTGTCTCCTAATTTGTGTTCCATGTGGCTGACTCGAGCCTGACAGATGAAAATTACCTTCTATTTTAGGACACTGATGGCAGAGCTTCATTCTGTTTCTCTGTCTGGGTGTGGCCAGTCAGAAATAGCTGACCTTCCACTAACTGATCAGGGATTGACTTGAAATATTATTGCAGCTGGTGCATCAACATCAGTAGAGATGGCGATGGACTCGCAATGGCTCTGTCCATCCATGTGAACTACAGTACAGGGCACATAGCAGCAACAAGGACTTCCAAGTTCAGGTTTGGGGCTGAATGGTTCCTTGGTTCCAACACTTCAGAACTTAGTGTAGTTCATGTTAGTAAATGAAGGCTGGGACTTTTTTACTGGAACTTTTAAAACATGGTAGCCAAAATGCAGTGATGCTTTTGAAGAATCCTGACTTCTATAACAAATTCCATCAGCTTTATAAGTCTACATCTTACCCTTAAACTAATAGCATTAATGACACTAAACTAAGCATCTAACTCCTTTATTTATTCAGATGCATCTTGTTTGCATGTATCACAAATGCATGCAAATAAAAATTCCTCCCAGCACCTGATAAAGAAAGTAACATCAATCTTTTTTAGAAAAAGAAGACATTGTCCCATATGGGTGCTTGGGCCATTTTGGAAGGGGATTGAGGTAACACACTTAAACTCCAAATATTCACTGCACAAGAAAAAGGCTTCTCCACAACGTCTTTTCATGCCAAGCAGGTTTTACCAAGCATCTCTAGTGGACTACAGAGCATGTTCCTGTGGAGATTTGCTGCATTTATACTATGCACCAGATCCTGCAGTCCATTATTTAATTCATAAAATCATAGGGGTTGAAGGGACCTCCAGAGATCATTGAGTCCAACCCCCCTGCCAAAGCAGGTTCCCTAGGACAGGTGGCACAGGGAGGCATCCAGACGGGTCCTGAATATCTCCAGAGAAGAGAGAGTCCAACCCCCCGGGCAGCCTGTCCCAGGCCTATGTTACCCTCATTGTGAAAAAGTTCTTCCCCATATTGGTGCCGAACTTCCTGTGCTCCAACTTGAGGCCATTGCCCCTTGTCCTGTCCCCACAGACCACTGAAAAGAGGCTGGCCATTTCCCTCTGCATCCCATACTTACAATATTTACAAACATTAGTAAGATTCCCCCCTTAGTCTGCTTTTCTCAAGGCTAAACAGTCCCAGCTCACCCAGCCTTTCCTCATAGGGGACATGCTCCAGGCCCTTAATCATCTTCGTAGCCCTCTGCTGGACTCTCTCCAGGAGGTCCCTGGCTTTTTTATACCAGGGAGCCCAGAACTGGACACAATACTCCAGGTGGGGCTTGACTAGGTTAGAGTAGAGGGGGAGGATCACCTCCTTCTACCTGCTGGCCACACTCCTCCTGATGCACCCAGGATCCCATTGGCCCTCTTAGCCACCAGGGCACACTGCTGACTCATGGCCAACCTGCCATCTATCAGGACCTCCAGGTCCTTCTCCGCACAGCTCCTCTCCAACAGGTCATCCCCCAGCCTGTACTGATTCAAGCAGTTATTCCTTCCCAGGTGCAAGCATCTACACTTGCTTTTGTTGAACCTATTTATTATTTATTTCATTCAATATGTTATGGCATTATCTATCACCGGAATTGAAAACTTTCCACTGACATCACAAGCTGAGAAATGCTGGGATCAAGAGAAGGATGAAGTCCATTTATGCCAGAAAACATTTGTCACAAAATTTTATTGCAAGTCTTAAGTCTCCAGAGAGATCCTACTTCCAGTATCTCAGTATCTGTTTGGACAGTGTAGCAGTGTGCTGAAGGAGAGCCAGAAAAAGACTGTTTCTACGTCCTCTCATTTCCAGACAAATGAACCAGAGATGTGTCCTGAGTGTTTTTCTAATACTACATTATCTGCCTAATGCCACATTCACATTTCTTACAAAGTTGTATTTTATTCAAGCCTGATACTATGCTAACTTTGTAAACAAGCACATCTGATTACTCTGTGGCCTTTCTGCACCCCACATCTTCGATGTATGTGGAACAGTAAACGAATTTTCAGTCAGACAGACGTTCTTTGCCATATTTGCTATCTCTGACAGCCACTGATGTGGTTCACTTTGCTATAGCAGGAGTGTCGCTTGGAAACATCACTTTAGGAAATGATGTCTTATTGTTCTTTAAAAGAAAAAAATCTTTAAGAAAAAGAACACATAGAATGGGCTATAAAAGAAAACATCACATATTTTAGAAAATTATTGCTTGCAGGGTAGAATAATAATGCTTTAACATCTGGTCAGCCCTGAAGTGGCCAGGCAGGTGGATCAGATGATAACTGTAGATCCATACCTAACAAAATATTCTCCTCTAGTCTAGCCTAGCCTAGCCTAGCCTAGTCTAGTCTAGTCTATCCCATTCCATCCTATCCAAAATAGGGAAGAAAAAAAAAGGAGGGTGGGGAGAAAAAGGTAAGATTCAGCTCAGGACTAACACACCTGAGTCTAGAGAATTTCACAAGCTAGATATCTTTCCATTATAATCAATAGTGACCTAGTGAATGCTGTCAGTGGAGCCTGAAAAGTGGTGCAGCACAAGCCAGATTGCACTCACAGAGCTCAGACCTGTCACTCAGGCAGACACACAGCTCCAGCTAGTTCCCACAATACCCTGCTGGTTCTCAGCTGCCATTCCAGAAGGGCATATTTCTCTCCCACTTTTATCCATATCTGCCAGTTCCACACAAGGGTCTCAGGTACCCTCTTTCACCTTAAATGGCACTAGAAGCCTGATGATGACTGAATCAAGCCTGAACAGAGGAATACAGTTGTCCTACTATCAACTCCCACCATTGGAGTGGAACATCTCCAGGTCATCTAAAGCATCTACATTTGACAAAGTAATTAGAGGAAACCCACACCTTTCTTGAATGACAGATATAGGCCAGGTTGACACCACTTAAATATGATGCTAGATACCTCTGTTTAGATGGCTGAAACCAGTCTGCATTAGCTGGTCAGGTCGTTCTGGAGGCACTATTGAGTGTTTTAACCAGAACTCTATCAACTCTAATGGCAGCAAAAGATACCTGTTTCACACAGAGATGTCTGGATGCAAAGGTCTGAACCTGAAACTGAATCCCACTCAGTGGGCTGAAGTTCCCAAACATTTTGGTGTTGTATGGGTGGCCTGACAAAGCACTGGCCCAAAGCTCAGGAAATTTTGTTCAGTGAAATCCAGACATGTAGATAGTCATGACATAAATAAAATCAATGATTTTGAATGAATGGCTTCTTCATGATAGCCATTTTTAAAAAAAGAAAGAGATAAAATTTAATGAATTCTGATGTGCTGTTTAACATGATGTCATCTAGCTCATCTTAAATGTTTTTTTTCCAGTTTTACAGGACATGTGTTTATGACCTCCAAAATACCAGTTGGACAAAGCTTGTGTGAGCACTGCAAAAGAAGACAAACCTGAGGTTGATGCACTCTTGACAGGGAAAATAATACAAATACTTTTCATTTCCATGTTTTACTCTAAATTTCTCAAACCTCTTTTCAAAGATGGTTATGCACTACTATTCATACCTGTAATGAAGGAAACCATGGCTCACAATCGTGAAATGACTTTTTCAACATTCATCAGAAGTTTAAAAAAAAAGACCTCTAGTCTCGCCCACTGAACTGCAAATAATAACAAGGAATAAAGTGGCTGGCTGCAGTCCTAGTGCACCCACCTGGCTTCAGGTCAGAAATATGTCAGTGACCCCACAAACCCATTTCTGCAAAAGAGTAACTTAACTCTCAGCAGTAGCTTCACTGAAATCAGTTTGTATAAAAGGTTTCACTGAATTCAAATGAATCGCTGCCTGTGCAGTACAAGTATTTATTTTTAATATACTGTCCATGCACTCTAGTCTCAGTTTAGCATGTTCATCCTGAGAGGATCTAATTTAATTATTCTCTTTCATATTTATGGCACATTCTCCAGCAGTGCCATCTCCCAAACACTCCAGCATCTCTAATATTAAGCCCGGCTATGTCAGAAATGAATCAGAAGCCATGCTAAAACTTGTTATGTCAGCTTAAAAATTCATGTTATCCACTACTTGAATACCTACTCACAGAAAGTCTCAAGGCAGTTTTTCTTCAATTTAATTCAATTCTGATGGTTCCTCAATAGAAGAGAGAAAGTTTCAAGGCAGTGAAATAGAACCAGGCTTATCAAGCCAAAACAAACATTATTCTGAATCTTTAACAAGGTCATTCCCCAATTCCTTCCAAAGCTCCTAGATTTCTTCAGAAAGACTGGCATTTTAAAATCAAAGTGACTTGGCCAAATTTATCCCTACTATAATGACAATGATGTAATTAAATCAGTTTTAACATCCAATCAATTTGGCCAATTAAGCCCAACATTCATTGATTTTTTTTTGATTGACAGCGTGAAGACTGAAGGCCCCCACATAATCTCATTTCACAAAGCTGGCAAAGTTTTATGATTTTTATTTCTGTTTATTTTCCAGATAAATAGGACTAAACTAACTCCTAAATCTGCATATTTTATTTATGTATCTAAAGAGCTCCAGCTTCAATATAGTATCCAAGCCCCTCCTTGTATTTAAAAATAGAAAAAAAAACCCCAAAAAACCAACCAAACAAACATAAAAACCCCACCAAAACAATAGCAGGCTGTCTCTTTCTTCCTTTCCATCTGAAGGAGAAGAAGCTTGATTAGTTTATGGGAGGGGGAGGTTGTTTATTTGCTTGTTTATGTTTGTGTGTGATTGAGTAAATGTCGTGTGTGTATGTTTGGAATTGGCAGACAGCTCCTTATCTGTGCTGGCAGATATGTCCATGATCTAAAAACAGCCTTTTAGAACTGGCTGCATGTCTCACTATACACCAAGAAAAAATTTCAGTAGCTGCCAAAGAGATGAGTCCTTCTGAGACCTCAATGCCCATTTATTGAAGAAAAACATTCTGAACAGCAATGGAGTATCTCACTCCCTGATTCAGATCCTCATCCTGTCCATCCTCCCCAGCTGGGCAGTGTTGCCCATTGCACCTACACGGTCAGTTGTTGGCAGCATGCTGGGCAGACATACAGAGTGTAGCACACCTTGTCCATTACATCTTTGTCTAGGATTCATCTCAACTAACACTAGACAGCTGCAGGGTAGCTGTCTCCAATTAAGCTGGTCACCTCAGGTTTCCTATACACTCAGATCGACACTTTTACAGCACAGTCCAGCTGACCTATTTTTGGATGCCTACTTCAATGGGCAATGAATCATGGCCTAAAAGTGCAATCACTTTTCTTTTTTTCTTTTTTCTCCACTGACTAAAAGGGACCATGCATAACTACTTTGAGATATGACCACTTTAATCCTAATACTACAGTAAATCAGGCTACAAATCACAGAATGATTGAGGTTGGTCACCTTGTCCAACCTCCCTGCTCAGGCAGGACCATCTAGAGCTGGATGCCCAGGACCCTGTCCAGGTGGCTGCTGGGAAGCAGCTCTGCAGAGAAGGACATGGGAGTCCTGGTGGCCAACAAGCTCTCCATGAACCAGCAGTGTGCCAATGGTGTCCTGGGGTGCATTAGGAAGAGGGTAGCCAGCAGGTCAAGGGAGGTTATTCTCCCCCTCTGCTCTGCCCTGGTGAGGCCACATCTGGAGTACTGTGTCTAGTTCCGGTGTCCCCAGTCCAAGAAAGACAGAGACCAATTGGAAAGAGTCCAACAGAGGGCTACAGAGATGATGAGGCAACTGAGGCATCTCTCATATGAGGAAAGGCTGAGAGACTTGGGTCTGTTTAGTCTGGAGAAGACCGAGAGGGGGTCTTGTCAGTGCTGATAAATATCTAAAAGGGGGGTGTCAAGAGATGAGGACAGACTCTCTTCCATGGTGCCCAGTGACAGGACAAAGGAAAGGGTACAAACTAGACCACAGGAAGTTCCATCTGAATATGAGGAAAACCTATTCTGAGGGTGGCAGAGCACTGGCAAAGACTGCCCAGAGAGATGGTGGAGTCTCCTTCTCTGAGACATTCAAAACCCACCTGGATAGAGTTCTGTCCAATGAGCTCTAGGTGATCCTGCTTTAGCAGGGGGGTTGGACTAGGTGATCTCCAGAGGTCCCTTCCAACTCCTACTGTTCTGGGATTCTGTGACTGTGAGTGGGTCACTCTGTTTCATGTATTCCATTCAGCATTTTATCTTACATATATCCCTTCAAGTTGGGCAAGGTAACTAGAACCACCAGATGTACAAGAATGAACATCTGAATTCCTCACATCCTTAGTGAGTGCTCTAAACTTTTCTTACAATTATAGGAAAGCCAGGCTGCTATCACAGAATCTCCTGAGTAGGAAGGGACCCATAACGATCATCGAGTCCAACTCCTGGCTCCACATAGGGCCAGCCAAGTCAGAGCACGTGACTAAGTACCAGCTGGTAGCCAAGCACCACAGAGCCGCTCGCTCAACCCTCCCCCAAGTGGGATGGGGAGGAGAATGGCAAAAAACTCATTGGTTGAGATAAAGAGAGATTAATAGGACAGCAAAGGAAGATTACAACAATTACAATAATTATAATAATTATTATATTATTAATATATAAATTATTTACAAATGCAATTGCTCACCACATGCAGAAGAACAATCCGATGCCCAGTCTGTTTCTGAGCAGCAATCCTGTGTGGGAAGCTGAGAAGTCCTTGATGCTACATCTACCTAGCAACAACTGAAAACATCAGCATGTTATCATTCTCATCCTAAATCCAAACGAGAGCTACTAGAAAGGAAATACCCAGCCAAGACCATGACAACCATTAATGTTTCCTGCAGTGCTTTAAATGAATGATTCACCCCATGTACAATTTTCACAGAAATGTACGAGTTGCCTAATTTTAGGAGGTGTTCCAGCAGTTTCCCATGGAAATAGATATATGCCTGCACTCCAGAAAGTTAGAAATTATGAGTTGTGTCCTTCTTCACTATTTTTATTGCTGTTTTAAATGCGTCCTTCCACAGCAAGAAGCCATCATGAATCTCACTCTGAGGCAGTAACTCCTTCCATCTACAGCACTGACACATTTTGGTATATAATTTTAGATTTCATTCAGGAAGCCTGAGGAACTAGCCTCCAGTCCTTTCTGTACACTTCCAACTTCTACAGAGCTCCTGAGGTTAAAAAAATATAAGATAAAAATCATATCCTCTGTGTGTATATGTGTGTGTGTATATGTGTGAAATAAGGGTACTGTAGTAAGATGGGAAATGGACTGGAGTAAACAGGAGTGTGATCCAGGCCAACCTCTGCTCCAAAGCAGGACCAATAGCATCTAAACCATTCCTGTCATATTTATCTGTTAAACATTAATTGAAAGAAACATGGAAAGCCATGTGGTCTTATTTATGCTGCCACAGAAAACTGCAGAAGTGGCCAAAAGCCAAAATAATTCCTTCCTTCAACAAGACTTCTGNTTCTTTTTTTCTTTTTTCTCCACTGACTAAAAGGGACCATGCATAACTACTTTGAGATATGACCACTTTAATCCTAATACTACAGTAAATCAGGCTACAAATCACAGAATGATTGAGGTTGGTCACCTTGTCCAACCTCCCTGCTCAGGCAGGACCATCTAGAGCTGGATGCCCAGGACCCTGTCCAGGTGGCTGCTGGGAAGCAGCTCTGCAGAGAAGGACATGGGAGTCCTGGTGGCCAACAAGCTCTCCATGAACCAGCAGTGTGCCAATGGTGTCCTGGGGTGCATTAGGAAGAGGGTAGCCAGCAGGTCAAGGGAGGTTATTCTCCCCCTCTGCTCTGCCCTGGTGAGGCCACATCTGGAGTACTGTGTCTAGTTCCGGTGTCCCCAGTCCAAGAAAGACAGAGACCAATTGGAAAGAGTCCAACAGAGGGCTACAGAGATGATGAGGCAACTGAGGCATCTCTCATATGAGGAAAGGCTGAGAGACTTGGGTCTGTTTAGTCTGGAGAAGACCGAGAGGGGGTCTTGTCAGTGCTGATAAATATCTAAAAGGGGGGTGTCAAGAGATGAGGACAGACTCTCTTCCATGGTGCCCAGTGACAGGACAAAGGAAAGGGTACAAACTAGACCACAGGAAGTTCCATCTGAATATGAGGAAAACCTATTCTGAGGGTGGCAGAGCACTGGCAAAGACTGCCCAGAGAGATGGTGGAGTCTCCTTCTCTGAGACATTCAAAACCCACCTGGATAGAGTTCTGTCCAATGAGCTCTAGGTGATCCTGCTTTAGCAGGGGGGTTGGACTAGGTGATCTCCAGAGGTCCCTTCCAACTCCTACTGTTCTGGGATTCTGTGACTGTGAGTGGGTCACTCTGTTTCATGTATTCCATTCAGCATTTTATCTTACATATATCCCTTCAAGTTGGGCAAGGTAACTAGAACCACCAGATGTACAAGAATGAACATCTGAATTCCTCACATCCTTAGTGAGTGCTCTAAACTTTTCTTACAATTATAGGAAAGCCAGGCTGCTATCACAGAATCTCCTGAGTAGGAAGGGACCCATAACGATCATCGAGTCCAACTCCTGGCTCCACATAGGGCCAGCCAAGTCAGAGCACGTGACTAAGTACCAGCTGGTAGCCAAGCACCACAGAGCCGCTCGCTCAACCCTCCCCCAAGTGGGATGTGGAGGAGAATGGCAAAAAACTCATTGGTTGAGATAAAGAGAGATTAATAGGACAGCAAAGGAAGATTACAACAATTACAATAATTATAATAATTATTATATTATTAATATATAAATTATTTACAAATGCAATTGCTCACCACATGCAGAAGAACAATCCGATGCCCAGTCTGTTTCTGAGCAGCAATCCTGTGTGGGAAGCTGAGAAGTCCTTGATGCTACATCTACCTAGCAACAACTGAAAACATCAGCATGTTATCATTCTCATCCTAAATCCAAACGAGAGCTACTAGAAAGGAAATACCCAGCCAAGACCATGACAACCATTAATGTTTCCTGCAGTGCTTTAAATGAATGATTCACCCCATGTACAATTTTCACAGAAATGTACGAGTTGCCTAATTTTAGGAGGTGTTCCAGCAGTTTCCCATGGAAATAGATATATGCCTGCACTCCAGAAAGTTAGAAATTATGAGTTGTGTCCTTCTTCACTATTTTTATTGCTGTTTTAAATGCGTCCTTCCACAGCAAGAAGCCATCATGAATCTCACTCTGAGGCAGTAACTCCTTCCATCTACAGCACTGACACATTTTGGTATATAATTTTAGATTTCATTCAGGAAGCCTGAGGAACTAGCCTCCAGTCCTTTCTGTACACTTCCAACTTCTACAGAGCTCCTGAGGTTAAAAAAATATAAGATAAAAATCATATCCTCTGTGTGTATATGTGTGTGTGTATATGTGTGAAATAAGGGTACTGTAGTAAGATGGGAAATGGACTGGAGTAAACAGGAGTGTGATCCAGGCCAACCTCTGCTCCAAAGCAGGACCAATAGCATCTAAACCATTCCTGTCATATTTATCTGTTAAACATTAATTGAAAGAAACATGGAAAGCCATGTGGTCTTATTTATGCTGCCACAGAAAACTGCAGAAGTGGCCAAAAGCCAAAATAATTCCTTCCTTCAACAAGACTTCTGTAACTGCTTCCTAAGAGGCTCTGTTGTGCCCACCAGCACCTACAGCTTTCAGACCAAAGCCCATCAAAGGTTTCTTTCCACATGACTCATCTTTTCAGAGAGATTACACTTTAAACGTCTTTAAGATTAAAAGCAGTTTCCAAACTCTTAGTCCATTTACAGTACCTTTTAAAATGTTCTGGACCACCGGATTGTAACTTTTTCTACTGGGCTCAAGTTGTATATGAAAAGTTGAAATGACTGCTGAATGTCACCCTAATGATGCGAAGCAGTAAACCAGAATGACATCAGTCATTGTTAGGCTCGCTAGCTTTGATGACAAATTGTACATTTGGGGGTCCTGACCTTACCTATTTGTAATGTGGGAGTCCAAGAATATGTTCCATTTACTGCAATAAATTGCTGGGGTTGTCTTAGATCTGTCTTATAAAAGTATTTTACAAAACTTTATTTAAAGAATTTATAAGGTTTAACATTTTCTCCCCTGTTTAAGGAATGAAAGAACCTTTTTTCCACCCTCATCTCCCCGCCCCCAAAAAAACCCACTCTGATTTCAGGTGACTGACATCAGTGCTTTCACTTTGTCCTGGCTTGGAGCAGGCACAGCCACAGCAGTGGGTGAGAAAGGGCTGCTGCAGACTGCCTCAAGCCCATGCTTGGCAAGGGCTGCAATGAGACAGGGTTTTTTTGGGAGGTTTTTTGGGGTTTTTGACCCTCTCCATATATTCAACATGGATCTTCACTTAAGACAGCAAAACTAGACACAATGTTGCATTACTAGTCAGACCAAATAACTGATACAAGCATGTATCATCAAACTTTTAATGTTTTTCTACTTGAGGTTCCTCTTAGTTAATATCAGAAGATATTTGCTTTTGGGGGCCAAATAATAGCAATAAATGTTGGTTATGTGCTAGGACTACTAGTAATCACTGACTGCCACAACAGAGAGGTGCACTCCCAACACATGCCTCATGCTTTGTTTCTAGCTGTGCCTCTACACTTAGAATACTGAGGCATTGTAAAAGTTGAGTACTACTTGTGTTGTAGTCTGTGTAACTTTCCTGCTCCTAGCATTATCATAAAATCACTAATTTTGATTCTATTTCTTCTCCCAGGGTTAGAAACTGTCTAGACATAATCCTTCCTCAGGGAAGATTATCCATTCATAAATACAGTCTGGAGACACACCAAACAATTCTGAATCTAAACGCTTTTTGCTATTTCTGAAATCCTATAGCTCTACTGTCTTCAAGAGTCATCCAGCAACAAGTCAAATACCTTAATGTAAGTGTACTATATTAACAGAATAATTGTAATCAACCAACTATGTAACTCTGACTCCAAAGGTATTAAACTGGTTCTATTTTCCTTAAGATTGTGATAAACAGTCTTCACTGTATTTCATTAATTTTTAGTCAATTCCTTTCTCAGTCATGCTATGACTTTATCTGGTAACCTCTATCTCAAGATTTCATTATTTGTGAACCTTTATCTTAAATTTTATAATAGCAATGACAGAACACGAGTAGGCTCCTCCAAAGTAGCAGGAACCATCTGTTCAAAGGCAACAGATATGTTTGCCATGTTACTATGCAAAAGTAAACACGCAATATGCACAAGTCTAATCAAGTTTCCCAGTACAAAACCTGTAAGAGATCTGTTCAAGGAAGAGACACCTCTAAGTTTTCTGATTTTTTTTTCTTCCGTGAACGGCTTGCACTGACCATGTTAGTGGCAGATCACAAAGCCTGGGTATTCTCTGCTTTACAAGCTATTCTGCATTGAGATAGCTTGAAATAATAGACAAAATTAGGAAAAGTTTAATTGTCAGGGAGTTCAGTATTCCCGCCTACAATATTTTGTCCCCATCATATGAGATCATTTTGATCTTCAAAATCTGAGAAAAAAGCAAGGTTGCTAACTCTAGTTTCTGAGACTTAAAGCAAAGACTGACTTTACACTGAACCTCAAAAATTTCACTTGGGCTCAGTGTTTGTACAAGTGTCAATCTGCCTTATACCCCAGGAACAGTACTTAAACCCTTGTAACATCTTTTAATCATCCATCTCTTTAATAGTTTCCTCTGATAAATCTTCAGGCCTTTTCAATTTCTTCTATCAGTTAAAATGACCAAGGGTAAAATTAGTGCAATATTGAGCAGACAAAGTAGCGTCAATTCCCATTATGCTCCAATATTTCAGTATCTTGTAACCATTTTGGAGAAACCGTATGATCCATTAATGTAACATCCATTAATGTTATATCCAGGATTTTTAAAATCTCACTGAGAGGATCTGTTATTCAAAGTGGCCTCAGAGAGTTAGAATAATAAAATGTATTGGTTAAGCCAACTATAAAGTATCACAGATACTGGAACATTAAAAAACTGAGTTATTCTGGAATGTCAGGTAACATCCTTGTCCTTATGCATACACTAGGCTAAGTTTTGCCTTGCTATCTTATAAATAAGATGTATTTGTAGATGCATCTAGGAATATGCCTTGCTATCCAGTTTTGGGGTGGGAGGGGGGGTAAAAGGGTGTTGTTAAGCTCAGTTCTTCATAACCTAAGCCAAAACCACATTCCCTTCTCTTTTGTTGTGTTGTTGAGACCTTTGATGTCATGGTATTTTTCTGAAAACATTAAGATAGAACTGAAATTCTATCTTCTGTTTCTACTGAGAAGTGTCCCTGCCCATGGCAGGGGGGTTGGAACTTGATGATCTTTAAGTTTCCTTCCAACCCTAACCATTGTATGACTCTAAAGTTATCCTAGTGTCAGTTACTGATTGATCATTCTCAAACTTCAGCAACGGTGCTAACTTCTAAAAGTTAAGCTGTCATCATCTTTTTTCAAAAGCTTCTTTTTACTGATAATTAAAAACAACTTAAAGCAACTCCTGCTCCCTTCTGCATTTTTGTGGGTTTTTTTTTTTAAAAGTATTTAAAACTGCAGACCTTTCATTGATTTGTGTGGGAGACAGAGGGAAATAGCCAGCCTCTTTTCATAGTAAAGGNGGGGGGGGAGGAGCTAGTCTCGATGATCTCTTGAGGCCCCTTCCAACCCCTACAATTCCATGATCCCTGGCCTATCAATTAAATAAAAATCCCCTCTTCCTCCAACATAAAGGTATTTTGCATGTGACAATTGCTTCCACCTGCGCATCTCAGATTTAAGAAAGCTGGTTTACTTCTTTGGATGTAAATACAATATAAGTGCCATCCACAATTCCAGCTATCCCTGACTTAACAGAGAGAACTAAGCAGAAAGAGGGATGCCCTTCTTCCCTGGCTTAGTGCCACAACCATCAGCCACATAAAAAGGCAGGAAAACATTCTGACATCAGAAACACTTGATGAAGGCACCAGGAGGAGCCTGGGGAGAGGGCCAAGCAATGGCAGGAGTGGTGGGACACCACTTCTCCCCACGAAGGAGGGAGGCTCAGCGGTGCACAGGCTCAAAGGTCATCTTTCTACAACAAGCAGAACAGTGCAACGAACCCGTTACCATGCTCGTAGGGTCTATTTCTGGCACCAAAGCCCCTCCATCCTATCTGTCTCTTCCTGTTTTCCTTAGCGCCGCAGGCCCTGAGACGAGGGGTTGCAAAACTCTCCCAGTACAAAGTTAAGAGTCAGGAAGAGCAGAGCGGGAGGGAGCGGTAAATGCCGGCGGCCTCCGAAGCTCGTAGGGATCGCTCCTTCTCTTCGCCTGAAAGAGCGGAAGCGCGAAGAACACCTCCCTTAACGCCAGCGAAACACCAGAGTTCACTCACACTCCGTGCTCCACCGCCTCCATGTCCCCCCGTCTCCATGTTCACCCTGCGTCGCCAGCACCGCGCATGCTCGGCGCTGCCGCCGCGCCGGTGGCCGCTGCGAGGCGCGGGCCCACGGCCTCCGCTGGCCGGATGGAGGAGGAAGATGACGATGGAGGCCGGGGAGCCGCGGGGAGCCCGACGGTGGCGTCCGGCCGTTTCATGCGGTGCCTTTACGCGGTGGGCTTCCTGGTAAGCGGGGAGGCGGGCTGCGACGGCCGCGGTGCCCTTCCGGCGCGGCCTGGGACAGGCGCCCGTGCCTGAGGCGGCAGATCCTCCCCGCCCGCACGACCCCTCTGCCCGGTCGCACGGCACCGGGGCAGCCGGCGAAGGGGCCGTGCCGGAGGCAGAAGTAGAAGGTTCGGCTCCGAAGCTGCGAGGTTCCCCTCGGGGTTGTCAGGAGATGCAGCAGAGCCCGAAATAGGGCAAACCACCCCCCCCTCCTCGCTCCTCTCCCTGGGCCCTTTGCCGCTGCCAGGGGACTCCCCCGCTGTGCTCCAGGTAGAGTAGCTGGGTTTTGAGGTACACTAGTCGCGTTTTGAGGAGTTTGAAGGTCTGTAGTGGGTGTATTCTTTTTAACACGCTCACAGTCGTGAAGTCAGGTACAAAGGTACGGCTTTTACCTGGTAGATGAAATTGAGTAGCACTAAGCATTGCCTTATGCTCATCAGAGAGCCGCTCTTGTTTCCTTAAAATAGCAGTGCTTAGTGTAAATGTAAACCAAACCCACACAGAGCCCTCCCAAAACCCCTGCTTTTACTAAAAACAAATCCCCTCTCCCCCCAAAAAAACCCAACCGAACAAGCTGCCTAAACCAAACCTCACCCAAAAAAACATAGTGTATAGACTTTACTGAAAGGTTGTACCCTTTAGTGATTCATGAGCCTTGGGAAAATGTCATTTTAAAATTAAATGGGATAACTTGGAAAATTAATACAAAATGAGTATGAATTTGCGCCGTAGAATGATATATTATGTTACCAACCTTTAGGTTGGTCAGTAGAAACAATCTAGTTGGTTTGAGTCCTGGAGCAAATGTTGCAGGGGAAGGTGTGTTACTTTTTGAGCGCATTTAAACGCTGTAGTTTTAAAGCAGCTAAATGCTGTAGTTCTCTAGCCCTGTACTATCTTGCTGACACCAGAGTACACACTGAAATCATCTGAGAAGCGTAGAGGGCATAGAGTCTGGTGAAATACCATGATACAGAGCTGTTGGCTGTGATGCAAGTTTCCTGTAACCAAGCAAACAGGAGTTGGACTTGATGACCCTTATGGGTCCCTTCCAACTCTGTGTATTCTGTGATTCTAAATACAGCGTACTTATCATTTGACATAAGAAATTACAGGTGAATGAGAAATAACTGCTAATCTAATGGTTCAGTGGGACTTCACCTGCATGCCTCTGCAGGTAGAGTCCAGTACTAGTCCAGTCCTGCCAGGGTATGTTCTCAGACTTGTCCTTTTTAATGTCTGCATCGATGACCTGGTGAGGCCATTGAATATATCTCTTCAGATTTGCAGATGGCACCTAAGGTGGTGTAATTGAAAGTGTTCATAAATCATGCTCGTGCTGATCAAAAAATAGGTAATGACAGACTGTGAGAATGTACTTGCTGATACATTGTTACAGTTCTTCAGGCTTTGGGCTAGTCTAGTTCACCTCAAGCAGTCACTGATAAAAGATGATCTTGCTCCAACAGAACTTCCATAATGTTCTGCTCTGATGTAGGGCACAGCATGCTGTGCCAGACGTTAGTACTGCAAGAACTACTGGGTCATTGTGGTTAGCTTAACAAAAAGATACAGTATCAAAAGGAATGAGTAGGAGATCCTTGTACTGTTCAGGATGGGCAGTGTCCTTTGCCATCCTCTTAGAAATGTTTTTCACTTATGCTTTGCTTTTTTTTTTCATGTTTCTGTCTTTTCACAATGTAAATTATACAGAAAGGCAGTCTGCAGGTAGGTTTAGATCAACCTTAGCTTCTTCCCCATGGTGGTTTAGAGTTAAAATGCTATAGATTTTCCAAATATATTCTCTTTACATAAATAAAAAGTATTTTTAGGTGATTGAAATTGCAGACAACTATGAATTTAAAATACTGGTACCACATACTTTTCCTGTTAAACAGATAAAGTTGAAACATTAAATATACCTTTAATATATATGCCTTCAGAATGATTGTATCTGGAGGGGGAAACGGGATTGTCTTTTTCATAGGTTTTTTCATAGTTTTAACTCCTCTGTGAGGCGATCCTTTATGTGGTTTTGTAATTTTGTACATACTGGATGTATTGTAGAGGTTACAACATACCACATTTGTCATGAAAATGTTTCTATTAATCTTGTCTTTACAAGGATTTTTTTTTAAATATTGACAGTTATTGTGCAGTTTGACATAATCTTTGCAAAAAGTTACCAGTTATTAAAACTTTTCCTGCCTTCTTTTCAGGATTTATTTGGTGTGAGCATGGTCGTTCCTTTAATGAGCCTTCATATCAAATCTCTGGGAGCAAGTCATACAGTTGCTGGAATAATAGGTGAGTACGTGACAGATTTACCAGAGATTAAGATAATATGAACTGGATTATGCCTTAGTGCAAATTGGACATTGTACTATAATTCTTTCTTGCCAGTAGCATAACAAAAAGAAGGACCAATTTCCAAGTAAAACTGTAAAGGCAGCTGTACTGTGTTGGACCCAGAGAATTGTCCAGACTTACATACTGACAGTAGCCAAAAGCAAAAGCAATTGCTTGGGAAAGAGCATTCTTGGAAAGAACAAGGAAGCCTTGCAGTGATACTTGTACAGTAATCCAGGAATTCATACTTTAGCAACTTTGGGAGCCAGAAGGTGTTGCCTTTTGTTTTACTGTTATTTACAGGCTTTGCAAACACTTCCTTCTGCAGCTGGTTCTCCTGAGCTTTCCAGAGCCTGTGATTGCTCCCAATTCCATTAAATTCCTTGCAGCTGTCTTTTGGCAAAATATTTATCATCTTTAAGGAGTATTTGCAAGTAAATTCTGAAGGTTTGGAATTTTACCTGAAAAATGAAGTGCTAAGATGAAGGTCTGTTGTAGAGGTCTTATATCTTATGGTACTGTTCATAGTTTGTAATGATGCAAGTATTCTTTATAGCTCCATGTGGTTGGCAGGGGTTCTGTTTCTCCATTTTTTTATTGCCTTGCCTTTTTTATTTTGGATGAAATTTAGTACTTTTCATGAAATAATTCTGCTTCTGCTCTGAGTTGTCCAGACTATTATCTCAAGCAGCAAGTCATCAAAAATATGTTTTCATTTCAACAGTCTGCTTTGATTTTTAACTTGAAAAGAAACTGGGTTTTGAGGTGTATTCTTATAAATTAAGAGCCTGGCAGATGTTTCTCTCTGCTTCTCTTGGTTTCTTCTCCTCTGTTACTAACTGCTGCTAAACTAGCCTCCAAAATGGAAGAGTAGTGTCTGTGGTTTCTTCAGGGCTTCCATGGTGACTCATAACATGCTGAAGTGCCAAGTGGCAAGTTATTAGTGCCTCCCAATAATTAAATTCTCTCCTGGTTCTGAGAAAGCAGTTATAAATCATAGAATCATGGAATCATTAAAGTTGGAAAAGACCTCCAAGATCATCTAGTCCAACTGCCCTCCTACCACCCATATTACTTACTAAACCATGTCCCTGAGTACCTCATCCAACCTTTCCTCGAACACTTCAAGGGATGATGACTCCACCACCTCCCTGGGCAACCTGCTCTGATGCCTAACCACTCTTTCTGAGAAAAATTTATCCTGATTTCTAACCTGAACCTCCCCTGGCTCAGCTTGCAGCCATTCCCTCTCATTCTGTCGCTACTTACCTGCGAGAAGTGGCTGATCGCCCAGCTCACCGCAATCTCCTTTCAGGTAGTTCTAGAGAGCAACAAGGTCTCCCCTGTCCTTATCTCTCCTCTTCTTCAGGCTAAACAGTCCCAGTTTCCTCAGCCGCTCCTCATAAGACTTGTGTTCCAGAACCTTCCTATGCCAACGTTTAATACATCATACAGACCAACATCCTTCTTCATTACATAGTTTTACAATTTTTTAGTAGTTTTCTTGGTTATGGGATAAACTCCACCCTTGGTTTTTCCTGCTCCCCCTTCCTTTTCTTCTACTAAATCATTCCCAGAGCTTCATGTTTTGTCATTGAAAAATTTTGTGCAGTTTTCATTTAAAAAAAAAGTTTAATTTTTAACATCAGTATTTTACTTGTTTGTTTTAGGATCTCTCTATGGTATAATGCAACTGTTTTCCAGCACTTTTGTGGTGAGTTCTAATGCTGTATTCCTGTTGGTGTTGGTATGGATTTTAGGGGGGAAAAAATGATGATGTTAATAATAGCTTTTCAAGAAGACTTAAAATGTTTCTAGTGTTCAGATAAGCATTTTTGGTTGTTGGATCCAGTTTTTAGTTTGTGTGGAAAATGTTTCTTTCATTTATAGGGGATTATCAGTTTCTTCAGAGTCAGAGTACAGTATTTAAACAAAAACTAGAATCCAGATTGGGGCTCAGTCATACATTACTGAGCACGTCTCAGTCACGTAGGGTTCTCCTCTTTGGTTGCTAGTAAAGCGATTTTCTTCATTGCAGTTGCCTGTCCAAAAAAGCAGTCTCATGAGTCAGCTCTTCACAAGCCTGTTACCTAGAGTTTGCTTTCCCTGCTTAATGAGTAGTGCCCTGTAATTTGCCATAAGGCCTACATTATGCCCCTGAGCTGTGTTTGAGTTTGTTTTCTATTAGCTTTTTTATTTTTTTTACATCCTAATCTAAGTAAGAGTGCAAAGGCTAAACATCAAGGCTGAACCTTTTAAAAGTATGCTTTACCTATTAATACCGTGGATCCCTATGTTTATCCAGGAGCACCTTCAATATTACTCTGGTACCTCCTAGCTTTCAAGAAAGCAGATTTTGAGTGTCTTGTGAAAAAAAAGAAACCCATTTCAGGGTTTGTTATGCAGGCTGCCTGGGATAATTTGCTTCCATCATCTTGTGGCATTTTCTTTGAACTGCAAGACTATTGCCTTCTTCCCTTAGAAACCTTCCTGTTTGGAATCAGGCTGATCTATAGGCATGCTATGTGCAAATTTACTGTTTACCCTTCTCGTAAATAGCTCCTATTTGTCTGCACTCAGATGACAAACTCTTCGTAGCTAAGATCATTCTTTTCAGGATGCTCAGCAAGTGTCTAGTACATAGTGACCATTGTTGCAAAGAAATATCGGTGGTCAGTTGTGGTAACATTTTCAGAGCCACCTACTACTAATATTTCATGGTGTTTATTGTACAGTTGTATTTTTAAAAGAGAAATTATTTTTTAAAAAGCTGTGTGCATGACGCTAAGTAGAACTGTAGTTTAAGCAGGTGCACTGTGGGCAGGGCAGAATGCTGCTCATAACTTCCAAATTTTGAACACTTAGGAATCATAGAATGATCTGGGTTGGAAGGGACCCCAAGGATCATAGAGTTCCAACCCCCCTGCCACAGGCAGGACCACCAACCTCCAGGCCTGGATCTACACAAGGTTCCCCAGGGCCCCATCCAGCCTGGCCCTGAGCACCTCCAGGAACAGGGCATCCACCACCTCTCTGGGCAGCCTGTTCCAGTACCTCACCACTTTCTTTGTAAAGAACTTCCCCCTAATATCTAATTTAAACCTTCCTTCCTTTAGCTTTAATCCATTCCCCTTGTCCTGCCATTGTCTTTTAAAAAGTTGATTCCCCTTCTGTTTGTATGCTCCCTTCAGGAACTGAAATGCTTCAGTGAGGAATGTTGTATAATAAGCTTATTAAGCTTTCATTTACAGTCCTTTGCTCTCTTTCCTCAGTTTAGTTTAGAAGTACCAATTGTTCACTGTACCTAGTTAAATGTTATAAACAGCTAATCCTAGTTTTGTGCTTTATGAAAGGGCTGCTGGAGTGATATTGTAGGAAGACGGTATTCCCTGCTCGCTTGTATTCTTCTCAGTGCGCTGGGTTACTTCCTTCTCGGAACATCCACCACTGTGTTCCTGTTTGCCATTTCCAGAGTCCCTGTAGGTGAGTAAACACTTGGAGTTTTGCAGTTTAATTTCCTTGTAGTCTCCACTTGACAGCTCCTGCTGGAGAAATTGTGGTATGTGGATGGCTGTATAGCATCATCTTCCAGCAGCACCAGCTAAACCTAGTGGTGGGATAATGTTCTCCTGAAAATCAAATGTTCTCCTGACTCATTTTTGACAATAATTTCAAGTGAATACTCAAAAACTGACACAACCTTTATGCCTCCATTATGAGTGGCTGAATTTTATGAGAATAAGAGCGCAGCGATTCTTTGAAAGAGGCTATTGTAAGGTTAGTCATAACAGGTAGGCAATACATGAGATCACTGCTGGAAATCTTGGCCTGCAGTGGCAATGCAGAATGGATTGATATATGTGCATTATTGTTTTTTCTCATGCTGAAAATATACCTCAAAGTATATTACAACATTTGGCTGAAATTTTAGGTCACTGCTTCAACAGAATATTTATGTTGTGCAAGAGCATCTGCGTTTGCAGCACTGAAGTTAAGTTTGTGCCAGGGCTCCTATCGGAGTTCTTATAATAGCTGAGCACCTTCTGCAGGTATTCTGATGTAATAAGCATTGCTACTACTGTGAACACATCTACTAAAGGGCATTTTTGTGGCCTGTAGTCTTGTTTTAGGAGCTGCTTATATTGTTTCTTACTGTAAATTCACTAATTAAATATTTGGTTGGTACTTGATGACTTAGTAGAGGTAATGCTAACAGCACTGTGACTGTGACAGCATTGCCCTGGTTTCAAGGAAGCAACTTGAAAGATTGTGTTATTAGTACTGCTTCTGTGCTCTTCTTTTGGCACCCACCAGTCTCCCACGTGAATATGCTATGTTACAATCCTGGAAATCTCCATACTCAGCAAAGTTGCTACAGAGCTATGTTGATAAGCAAACAAACCATTCCTACTCTACCATTACCCACCCACAATTTCCTGTTTTAAGGCTGTTGTATTCCTACTGTGCTCCAGCGCTCAGCTGAGTTACTTCTTCTTGCAGCAGGGCTGCAGGAGCATTCCTTCAACACAGATGTGTGAATAATTTTGATTCCTAAATCCAAATCCTTGAACAGTCAGGAGGACAGGCATGGCCCAGCGTGCTCATGACTTTATTTATTTTATTTATTTTTATTTATATTTATTTTATGACTCATTGAGGAATTTATGGTTTATGGAATCCTAAAAAAAAAAGTTGAATGTTGATATTTCAGGTAGTTTCTGTTGTTTTAAATCCTTTGGAGTGATCAATACGTGTTTATTATTTTGTTTATTTTGTGTTGCAGGCATTTTCAAGCACACACTCTCCATCTCTAAAGCCCTGCTTTCTGACTTGGTGTCTGAGAGAGATCGCCCTTTAGTAATGGGGCGCTTCAATGCAGCCTCTAGCGTGGGCTTCATCCTGGGGCCTGTTGTTGGTGGCTACCTTACAGAGCTGGAAGGTGGCTTTTATCAAACGTCTTTCATCTGTGCCTCTATCTTCCTCCTGAATGCTGGTAAGTTGTATGTAATATTCTGCACCTTGGGTCCCTTCACTTTTGTGGTTTTATACCATTTGTAATACCCTGGAATTCGTATACTGATACAACCCTTTGGGTTGGAACCTTTGTGAAATGGCAGGAGTTTTGACAGTTAACATGCAGATGCTTCTTATTGTACTGTATTCAGACACAAGAATGAGATTTTTTTTATATGCCCAAAGATGAAGACTGGTAATCAGAGTCTTTGCTTTTGCCTTTAGATTTCTTTCTATGTTGTAAATGTGTCACTTCTGTGTTCTCCTTCCTTGCTTTCAACATGCTTAAAATTGAACTGTTACTGTTGACAACACTAAATTTTAAGCGAAATGATTGTTAAAGTTCTATTTTGAATTCTGATCTTTACACTAAGTAAACTGTTACAATCTAATGTCTTCCATGTAAAGTTAATGCAATTAACTGAAACTAATTAATTTCTTGATCTATATAGTTCTTGTCTGGATGTTACCCTGGAGTGAAGAGAACACTGGCAATAGGGAACATCAACAAGGCACCAATGGAACAGGCAGTTTCTCAGCAAAAGCAAGCCATGGCCTGCACTTGAAATCAGCAGCTAACGGAGCTGTGGCAAGCGTCAGTCTCTTCCAGTCTTCGTGGATCCAAGTTGTAACAGTGCTGAAGAGGATTAAAGGAATTGCATGCTCTGATCTGTGGGATATATTTTTAGTGCGGTTGCTGATGTCTGTTACTATACTGCTGTACTATAGTAATTTTAGCCTGGCCTTGGAGGAGAGATTTGGGGTGAAACCCTTGTTCGCCGGATACCTGATGAGCTATAGCAGTGCACTCGGAGTCCTGGCTGGTTGTCTGCTCGGACCAATAACAAGACTCTATCAGCACAACACTTACAGACTTCTGTTGCATTCCAGCACTCTCACCTGCACGTTGATTCTCCTGTACGCCTCAGCGCTGAGCATATGGATGGTGATTCTGTCTTCCACATTCTTAGCTTTTTCAACTACTATAGGTCGGACTTGTATCATTGATCTTGAACTGACCATTGGTGGGAATGAGGCCAGCGGTATGCTCCTAGGTGTTGGACAGTCTGTGACATCAGTGGGACGAATAGTTGCCCCGCTCCTTGCTGGAGTTTCTCAGGAGTTCAGTCCCTGTGGCCCTCCAAGTCTAGCAGTTGGACTGGCTTTAGTAGCTATTCTGATAATGCATGCGAACAAACAAAAATACTGTAGCCATGGAAATGTTAAGTTAAAAAATCAATAGCTGCAGATTTGGATTGTGGGGAGGTATCTTGCAGGAGAGGTGAAGTGAATCAACCTGGGTGATGCTTACACCTGCCAGGCTTCTAGGAACAGGATCTTTTAAAAGGGTACTTGATGTTTACCTGGAGGCAAGCACACACAAATATTTCTGCTGCAGGGATGTTGACTCAAGACAAAGGTTACTGTCAGCAGTATCACTGGAACACTTGTGAGAGGGACAGGTGTTGCTGTATTCTACTGGATGGAGGTTTTTTAAAGGATTTTTAACTTTTATTGAGGGGATGAAAGAATGAAAACAAATACATGAGTCCTGCTTGCAGCTCACATTTGAAATGGTGTTTAGATTGATAGATTATTAACAGACAGAAATTGATTCTTATTATTTAATCAGAGTTTAATTTTTATTATTTAATCAGGAGAATTTGCAGTATAGCTCATTAGCCTTAATTTCTTATGCCGTGGTCTGGTGCCATTTGTCTGCTGTGACAGTAGCTTAATTAACAGACTGTTTGCTTGCGTGATTTCGTTAAGCATACTTTGTCCACAGAACTGGCAGCACAGCATAACTGGGCACCTCGAGGTAGCCATCGAACCCCTGCTGCTTCCTGGCCTTTCCCAAGTAAGGGAATTGAGTATATCTCAACTGCATGAATCAGAAGGCCTAAACCAGACAATTTTAGAATGATACGGGGCCATTCAGACTGAAACTTAAGGTAAGCTTTAGTGAAACTTAAGCTGCTGGTTTCTGTGTAGTAGTAACGTATACTGAGAAACTTTGTCATAAATTATTTGCCAACATTTCCTGCACAATTTTTTTAACCTTAACTTTCAGAATAAATTTGCTGCTTAATTCTTTTGAATGACTGTAAAGGTGTTCTGGAGCAGCTAGCAGCAGGTAGTTCATGGATGTGGATTAATGCATTCTCGCATTTCTGGAGGCATAAGTGACATTTCAGTGACAAGAGACAAACTTTACTCTCTGGTATTTTAGTTTTCCTTTGTCTGCACTCCTTACCTGGTGAGCAGTTACTGTCAGCGCTGTAGTGCTCTCCTGTGCCATTTGCTGTTCAAGTTTATATTACTTGCCAGACACCCCTGTTTGCATTTCATTTGAAACACAGAAAAAGCCTATTTTGCATTGATAATGTGCCACATGCTTTTCCATTTCACCTGATGAAAATACAGAGTCAACTATGTATAATTGTTGGGGGGTAGGGGTTAATTAAAAACAATTTAGTTATCTCCTTTAACACCTCAGTGCAAATAGTTCTGTACTGCTGCTGCTTCCAGAGTCAGAGGTGGTGATTTGCCTTTTTTTTTTTCTTTTTCCCCAGTGCCTGCTATCATTTATTTTATACTTATTGAAACCTCATTGATTCCAGTGGCAACACTGTGGGAATACATATAGAATTCTGAGTTGTTTTGGTTTTATGTATTGACACAATGACCGTGTGTCTTACTGCTGTTAGGATTTCAGTACATATCCTCCGACTTCTTTATTGTATCAATCTGTGTTTCATTTCTCCCTAGAAACCTCAGCAGTTTTCAAGTGTCTTGTCTCCTCTTGCCCAAAACATTCTTGCCCTAATTTTTTTTCCCAATTTATTTCCATCTTTTAAAACCTGTTTTTGTTTTACCTGGCGCTACTCTTCTGTAAGTCAGGGACTTCTGTTTGGCAGTTATAGCAAGAGGTAAAGGAAAAGCATAGGAAAAAAACCCTCAAACATGAATATATATGAAAGATTCAGTAGTTTCTAATACTTGTTGGTTATATGGTAACATTTACCCTCCCAAGTTCCTGATGAAAGCTGAACTCTGTAAACACCATAAAATTCAGTTTACGCCAGCATAGAGTGCTGCCTGAATATTGCTTTTCCACTTGCAAAAACTTCAAAACTTTCTGTTTATATGTGAGTGAAAAATGTGCTTTCCACGACCAGCAAATATTTTTGGTTTATTTTGAAAAATATTTCTTCATATATGCTTGAAAAAAAAGACATTAATCTAATTGAAGAATCTGTGGAAGGCTCTGTGATCTCAGGGACATGTTGCAATTGATGATACAAAAGGAAAAAAAATATACTTGTAGTCCCAAAGGATTTCTGAAGTGCTGGAGGAAAATGTCTTCTTTTGTAGAGTTTCAGTTACAGAAAAATACCCTTATTTTATTGTTATTATTTTTCTTTTAAGAAATAGAAATAAAATGAAGTGGCATTCCATATATATAATTTTGTTACTGTTTTCTCCACTCTTCCTCTGCTGAAACTACAGCACAAAATCCAGGTATTGAATATGAAGGGCAGATGGATTTGTTTTGTTTGTTTCGAGCTGTTCCTTAAAATGGTTGTTTGAATCTGCCTGCTTTTCATGTAAAAAGGCACAGGAGCCAACCAAGAAGTGGCTTGGCAGTGAATGAAGAAGCTGAAGAGAGTAGAGAGCTTACCTGTTTTGAGCTGGGAGTGCTCAAAGCTGCTGTTCCCAGTGCTTGGAGACCATGTTTGGATCCCTTGTGGTGTTGTCTCTTAGTTGCCACATCAGTGCAAGTTCAGACAGCGATGAGTAAATGACACCCCTGGAGATGAGAAAGTGTGACTCCCCCTTTTAAGTCGAGGGAGGAGCAGTTGTAGCTATTTTTGGCTGCAGCCTAGTGAGCTTTGCTGAATTACTCAGCAGTTTCTGAAATCCAGTTGTGGTATCTGAGGTAAGAGAACAGCGATCCGAACATGGGCTGAAGGAAGAGTGTTGACCTGCAAATCGCTGCAAATTAAAATTTCTCTCTTGCTTGCTACTTTAGTTTTGTGTTGGTTTGCTTGGGCTTGTAGCCAGGGGTTGTTTCTTTTTTTAACTTTCTATATTTCAAAATTTTCACTTGGAGGAGCGACTGCTTTTCTGACCTTCCTGATCACCTGACATTGAAGGGTCTGTGTATACAGTGGAGTAATTGATTTCTGTCAGGCAGCTGATACCGCAGGATATGGACTTGTTTTGTTGCTTTTAAATGATGGAGCAAATGTAAATACCATGGTGCATGCTGTGTGCATTTGAAGAGATCCTTTACAAACATGCCAGTTCTGCAGACTTCAGTTTCTGGTCCTGTCTTCTCTGAATTCACTTGCTGCAGCACCACTGCCGAGGTCAGGAGCGTTCCCCCTTCCCTGACAGCAGACTGGTTAGCGAGCAGGTAACGCAGCGATGACACAGCACAAGCACTGCTCCTCACGTCAAGCATTCCATAAAGCCATCGCATTCTAGCTGATGGGACCTTCTGTGGAGATAGGTTTGGCTGCTGCCAGCCCCCAATTGGTTATGGGTGCTGTGGAACGCCCCTGGGTAAGTGATGCTTTGTAGCTTGGTTCTTTGGGATTAGAAAACCCAAGGCTCAATCGTGCTGCTACTGCTGTAATTCTGGAGATTCATTCGCAAAGAGCTGATCATGAATCTTGTGAAGGAGTATATTGGAGCCTCAACTGTAAAAATCAGATGCTTGTGCGTGGAGCTCAGACTTTTTTCTCATGAAAATGAGAGTTTGTAGAGCTTGTTTTAAAGGGAAGTTTTGAAAAACTTCTGTATTTAACTTGCAAGGAGAAAATAAGCTAAATTTCTGTTACTTTTTAATGCTATGTTAGCATCAAAGAACCATTTTTGAGATATGCTACATCATAGGAACCACTCATTCTGTCAAATATGTAATAAATAGGAAGTCTTAGATATGAAAAAAAAGTGAACGGGGGGGGGGGTTCCTTTTTGTAGCAAAATCTTACATTTTGAAACAAAGCCTGTGGCAATTAGGGCAATCACAAATGTAAACCTGAGCACATTTCAGATGAACCAGTGAGACACACCAGAGCAGCCAGTGTAACTGGTGCTTTCCCTTCTGCAATCTTGGTCACAGATTCACAGAGTTGCAGAGATTGGAAGGGACCTCAAGAGATCATTGGGTCCAACCCCCCTACCAGAGCAGGTTTCCTAGGACAGGTCGCACAGGTAGGCATCCAGATGGGTCTGGAATATCTCCAGAGGAGGAGACTCCACAACCCCAGTGTTAAGTCTCCTTCTCTGGAGACATTCAAAACCTGCCTGCATGCGTTCCTGTGTGATTTAGTCTAGGTGATCCTGCTCTGGCAGGAGGGTTGGACTAGATCATCTTTCAAGGTCTCTTCCAACTCCTGATGTCCCTTATATGCTGTTAAATCTCTGAGGATAACATGTCTTCAAAGCACATCAGCACTGTACAGAAACCACATCAGTGCTGTACAGAAACGACATCAGTGTTTGCCTACTTGAGAGAGGAATGATGCCAACTCCCCATCATGTTGTCTAATTAGAAGATCTGTCTACCACTTGCAAGAAGAATTGTGAAGGAAATGCTCAGGACAATCCAAGAGGGACAATTTTCAGCCACAGCTTTGAACAGCTCCCAAATGCTTATGTTCCTTCAAACATTCAGAGAATTAAGATGGCATGTGGGGTTTTTTTTTTCATTCCTAAGTAGCACCCCATTTGGATGTCCATCTATTAAATAGGCCAAGAGTGAGATAAAACTCTTTGACTTGAGACTTGTAAGACAGTTTCCTCATGGTGGTTCACATCACTGACAGTATCAAGCACAGCAGCAGGTTATCTAGAATGTGCAAGTTACATCATGATCTGTTAAAAAGAGAGAGAAAAGAAGACTGTCCTCCTGTCTCTCCTAAATTTAAACAGGCCCTCTCTTGAATGAGGTGGGTGCTCTGGTAACTGAGGATAGTAAGAAGGTGGAGTTACTGTGAATGCCTTTGTTGCCTCTGTCTGTACTGCTGAAGACTGCAGGAGCCCCCACATGGCTGAAGCACCAGGGGAAGTCAGGATGTATGATGAGTCTGCCTCGTTTGATGAGGACTGGGTCAGGAATGAATTAAGCCATCTGGACATCCATAAATCCATGGGTCCTGATGGGATGCACCCAGGGGTGCTGAGGGAGCTGGCAGAAGTCATTGCTAGGCCACTATCCATCATCTTTGCTAAGTCCTGGGAAATGGAAGAGGTGCCTGAGGACTGGAGGAAAGCAAAGGTTACGCCAGTCTTCAAAGGTGTTTGACTGATATAATAGCCTTTTATGAAGATATAACCAGATGGATAGATGATGGTAGGGCAGTGGATGTGGTCTACCCTTGACCTCAGTAAAGCATTTGACACCATCTCCCAAAGCATCCTCGTGGCTAAACTGAGGAAGTGTGGTCTGGAAGGTCGAGTAGTGAGATGGATTGAGAGCTGGGTGAAGGGAAGAAGCCAGTAAGCTTTGTTTAATGGGACAGAGTCAATCTGGAGGCCTGTATCTAGTGGAGTCCCTCAGGGGGTCTGTACTGGGACCTGTACTATTCAATATATATTCATTGATGACCTGGATGAGGGAATAGAGTGTACAGTCAGCAAGTTTGCTGACCACACAAACCTGGGAGGGGTGGCTGGTACCCCAGAGTGCTGTGCTGCCATTCAGCAAGACTCAGGCTGGAGAGCTGGGCAGGGAGAAGTTTAATGAGTTTAACAAGGGCAAGTGTAGGGTCTTGCATCTAGGGAAGAACAGCCCCAGGTACCAGTATAGGTTGAGGACTGGCCTGTTGGAGAGCAGCGTAGGTGAGAGGGAGCTGGGGGTGCTGGTGGACAGCAGGATGACCATGAGCCAGCAATGTGCCCTTGTGGCTAAGAAGGCCAATGGCACCCTGGGGTGTATTAGGAGTGTGGTTAGTGGGTCAAGAGAGGTGCTTCTCCCTCTGTACTCTGCCCTGGTGAGACTGCACCTAGAATATTGTGTCCAGTTCTGGGCCCCTCAGTTCAAGGACATAGAACTCCTTGAAAGAGCCCAGCGCAGGGCCACTAAGATGATTGAGGAAATGGAACACCTTCCTTATGAGGAAAGGCTGAGGGAGCTGGATCTCTGAGGGGACACTGAGGGGTGACCTTATTAATGTTTATAAATACGTTAAAGGGCGAGAGTCAGGAGGACAGAGCCAGGGTCTTCTCAGGGATGGCCAGTGATAGACAAAGGGCAACGGGTGCAAGTTGTAGCACAGGAAATTCCATGTGAATGTAAGGAGAAACCTTTTCACTGTGAGGGTGACAGAGCACTGGGACAGGCTGCCCAGAGAGGTTGTGGGGTCTCCTCTGGAGACATTCAAACCCCACCTGGATGTGTTCCTGTGTGATTTAGTCTAGGTGATCCTGTTCTGGCAGAGGGAGTTGGACTAGATGATCTTTCGAGGTCCCTTCCAACTCATAAAGTTCTCTGATTCTGTGATCAGGTGAGTTAGTCCATGACTTCTCTCTCTACTGTGTCCTAAAGCAGTTCCTCTTTCTCCTGTTTTGCCTTATGTTTCCTAGGTTGAACCTCCAAACTATCACTGTCCTGTCTGGGGCCATCTATTGCAGATGCCGTGGTTTAAGCATATTCACAAGCCCATTTTTAATAGGATCAGAGCTCTTGTGCAAAGCATTTCTCCAGCCAATTTCAAAAGCTTTCATCTTTTCTCTAGGACATGGGGGATGTTGACTGAATCTAGACAGCTCTGGCAATGGTGACCAGCTGAAGCATTTCTTGCAGTGGCAACCTTTAACTGTTGTTGGTGTCTGGAACTGGTGGATTTGGCGTCTCTTGAAAAAGCCTGTGCAGGCTGCAGGGCGTTTGTTCCCCGAGACACCAAGATACTCTTCACATGCAGGTTGGTTTGGCCAATGTTTCCTTGGCTTGGTTTTTCCATGTGATTTCTATGTGGCTTCAGCAGAGAAGGGAGGGATATTCTTAAGCTTCTAAATTGTTGTGCATCATGGTTTTCTTTTGTTAAACCCCTATGGTTTCAGTGGTGCTGTCTTTTATACTTCAGGACCAGGTAGGACAGCCCTTAAAACTTGGTCTCCTATGGCAAATCATTCTCGTTTTCAAATATCTGCTTAAAACAGATAACTGGATGTCTACCTAATTTCTAGCCCTTGCTGCATCTACTTTCTTATCCTAGCTGATTCTGATTTATAGACCTCTCAACAGCCGAAGGGGGAAGGAAATCTGAATTCAGTGTAACATGTTTTTCCTAACACGGGACAACTGGCATTGTGCACCTTCACCAAAGCATTAAATGCTGATGCTAAGGAGTGTACTGGGGAGTCCATCTAGAAACCAAAAAAATTGTGTGTGGATTTGGCAGGTTTCCCAGACAACCGGGGAAGGTGTAGTTCCCTGACAAAGTGAAAAAACGTGTCCCCGGTCAATACATGACTTTCCCCATCAGATGGTGCTCAAGCACAGATTTATTGGGCATTTCATTCTCCAGCAGACACACTCTTTAATACAACATGAAGGAAAAGTCTCCTCTGGCAGCTGAAATTAGATGGACCTTTTAGAAAGATCAAAAAGTGCTACTGAACTTATTTTTCCTTTGCAGGGAAATTTAAAAAGACAGGGAAAGGCAAACCTCTGACCCAAAGCAGAGCAAGAGTTGAATGAGAAGGGCTACCTGGAACATAGCCTGTTTTGCCTGCTGCTGTCATTGCTACTAAAAAGGAGATGGCCTGGGAAGGGAGTTCCTCGAGGTGATGAGGGTCTGACCCAGCAGTCGTGGAAAAGAGCCTAAAAAGGATGGGAGGAGCAGGACTGAGTAAAGGAGAGAGAGTATTTCCAAGAAGACAAGAATCCCCGGAGATCTGTGATTCTGCTTCAAAGTGTAACCATGCTGGAGGTCTGCTTCGCCACTTGTGTTCTGTGGATCTCAAAGTGCTCTGAAAAGGTAACAATGTGCTACCATGTTCTGAAGCACCAGGAGCTTAAGACCAGGTTCATAAAAGCGACCTCCAATTCGGTGTGTTTGTGCAATGAGGCACCCACTTTTAAGTACCAGTGATCTGAGCCCATACTGTACTAATGGACAGCCACCAAAACAGCAAAGTTCCTGACACCTGCATTCTGTATGACAAATTGTGCCATAAAAAATTACAACCATTTGAAAAAAAAAAGGCAGCTTTCCCCAGATACAAGCCAATTGTTTGGTCATTAGAGCAAGCTCCACAGGGAGTATGCTAAATGTTGATGTGCAGCATTTCACACTTATGTATTTATTTGGTCATTTTTCAGATGGGCCTAATACAAAACACCTAATCTAAACAGTCTGATCTGCAAGTAGGATGTGGTTTCAAAACTGAAATCCAAGCTGAAGGCTTCTCTCTTATTCAGACATGGTCCCGATAATGCAGTGACGGAGTACTCACTGGCAATTTCACTGATGAAACTTATTTTCCCATTGAAAGAGAAATTAAAATCTGTTTTTAAAGCTTCCTGGGTTGGTTTGAACCCAGTTTTATTTACAAACAGGAGCTGATTGTTAAAGGATAGCTAAGTATTGCCTTCCACATAAATCATGCACTGAGAATAGCCATGAACGTTTTTGCCTGGAACAGGTTGCCCAGGGAGGTGGTTGAGTCACCTTCCCTGGATGTGTTCAAAAAAAGGGTAGATGAGGTACTTAGGGTTATGGTTTAACTTAGGATGGGATTGGTCGGACTTGATGATCTTCAAAGGTCTTTTCTAACCTTGTGATTCTGTGATTCTAGGGGTCACACAGCCATCCCTCTGCAGCTTGGACTTTACATTTGACACACAGCAGAAACTTTCATAGCTGGAACAGAGGGAAAGCACAAAAAAACCCTGTACCTTTAAAAGAGTTTTAACATTTCAAATACAGACATGAAATTACTATTTTGAAAAAGCTGTTAGAAGAAGGAAAGTCTTAATCCCCATTTATAAAGCTAACTTATCAACCCCACCCAAGAACCTTTGAAAGAAATCTACCCTGTGATGTTTAAAAGGAAATTCTGATTTTTAATAGTTCTTTCAAAACAAGCTTAAATTAAAAAAAAAAACCAAACAAAAAAAAAAACCCAACAACTTATTGCCCACAGATTTGGAAATGTGCTAATGAAAAAGAAAAGTTATGATTTCACAGTGTACATTCTTCAATGAAAGTTATCAATATTGTAACAAGTAGAATGAAAACGATTTCTGCATTGTGCTGAAATGTGTACTGGTGCTAGAGCAAGCTCAAAATTTAAGACAGGCTAAGTGGGACAGAAAGTGCAAATTCCTGAGAGCTACAGTGAAGTATCATTTATTTTAATGCACCCTCCCTCCCCCATATGCACTCCAACGGCGGCCGTTTATGCTCTGACGAAGAAGTCCATGTTTCTGGTGGGTGTTATTAAGGTGCACGGTGACTTCAACTCATTCCAGGGCCCTGCTGTGCAGCTTTTCTGTACAAACAAATTAGACGGAACATTTTTGTTCCTCAGAGTGCATAGCTCAGACAAAGGAAAGATTATCTTCCCCCTTTTACAGACGAGGAAACAAAAAGTAAAAGAAGTTGACCAGGTCACAAGCACAAGTGAACGAGCTCGCTGGAGTCTCAGTGGTCCCTGACTCATAGGAGAGGCTGCTCGCTTTGTCTCCATGCAGCGCTCTGCAGCTATTCTACTGCTGTGTTTGCACTGCAACCGAGAAACTAAGGTGCAAAAGCAATTTAGCATAAGAAACATTATTTATCTGCTTGAAGTTTTCTCTTTTTAGGGCTTCTGGCGTCCTGCTAGGTGCTCTCAGCTCTTGCTGACACTATAGTGAAAGTCACGGCCATTCAGATTTCCTTTGGTGATCCTCAGTACTTTTCCAAGGCTACATATTGCCAAAAATTCAGGAAGTAAAAATTCAAGCTATTCAGGTCTTGTCTCTGTTGCAGCTCCTCTCTATAAACTGTATTTGTGATTCTGCTCCTACAGCTTGTTCCTCTTCCTCTTTTTCTGCACCACAGCTCTTCAAACAAACCAGGCTCCAGGAATACATATATTCTTCTTACAAAGTCTATACAATAGGTGCATTGTGCAATTTTCAGTGTTACTCATATTAAAGCTCTAATTAAAATAAGTGTTACTTGATTATAAATAAAACCTGAAATGACACAGAATTTCTTTTAAGAACCCTTTCATCACTGGACTTTCAACAGGGCTCTTCAACGGATAGCTGTGTATTGAACCTGCATGATTTGATTCCACAAGAGATGATGTGATAAGGCACATTTCCATCTTATCTTAATAGTGGAAATAACGTAATTAAAGCATTGCTATAAGTTATTTATAAAAGAGATTATTTTTTAAAATGTCTTCAGCTTTGCAGTCGCTCCAGCATTCCTTTCACTTAGTTAATGGCATAGACTTTACCCAAGTGGGAGTGGTTAGATCCACATTGAGGCTTTTTCTTTTCTTTTAATGGATCCCATAGTCCAATCAGATAGCTCAGAATCCCGATTCGATATGTCCATGGTTTACTACAAATAGTTCTCCTTTTGCTACGTTCAGTACGTCTGGTTCTCAGGTTTATTTCTCTGCCTTTCCCCTTGCGATGCCTGCCTAACTAACCGTGGTGGTGGCATAGGTCTTGCTGACCCATGGTCTGCAGTCAAATCTTCCCTGCTCAGAGTGCCAAATCTTGGTCTTGTCAGCAGTGGCTGCCTGAACCCAATGGATGGCTGAGGCAAGGCACTCAGATCCTGCTGCTCTCCTCGGCCGTCCTGGCTCCCATCAACTTCATTCTTCCACTCCACCCTAAACTCAGATGGGGTCCTCTGCGGTCTCAGTCTCTGGTCTCTCAAGATTTTCCCTGCTCTGGGTCTTAGATTGAGCACTGTAGTCGCGGCATCCATCTCAGAGTCACTGCTGTCACCCACTGTTAATTGAAAACAAAATTAAAATTTTAGGTGTAGAATACTTCTCTTTCAGGAATATTCCAGTAATGGCACAGCGAGCTCTAGCAGCCATATACGAAAGTTTCCTTGTCTTTCCTAAATTTGGTGCTTTCTGATTAGACCCAGCAGTAGACACTAAACTCTGCCAGGACAGAGGATCGATTTGACTTACAAACATGCACCCTCTCAAAACTGTGGTTTTTAGAAAACCCTCACTCAGCTGCCCCTTAATCACCGAGTTTCCCCCTGTTTGAGTTGGCATTTCCCCAGTTCTGGTTCTGGATATGGAAAAACCTGTCTCCCTCTGAGGTACTTGGGGTCTAGTGCCTGCTGGCGCCCAAGCAGGATACAAGAATGAGATATCTCACACTCACATCCCAACAAATCTGATCTGAGAGGCATTTCCAGAGCACACGTGCAGGGGCTCTAGAAACTTGACTTTGGGAAAGGAGCATCAATACTACACCAAGCAAAAGATCTCCCAAGGTCAGTGTACAGATGGGAGGAAAACCCCTGTCCTTAATATGCCTGACTATAAGATATCAATGGAAACCCACAGGACGAATGTCACAGGAGGTTCCAAGTGCTGCAGAATCCTTCACCCCCTCACAGCAGGGTAGAAAATGATCAAGGGAAAACTGGTGTAAGCATTCAGGGAATGCTCTCAGATGATCGCTATCAGGTAAGCCTAGCTTGAAACTCTCTGGATGTGTATGTGTGCATGTATTTTCCCTAGCAGGCTTCTTTTAAAACGGTCAGCATAATGTCCTGGTTGTGGCCAGGCCAGAGTTGGCTTCCCCAAGCAGACAGCTCAGGTAAGCTGAGTCAGGCCGGGCTATTTTCCACACCACCTGACATCACTTCCCCATAAAAAAAACCCCAACTTGCACATCCAAACTTGCACACTTCAGTTATTTGATAATCATTTTAACAATCACTTGTGAACACCTCAGATTTGTTCTTAGACTTACACCAGATAGGATGTTTGAAATATATCAAAGCCAAGAATTCTGTATTGTGCAACTGTCACAAGAACAACCACCATTAGTAGCCTACAACATCTTTTTTAAAAGTGAGGAAGAGGTCAATAAAATATATCACCACATAATTGTCTGTTCACCCAGATAATTATGTATCAAGGAAAGACACTGTCAGACTGTGTTTGCAGGCTTTCCCCCCCGCTAAATATGTCAAATAATATATTTTTTGATAATTGAATAATCTGGAGGCACATTTCCTCTTTAATTCTAGGTGACAGTAGGTGACCTCTGAAGACATAACTACAGAATAAAAGATATCCTACATTCAGGAAAGCAAAGATGTAATTATTAACAGACAAAAACACGGTTTAGTGCTAAATTAATTTGGAAGAGTGGGAAATTAATTGGGGTGGGGATCAGGACATTTTCATGACTGTGCAGAGATTTAATTTTCCCAGCAAGAGAGCTTGATGGCTGCTTGTTATGAAAGGAAATGCTCCTGAGCACAGTATGAGCATGGTAATGCAACCAGTTATAATCAGAAATAACATACTGAACTGGGAGAAGTTTTCATATTAAATGGTTGTCTTCAGGTTTTTAAATTTTCTGTTAGAATCCAAGAACTCCAATATAAAACATTTGTGAGTTTAGGCAGAAAAAAATTGACATTTTGGTTGCAAACCAGAGCATTTTGAGACGTTCTTCACAAGAACTATAAACTAGACCTCATGTCCTCGTTCTCTTCTCTGGTTTGGTTCTCAGGGCAGTGTCCTCTACCCAGACCCCAGTGAGAAAAGAAACCAAGTAGGCTCATAATCCAAAAGGGAGATCTGGGGTTGGACTCGATGATCTCCTGAGGTCCCTTCCAACCCCTGCAATTCTGTGATTCTGTGACATTACGGAATAAAGACAAGGAGAATGAGCCATGGCAGTGTTTCTGGTACAGAAGGGTTTCGGGCTGCTGCGTGCCCTCATGAGGAGATGTGCTGGGAGGACTATGCCACTACAGCATTCAACCCGAGAAAACCTCACAAGACTCTACTTGTTTTAGGACCACTGCCTTTAATGCCCTAAGACCCCTGCTGAACATCCAACACCTAGAAATACACAATGAAGGTACACTCTGGAATGAAAGCATGTGTACATAAACCATTTAATATTTATTTGGACATTAACATGCTGATTTCTCTATGTGATCCCTGGAAAAACTTTCCTTCTACGTAGGAAAAATGACGGCAGCACAGTAAGAGACAGTAGAAAATATTTCATTACCTCTGGAAGATGTTTTATTTCTCACTCGTAGTTTCTCTGGGAGTTTAGTGTTTTTAGGGAGCGACAGGAATCTCTTTGTATTCGCAGCAGCCTGCATACAAAGAAACGGAAGAAAGGTTGAGCTACTGTAGACTGAAGTACCTGTGTGGCCTACGTTCAGATACACGACTGGGGCTTGTACAGGTTTGTGTGGCTAAAGGGCTGGGGAGTAGTTTGGGATTAGCTAATATGTGATCTTTTACTACACATTCAAGTTAAAGCTGGTTCCTGGTTGAGGTCTGGACTTACTAAGGTAAAGACTCCAGTCTCCTAATCAAAAGAAAGCTTAGTGATACACCCTCAGAGATCAAAGTTGATAAGCGTATGTATGCTCTCTAACCTCTGCCTTACCTGGACAGGTTTTCCTGAGGAAGGCACATGCTTCCAACGTGGCATCACTTCGTGCAAAGCCAGTTTGAAACTTTATTAGTCAGCTGCAAAATTCAGGTTGATACTGAAGCTCGGGCACAAGAACTAAACTGTATTCTGATCCTGCAAGCGCTTTATGCATATAAATGACTTTATACAGTTGACTAGTCACGCTGAAGTTGATGGGGAAGTTAGGCTCCAGCGTGATCATTTACCAGTTCAGGGCATAAAATCTGTGTTTTCCCAGGACTAAGTGCACCTCATACTTCCTGGAACACAAGTGGTTCTTTCCAGGACAGGTTGCTTTTTAAAATTATTTTTTTAAATTCAGAAGGTTTTCAAGGGCATCCTTTCTGACATGCATTACAAAGATCTTTTAAAACCTTTACAGTCTACCAGCTCGCCTTTAAAAGAGCTTGTACTAGTTGCACACTCAAAGGGAACCTGCAAGGAAATTTATTTTCTGTAAGAGATTTTTCCCCCCTCTTTGGATATCACTGTGTTGCTCAGGACCGCTATGCTTGCCTCTGCAGTAGATTTATCCAAGGACAATTATTTTTAAATTTATAGCCTGTGCATTTTTAAAGCTGTAAGGCACCCTGTTTCTTTCCCTGTACCAAAAATGTCTCAGTCCTGCTGAGTCTCTTCATTATTCCACCTACTAATCAATTGTTTGTATGACAAAGATAACATATGTAACTGTGGTTGAGAGGGGAAAAAAAATCAATCAGGAAGAGACTTATTGTGACAATTAACACCATGGTAGCACTGCTAATCATCACAAATGATACTGAGCACTTATTGGAGACATCATTCCAGTCTCAGCTGCTGAAGGACAACTTTATCAACGAAAACAACAGTCACCAAGTATTCCGGTAACATGAAAATACATATTTATAAGACAGTTCACTTCCCTGATACCTAAAATAGGAAGATGATTTGAAGGATCAGCTTCCCTGCTAAATCAGTGTGCTCCATTCAAATACAGTCTGATGTTCAGAGCGAAGATACTGCAGGATGGCCTCAGAGAGCCAAGTATTAAAATGCCACAGCATTTCCTATAGGAGGAAGGGGTTTTCCTATTCTGTGTCAAAATCTGAAGTCCTGACTATGTTTATGAATGCTAAAGAGCCCACAACATATTTCAAATTAAGAGCTCGTACTGACTGGCTCAATTAAAAGTTCTCTTTCCCATATTTTGAAGCATACTGTATGTAGTTTGACTACTCCAAAGTCATTTTTGACCTCGGTCATCCTCCCTTCATCAAAATACCGTTAGAGTACTGCCCATCCTTTAGAAGTACACTGTGTACAGAGCCTGTTCAGCTCCTCTGAGATAAAATTATGGCAGTGGGTCCCACTCCCATGTAACATTCCACAAGACCGAAGCTTTGCTGAAGGGGTCAACACCAATTAAGGGGCCCATGTGAGGAACTCAAGGTCACAGTGTGACATTAGACATGCAGTTGTCTTCTGAATTTGAGATTTATTTTTTCTGTATATGAGCAGATTTTTTTTCTGCATGGCATTTAGCTACAAAGAAACACTTTCTAGAAAACAACTAAAATGCAAGTACCGGTCTTTCTCTTGACAGGCTGTTCGTTTTCCTCAGGCTCTCCCTAAGGCTGTGCCGGCGCCGGATCAGAATTTCTTTGGCCTGCTTTTCATTTGCATCTGCAGCCAGGCTATGTCGGTTATATGACATTGTCTGAAATACAAAAGCAGCGGTCACATTCTGAAAAGCAAAATGTCAAAATGTGTTGAAGCATAAGTACGGTGCAAAATAGCCTTTTGCTTTAATTTTTTAATAAGCAGCATAAATCCTGTGAACAAAATCATGTTGCAGATGATTAAGAATGGTAATTATGCCACCGGTGTTTTAATCATCTGCTTCACAAGCACCTGTTTTGTTTGTTTGTACATTTGTCTGTTTTAACCTGCTGATATTTATAATGAAAGATAAATTGGAAAAAACTTGCTTAATACAGTGTTTGCCCCTACACTGTCCTAGCGCAGTCAATATGTCAATAGAGGATGCACATTTGAAAGCCATGAGTCACCTAGGGGGAAGTCATTTTTACCTCCAGCATGCTGAAGCTTGCTCCACTTTTGAATGTTTTCCAAGGGCTCAGACATTTGAACTACTTAGCCACAGGAGGGTAAATGTGAAATGTCCTTTTGCTTTTATTTCACTGTTTTTTCCAGCTCATCACTTCTGCTCTTAGTACAAACAACTTCACAACTGGAGGCAAATGGGAAATCTAATCCCGTATCATGAAGTGACCAAAATACCGATCTAAGTGGGACAATGTTGGGTTGAATTTTCACCTATGATCCTCTTTAAATAATGTAAGTATATAGTAGATAATAAAAAAAAACAAAGACTTTTATCTTTATCTATAGTATAAGATCAAGTAAGCTATTTGCATGAGGGAGTGTGAATATGTTGCCGTACATGTGGCAGGAAACATATTCATAGGCAAGAGCACTAATTATAAAGCCATGGTACAGTAGATGCTGCACTAGCCCAAAGATGTGTTAGGAAGGTAGTCAGTGTATTTCAAGACTAATGGGATATTTAAGTATGCAAGATTTCATTCTTACCCGATGTCGTATTTGGTAGAGATTCTTTGTTAATATTTCCCGCATGTTTTCCATTTCAGTGGGAGAAAGTGGCTTTATTTTTCCTTCGTGATATTCACTGTGGCAGAATGAAAAACCGAAAACAGAGGCGAGAGAAAGGGGAAGAATGTTTGGGTTTATGATTGGGAATTACATTTGAACTATTTCCTTCATTAGAGTTGGAAATAACTTTTCAAAACAACCAAGGAACAGGTAAAAACGAAACATGTAGGAATCGAACCTTGATCTCATCTGAGTCAGTGGTAAAGCTCAAAACTCAAGTCTCCAAAATTTCCTATAAATTGCATTAAATTGTAAATCTGATTAAGGTACTTTCCAAAATGCCCCTCAGGCTTCCCTCATAGCTATTTGCAGCAGATGTGTGGGCACTGCTTCAAACCCAGCTCTGCTCTACATGGCAAGTCAATGTTCCCATGAGCAGCTGCCCTTGTAAAACTACACGCTCCGGACGAGCACAGCTCACCAAGCACCCCACATGTGAGCTGCAAGTGATATGCTCTCGTTTCACATCCGCTTTCTGCTGGGGTGACATTTGGACACAATGTGTCCTAAGTCAGAGTGATTACTCTGCCTACAGACTAGGCTGTAAAATACGTTACGTGACCAGGCCGAATCGCTTGGCCACACTGGCATCGCTTGCTTACCTGAGAGACACCGACGATGGGACCTTGCTTATCATTCCACTCTCTGCCATCTCAATGGCATGTTTGATTTCCAGCTTCTTGTATAAAGAAACAATGCTGGATTTGGGCTGGTTCTCCCGGATTAGGAGTCTTCGCAGGTACTTATTGTCAAACTTTTTAAACCTGTACGTGAGGTAAACCAACCCAACCAGTTAATTTTTACTGTGCATAGTTAAGGAAAGGCAATATATTGTATTTAACGTGGTTGTGAAGGAGTTTATTCCCTAGGAATGTGCCTGTTCATATTAATGACCTGCTGAGTAACATAATAAAAGGTCAAGTTCGTCTTTGCTTCAGATAGACAGACCTAACCTATGTTTTGGTTAATACATTAATGGGCAGTCTCCCAAGCAGCAACTTTTGACTTTTAGGTATTCCATGTTATTAGACAATATTATTTTTAATTCTCTGTTTTCACTGAGACAAAGAGAACATTAAATATTTACTGTAATAACAAATGAAAGGTCTAAATTTGCACTGGCTGCTTTTTCTTTGAAATTTTAGCCTGCTTTTGTAAAACTTTGGAAGTTCACCCTTCCTGTAAAGCAACTGCAACCCTCTTGGATGCTTGGTGAAAAAATATTGATTACAGCTGGGGTGATTTTGTTTGTCAGAAAATATTTTTCCCTCTGGCCATTCTGAAATTATTCTTGAATTTGGGTCAAAAATGTTTCTGAAGGTCATGAAGAGGTGGGACCCTTCTTTGCTCTGTAATCTGTTACAGAAAGGCCTCACACAAACTGGAGGAGAACCAGGCTGAGTAAAGGAAAGTTGTACCCATGACATACATCTGTCAGGAAGGTGGTCTCACTGTCATGCCCTCAAGTCATTTGGAGAGGGCTCTTCTCAGCCCTTCCTGCTGGTGCTGTTCCTCTTTGTAAAAAACACTTAAATTCTTGTTGAAGCAGTGACTTCAGGAGGGTGATGGCATTGCCCATGCTTTGGGTCTAAAGGATTTGGTTGTGAAACAGTGTGCTTCTGAGAAAAGGGAGTTAGATCCAAACCAGTGATGATAATGATGATTCAGCAGCCAAATTGAAAACATGAATTATTCAGGTATTGCCAGTAGTAATCTTCTTAACTGGCACTAAGTCTTAAATAATACCATCAAGAACTGTGGAGCTGTCTGCCATTAGGATCTCTCATGTACCTCATGCCAGCTAGTGCCTTGGTCTTTCTAGAGAAAGTCACAAAGTTGGCTTTTTTTGTATGTTTCACATGAAACGGTGAACTGACCCCTCACTTGACGCCACAGAGATGTACAATTTGCAAGAGGAAAGACAGATGGGATGAAAGCCTTGTCAGACATACAGGAAATGCTCTGAAAGGGTCAGAAACAGGGAGATGACACACCCCCCCAGAAGGTACAGTCCTTTACCCTGGAACCAGAGGGCTGCATTTCTTCCCAGCTAGAAATTTTGTTTTACTTGCTTGTGGTTTAGCAAAAAGACATTGTTTTGCTGCTTTCCCTTTGTAACCCACACATTCTAAAAACAACTATCTGCTCTCAAGAATAAAAGGCTGGAAATGAAACATGCTGCCCAACAACCTTTGTTTGTTGCTGCCGAGCCAGTTCAGCCTCTCCTGTATAACAAAGAGTTTTAAATGCCGTTCTTACTTATCTCTCCAAAAGTTGTGACCCCAGTGTCCACACACATCTTCAATTCCAGTCTTCACATGGTCAAAGAACTACAGGGGAAACATTGGTTCGTTACATAAACTTAGAAACACCACTTAGCTTGCCCTTAGATAATTATTAGTTTCTAATTTACTTCAAAATAGAAGAGTCTAGGCAGAATTCAGAAAGACGCTTCAGTTGAACTACACTCAGTTTAACCAAACTCAGGGCCAGACTGAGTTTTGTTCCCCTGGAGCTTCTTTAGCTCACACACAGCCCTGAAAGTGCAGAAGTTAGTTGCTCAGCTCCCACCTGAATCTAGAGGTAACTTGTTTTTCCCGTATTTTTGTTTCTTTTAAGTTCCCTTACTACTTAGAGCTAGGCCTGGGACTTCTTCAGGGACTTCCCCACGCCTGACAGTGAACCAAGTAAGACTTTGCGGAGGAGAGAGACTGAGTAGGCAGCAGCTCCCCCACATCAGCACTGCGCCCTCGGGATGCACAGGACAGAGCCGAGATACCCAGCATCAGGCCCTGAGCTCCTATTTTAGGGAACTGTGGCTTAGCATCACCTCAAAGCATCCTGATCACTTAATTATCAGAAACACACTCTTCATTAGGAACTACAAAAAAGTGAATCAGTTCAGGTAAGATCTTATTTGATCCCCAGAGGCAGCTTGTTCGCTCTTAATTCAAGTACCACAGCAGGGGTCTCTCAAACTCAGGGGGAAATCCTGATAAATATGTCCAAAGGATAAGCCCCCAAAAGACAGACATTTAGATGCCTAGATGGACTTCTTTGCTGAATGTGGTTCTTATTAATCCTCATTTCTGGGTTTTCAAACCACCTGCCACAGGTATGCTGCAAGGAGAAATGCATTCACGAATAAACTGCAATAATTGGAGACATACATATACCAAATACAAACCCATAAAGAGGCTGATGATGTGACAGTTAAGTTTAAGAGTGTGTTTAGGAGGAATTTGCATTTGTTTAATTCGACTAACTCAAATGCAGTGTAATGTATTTAAATTGGTAGGTGTCTCCAAATGAAGCCAAGTTCTAAAATAACACATATCTCATCTGGGAAACAAGCTACAGAAAGTTTATGTACCTCAGGAGGTCAACAATTAAGAAAGTAAAGAAATGAAAGTAAAGAATTTTGATACTTGCCAAAGTTTAAATATAAGCTTTACAGTTGTTGTGCTTATAACAGCTATGAAAAGAACTCTAAAAGAGTGTGTGCCTTTCTGTAAAACTGTATGCTGAATCTTTGTGGTATTGAAAGCCACTAGGAATTTCATCTATATGGGGGTTTCATCTATGACACCGAATATGCAACATACCCTGTTATAAATTTCTTCACTGACAGCAGGCTGCTTTTTATTTGACCTTTTGACATCAAGAAACTCCACCAGTGGGCGAATTGTTATTCCCTGTGAAAGTAAAAAAAAAAAAAGGCAAATAGTTTTGGGGTTTTTTTCCCCATAAAGATAAAGAAAAATCAAAGCCTTTCGGTCTTTTACACCTGTCAGAGCACTGAACATAGTTGTGGATACCTTTTTAGCTCTTTTACCTCTTTACCCTTTCACCTTCTCAAATTCACCCTAACCCCAAATCCAGCCTGACACAATAATTATAGTAGTGAATTCACTCTTGTGTTTGGCAATGTTAGAATTAGCTGTGAAGTCCTTGTCAGCACACAGACTCCACAAATGCAACAGAAGGAAGGAAGGGGCTCCTTAGAACTAAGAGGTCCAAGAGGAACACCCTGAAAAAACCCCATCAGGAACACGTCACTTACCCCATCCAGAGTATTTTTAAACTTTATTTTTCAGTTCTGTTATGTATTAGAACACTCTTCACTTGTTTTATGAATTAGTAAACAGATCCCCTGCCATTCTGAAGCAAGCATACAAAGTCCTCTTTCTCAATTATTACTTCCAAAACAGGTACTCAAAGATGTATCAACAGTAGCACTCAAATTGCTGTTCAAGACCCATGACACTAAGACCTTTTGTAAATATGTGTTCTTGCTTGACTATTCTCAGAGAAAGAACAAAAAGGTTTGGCTATCCCAGAATGATATAATGGTTTTGAACAATTGTTTGTGGAAGAATTGACATAATTTGTTTATTTGCATACGCGCACAGGGGAGAGGAATGAATCTCTCGTGGTGTTGAGATCAGTCCCTACTATCCCAGACAATCAGGTCACATACTTCTTTCATAAATGAATGGAGCTTTATCTTAAAAGCAGTCAGGTTTCTTTGCCCCATTGCTCATACTGGAACACTCATCCTGAACCTCATTGTTCTGATAATTAGCAAGCTGCTTCTTAATTGCATCATGGTCCCTTTGTACCACTTTGATCTTGTGCCAACATTTGTCCTTTTAGATTAAACAGTGTTCCTTCTTCACCGGTGTTCACTCCCTGATATAAACAGTAATTATATTCTCTCTTCTCCTTTAGTTGTCTAAGGCCAAGGCATCCTAGTCTCTGTTCACACGACAGGCTTACCAGTCCTGTGGTCACTGTAGAACATGACATTATTCTATGATAGAAATATCTGTCTTAGTATGTCTGGAGATCAGATTTGCCTTTCTTCTGTTCCCCACTGCATTGGTGACCTAAACTCCACCCCATTATTACCTAGTACAGCTGTGTCTCTTCCCCTTTCTATTTTTTCCTAAATGAAAGACTCCCATTGCATAGAAAAACCAAGGAAGAAAGTCTTAGCAAGAACACGTTGGCAGGTATTACTGTTAAATTTAATTCTACCACAGTGGCCCTCCGTTATTCTCTTCTTTCTGTATGATATCCCATCTTGCTGTCTCCCTGAGAACATCTCCAAAGCTTGTTATTGAGAAACATCAGCAACAAAAAATTCCTGTGTTCACGTGCCATGGCCAGTAATGAGAACATCAAGCAAAACCATCCCCAGAAACTATCTTTTAGGAATTCCATTAATAACATCTTATTAGCCAGTTATCTGACCTGAGTGGTCAAATGCTGGAGCATGTGCCCAGAGCGTCTGGGGAACCTCTGTCCATGGAGATATTCATAACTCAACTTGATATGACCCTGAGCAACATGATCTAACTTAAATGTGGCCCTGATTTGGGTATGGGGTTGGACTAGAGACCGCTCAGAGGTCCTTTCTGACTCAAAGGACTATATGCTTGTATTTTCCTTTATAGGAGAAACTGTCAACTCTTTCCTCATTTACTTTACAATCATTCTAATGTCAATCTAAACCGCAGTTTAATGAGTAAACTAACATTCTCCTATGTAGCCCCCCTCCCCAATTTTACAATAGTCTGGTTATATGAGACTACTCTAGAAAATAAATTGCCTTATCAAAGGCAAGTATAAATTGCCTCACCAAGTTTCCTTTCCAATCACCTTCACAGTTGAAGTTATACTATCCTTTAAAATCAGTTCTCACAGCTTACATGGTAAGGTCAGCTAACTGACTTACAGTTCTCCAGCCACTTTCTCCCCTTTCCCAAGCATTTGCACAGCTACTTGCTACTTGCCATGACAGCTTTATCCATGTGAAAGGCAGGCCAAAAGATTTGTTTTTCTCCACAGACTTGTAATCCCATGTAGCAGCAACTCATCTCTCCCACTGCTCTGGGTAACAACTAGCCTGACCTGTCTGTTTGAGGGGCTTGCCTCCTCTACATTTTGCTGGTTTCAGTCACCTCCCTTTCTCTTGGCCACTCTGACTAGGCCTCCATGGCCAGGTTAACACCAGAGACAAATTCTTCAAATTCTTCCACACTCCTGGAGCTTTTTGACAGATGTCCAGCTGGTTTGCAGCATCAATGCCTAACACCCAGATTCAAACACAAGTTCACCTCTCAGTGAGTTCTATCCCCTGCTCCCTGTGTACCATACCCGACACCAAACTCCCGAGCAAACACACAACTTTAAGTATTCTCACAAGGAATTAGTGCTGGGGCTGTACCCAGATTATCTTTTATCTCTTCTCCAGCCTCACTGGGTCTTAAATGCTTAATGCTACTTACACGTTAGCATAAGTACTTAGTATCTGGCATACTTTTGCTACCTGTCTGCAGTCTGCATAGCATTTTTTTCAAACTATGAACATGGAAAGTACCTTCAAGAATGTTCCTTCCAGTAATGTACAGCGTTTGTTGTTTTACCCACTGCTTATTTACAACCTGTCTGAGGAAAACGCCCAGAAGAGGAAAGGCATTACCTGAATGAAAACAGTAAAGAATATCACCACAATCACAGCAGTGATGAACAATTTCTTCCTGGGGAACACAGCAGGAGGAAGCAGAAACACAAGTGAAAAACAAATAGCTCCTCGGAGGCCTCCATAGGCAATGATAAATTGGTCCTTAAAAGTGAGAGGGATTGTCCGGAACACATTAATGATTTGAGTCAGAACAAAAACACCTAAGGAAAAAACCCAGAAATACAGGGAGGAGAGAAAGAAAGAAAATTAAAATTACACAGAAATCTCCCACAATGCTAATATTTGTTTCAAGACACTTTTATTTGGTTTTACCTATATATTATTTAGTAAATGAAATGTCAGCAGCTTGAAAACACCATGGAAGAAAATTTTAAAATGCCTGAGGACCGTCATCTCAAACACATTTAGCGAGTTAACCACCTCAGGTCAGCTGGATTTAGGACCCAAAGCAGCTAATTGATCTCCACAAGACAGCTATCTGCTAGACTTTGCACCCCTACAACAGGAATCATTCTCTGTGTCAATACAGACCAAGTTAACTCCTTTTTTTTTAAAAAAAAAAAAAAAGGGATTTGAGGTGTTTTTGAACACTTTGGCTTGTTACCTCCATCAATCTGTGCTTCGCATCCTGCAAACTCCTGTTCACTCACTTAATTTTACTTGTACATTCAGGAAGGATGCAGGACTGGGGATGGAAGGAGAAGATGCCAGTGCATGCTGGTGTACAAAACATAAATGCTCCAGGGATGTGACTAACTGGAGTAAAGGTATAAAGGCAGGTGAAGGGAGCAAGCCCAGCACCCAGGAGCTGGGGGGCAGTCAGGCTGCTTGGCTCTTTTTCTGCATAAGGTACTAACTGTGGGGTTGTGCTTGCAGGAAGCAAAGTAAGTCCAGACTTCTGCACTGAATAGAGACTCAGGAGCTGGAAGTAAGGGTACAAGGGTACAAGGGGTGCAGAGTGAGACAGGAGCATGAGCAGCCTCTACACATAGAGGCCCCAAATCATTATGTAGAAAACTGTAAGACCTATGAGCCTAACCTGCACTTGAGTCTCAAGGTTAAAGAAAAAAGAGCTAGTACTGCAAACTGAGGAGAGGTTAAGTAATTTCTTACAGAAATTTGTTCTTCACAATATACACCTAAACAAGACTTCAACTACAGCATTTCATTTTGACGCTTTTTCTGCCAAAGACTGGGAAACCCACAAAGCTGGTCAACATAAAGTTAAAAAAACCCACAACCTGGCTTTGTGTTGCAGAACTACTATGCAAAATTTGTTTATTTATTAACAAATGTTTACTTAAGTACATGCACTCTGGTTAACAAGCATGCTGTTTCTGGCTTAAAATGGGCAGGAGCAGGATCAAAGTGATTTTTGGGTTCCACTTTCGGGAAAGGTGGAAGCTGACCCTGACATCTAAGAAATGTTAAAAATAAGAAGACCATTCTGATGGGACTCTGTCTAAACTTTGGCATTTTCTACTTGATGCACAGTCTGAGATGTACTTACCCAGTGCTCTCCAGATTAAACAGAAGAGGAGGGTGAAGCTAACAAAGGCCCAGTTCCACTCATGGTTCTTCCCAACTGTAGACACTCCCATGAAAATGAAGATTAAGGTCTCACTGACACTGCTCAGCATCTTCATGAAATACTTTATTGTTGTATAGGATTTTTGGGAAACATTTTCCTCCACATATTTATTCATAGTCATGGCACAAGCTGTAATCCTGAAAGGCAAACATTATCCTGTATTTCACTGGCTTGGTGGGGGTTTTTTAGCATCTCTTAATTCTACAGAATATTTTTCCACAGTCCTCTTTGAAATACAGAGCATAACTTATTCCATAACCATTCTCAAATTTGTAGACTTGGTGAACCGACAGTTTTGGGCATGAGATTTTTTTTTCTACACTGAGGAGTTTTCTGAGAAGACATCAGTATATGGGGAGTTTTGTCTCAAACTAAATGCACATAGTCTGTGCAGTGATCACTCAAACCCTGTGTTTTGAAAGAGGCAGAGCTGAGGAGAGACAGTGGTAGCCCTGGAAAAACAGGGATTGCTGCTTCTATTGATACTGAGGGACAGTATCAATAGAAGCAACTGCAGGATGGCAACTGTATGTCTTCCCTCCCTCCCCAGCAGCTGTCCCACCAAACCATTCCCCTCCTCAATGGCAGCGAGGACCCAACTCCTGTCCCCAGGCAAAGTAAGAAGCAAGGCTACAGACAACTTGTCATCTTTCACCACCTTAGGCCACTGCCCGGAGTGGTACAGGGATGGCAAGGGTGGCTGAAGACCACTCAGCTACAAAGTTTACAGGTTTTAGAATAGTTAGCAGAGATGGCTGGAGGACAACCTCAAGACGGTGCCTCAGTATGAACTGCCTAATAATTATCTGTGTGGGCAACTAAGGCGATATACTTTGTGAAATAGCTGTCCCTCCTGGTTCTATTATCAAGGACCAAAAAATGTCTTCTCCAATCTGTCAGGTAAAAGCGTTTTATATACCCATGGTGTTCTCAGTCAAGCCATGTACACTAAAGCTAAACAGAGAGATGTGTATTTAAGATGTGTTTCTGAGTACAGCCCATGAGGACTTGTCCTGTGGTTATTTATCCTGGTTCCACCTGGTTTTCAGTTTATAATTATTTGCCATCATCAGGGATATGTTTTTGCACTGAAATCTCCACACTGCTCTCTCTCATAGAGGGCAGTTGGCTTGCCCGCATCAGTTTGGGAAAAGCTGAAGACTCTCCCACAGCTCATGGAGATGCCACTGTAGAGTCTTCTGCTGAGCATCTCCTGCCCATAAGAAAAGAGCCCCATCTCTGAACAACTCAAATGTCCCTGAATGTGAGTGTAAATTGAAAGGCAGACTGAAGGAGAGTTCAGAAAAAGATCACTGACATTATGAATACACATATCTAGGTTCTTTCTTCTAAAAGAAGGGATTAAAAATATTTGGAAAGCATACAGGGGAATCCCATAAGCAGCAATAACTTCAAAAGGACCTTTGCATGTTAAACTTTCTTAGCATATTGAAACAGGGTGTCCCCTAGCAGCAGCTGAGGCTGTAGTCACTGGCAGACTCTGAGCATGTTTCTCCTATTTAATTAAAGTTGGTTTTGACCAGAAGTTTCCTTCTCTTGCATCGAGCCAGCATGCCAAGATCTGAAACACAGTTGTAGATTACTGACTTCAACACATCCACTTCCCCAAAGTGACGGGGCAGCTTTGCTTCTGAGGTGCAAACCTGGGAGGACACATGGACACTGGGAGAAGTCACAGTGTACTTCGCTGGCCTCTGCCGAAACGCACAGCCATAGGCACATCAGGGTAAATAAAACCCAAGGAAGAGGGTCTGATGTGGGGCAGGTGAAGTTCAGTGGGGCTAGTAGTGGCTTACTAATGCAGATGGAGAGAACTTGCTAGCACCTAACCTGGCCTTCACCCTGCGTTTTGTGAAGCAGATCTAGTCAGCACAAAATAAAATGGCCATCGCTATGCAAAAAACAGCTCCAACCCTAAGAAAACCCAATGACTAAGAAGAAAGCATGCTTAACTAAAACTATCTCAGACCTCCAACCTGCGTTTAGTACTGACATAACTGTCAATTCTCTCAGTTCTCTCTTCATTGTTAGCTCATTTTGCCATGGTCTTGAACAGCAGGATCCTCCGTGGCCCAAGAGCAGCATGCTGTCTGATAAGCAGAGCTGATTGTGGCTATGTGGGATCCACCATAGAAGAAATGATGCAGATTTAATGAGTATTTAAGTTTCCTCCCTGCGACACTTGGTGGTTTAAGTAACATTTCTAGCTTGAGCATGTGGTTGTGACAATGAAGGTCCTGCATCTTTGTCCATACAGACCGCTGATACCCTTCACAGCTCTCCACCTTGTTCTGATCTTTCAGCTGCTCAGATGGAGGACTTATCATAGATCCCAGAAAAATAAGTGCATGCATAGCTCAGGAAGAAAGTGGCAGGCAATCTGGGCCATGCATGGATTTTGTCCCAGCGCGGAGCCATGACTTGTTCAAGGCACACACCCCAGCCTGGAAGCTGTCGAACATCCCCAGGTTCTTCAGTTTACACGTAGTGCTGGTAAGCAATCTCAAAAGTATATGTGAAGAAGGGTCTCAAACCTACTTAACAGCTTCACTCTCCAGACCTCTCATATTCAGTGGCAGAACAGCACTTCACACACCACAGGGTGCACTGACTGGCCTAAAAATATCTCAGGTTATGTCCCACATCGTGACAGCTCTCCTGCATGCATGCATAGCTTATCTGTACAAGCACAAGTCCCATGCATCCCGGCTACCTGCAGCTGACTGCACACACAGTGCAGGGGCAGCAAATGCAGTGCAGCAGGAATGCAGCAGGCAGGCTGCTAAACAGCCACTTCTAGACCCACGGTCCTTTCGGAGCCTCAAAGGTGCAGCTTACGGCCGGCAGCATCAGGGCTGCAGGGTCCGCAGCAAAGAACAAAACACTTGGTACTATTTATTACCCTCCTTAAAAAAATAGGTTTTATGATTATAGTCATTTAGGAAAGCCCTGCATCTTGAGGAGGGGAAAGCATGCTCTGGACACGGTTTGTTTTTGGATCCTGAGGTAATGGAGACACTGTAAATAGATGTCTGATAAGAATCTGTCACCAGATTAATCAGGATCTTTGCAAGCTGTAACTTAAAACACCTACAGTGCTTAACCAGTAGAATTTAAAGGGACAACGCTTGCATATATTATTTTAATTCACATAATATTTCATAATATTATTTTCATTCACATTTTGCATTCATTCAATTAGCATCAACTAATTGATAAGCTGGCTCACCAGTACAACTAACAGTGCTGTACATCATTTGTTACTCTTCAGGTAAGTACTACACAGATAATCACTGCACACTTACGAATCTGATATATCTTCAGAGTGCTTATCTACATTAGAAGAAAAAAATCTGTTGAAGTCTCTTTAAGTTTAAAATGCTATTGCAATTTAGTGTCAGAATTTAATATAAAATTCATGTCTTTAAATATGTAATTATATGATAATATTTCATTATTATAATATGTTCTTCCCAAGCTAAATCTTTACTGTCACCATAATCTAAGCAAAAGCTTCGGTGTGTTTTATTTTACACTTCTTATCCACACATTACTTCTGGCTTCCACTTCTGTGATCTGCAATAGCTGCCTTGGTCAAGAAGGGAAGGGGAAAAAAAGCCCAGATAATTTCAATTAACCTGCAATCAACCTGCAATCTTCTGTGCATCTGAAGAATAAAAGTCCTCCTGTACAAACAGTACAGTTTCTGTCATGACTGCAGAAAACGAGGCCACTGGGTTCAATCCTCAAGTTTCCATGACCTACTAAATTTACAGTAGTTTCAATGTTTGTTCCTTTCAGCCTGTTAGCTAACTGTTGCAAAAAAAAAAAAACACCACCGAAAAAACCAAAACACATAGTAATAATTCTGCTGCTTCACAGCCTTTATGAGAAATTAGTAAGCAGAAAAAGCAGCATTATAATTAGAAATAGCACCAAGCAAATAAAGTTCAGATTCACATCTGTATGTTTTACAGCCGCACTCCTGATTCAAGCCCAGCTCTAATTACAGTAGAAGCTCTTTCCTCCTGGAGAGGACTGCCTCACTTCAGCTGACAGAGTCAGTTCAGTCTCTTCACTATTTCAGCCTGGTAACCTGGTGCAGGTGTTATACATGGATGTTTCACAACTCCTTTGTCCCCAGAACATATTTATCAGAAGAGGGACAAGCACCTTTCATTCCCCTCTATGCCTCTGCTAGTGAATTCCTACCTCCGCAGAAATGAGGCACTCTGTGTATGTATCTTATTTATTCTCATGTCCTCCGCCTCGAGGATGGTGCAGCATGTAACCACAAAGTCTCACTGAGCATCTTTAAGACCCTGGTTATGAAGAGGGAGTCAGCAGTTCAATAGATTCAAGTGGATGTGAGTGAAAGAGGGGGAGATCAGGCAACGAATCCCCACAGGCCGAACTATAAATGGCCACAAAAGCATACAATGAATAAACAATCCGGGATGTATGGGACACTCCAAGGTCATTTGGTCCAACTCTATGCTCAAAGGAGGGCCAACTTTGAAGTAAGACCCAGGCAATCCTGCCATGAGTCATTTGCTGCGGAAAACAGCAGGGAACTCAATACCGGTGCATGCTGCACTGTGTGACAAAGCAAAGCACCCTCTGCAGCTCAAAGCCTCACAATGTGTGAAAAAGATGGGGAAAGCGTACTCCAAGGGGATGTGGAGATCACAGGTGCTGTAGGGCCGCCAGCAGCACTGCTGGCATGGGGCACATCTTAACTTCTCATGGTAGCTGAGACACTACAGGGCTCCAGAGAGCCCTTCCTGCTCCTCAGGAGCTTTACCGACGTATCCAGCTCCCTTAGCTGTTAGGAAATCGACTTAAGAGTCAAAATAAATATGGGATATTTTAAAGATAACTTATTTTCTGTTTTGCTGTTGGAGGGGAAAACATACTTCACGCTTCCCCTACTCTTTTGTACCCACTGAGGGGCCACCGTGACACGTGGGAAGCGAGAGGTTATCGGTGCCGCCGTGGGAGGCACTGGCGTGCGGTGGGTCCGCCGATCCACCAGCAGACCCGCCGTGCCCTTTCCACTGTATTCTGGCTGCCGCACATCCAAATCAGTATTTTCATGCATACAGCTACAATTTTTTCCATGTAGAGCTTAGCCACATGGTTTTGGTTTGGAAGCCCTTTAAGTATTTGATCATAGGATGTCAAGGACATTTGACTTAAGAAGTGGAGGAAACTAGAAACCACACAAATGCTATGAATAGAACCTAGGGAAAGAGATGGCACATTTATGAACTCGGTCAAAGTGGATGCATACGTTACTTTATTTAGGCTCATATCAGAGAAAGAAACCCATGCAATCTCTTTAGCTCTTTACTTACATTAAAGTAATAACCCCTCTCATCATGGCATATTTCTATTTTTATACTTCCAAAATCATCAGCTGTAAGCTTCCATGTAAATTGCTTCCCAGCCCCAGATAGCCTTATACTGGCATGACTGTTCTTTCAAACCTATCTTCACTTTCCTAAAAGATAATCATTAGACAAGGTTTTATCAAGTATTAGTGATACTCAGAAGTAACATCTGAGCTTTCATAAAAAGCTACGCTCCTAATGCTGGAATGACTCCCATTTGCCACTAGAACAATACAAAGTCATTAAAGAAGGTTGGCCTTTAAAAATATTACTTGGAACCAGAGCAAACTGTTTTAGGTATATCAAATGTCATAAAGGCTCTTTCTAAATCTGAGGTTGTTACAGTATAAACAGCATCAAGTGAGAGGCTGTGCTCTCTCTTTACTGAAGCCCAGGAGTGAAAAACCAGAAGTGAAAATATTTTTATCTGCTGGAAGTGGGAAGAACAATATTATTTTATACATAACATGTATGCAGAGAGCATTGCAACACACAGGCATATTTATCAAGATACCAAGCTAAAGGCTTGTATCACCATAGGGCTAGATTCTGCAAATTTTACACTCACCCAATCCTTACTGTGCTTGTAATCCACCAGGAGTTTGCCTTCATGTGTCTTTACTGATGGTACCTACTGGCTGCTCCCATGACTAAGCCTAAAACGTAGTTTCACAATACATTGGCATCGGAAGTGAAGCCAGTTCATGAAGTTCCCAGCTACCACTCCCTCTCCCTCACAAGCCACTGCCGTCCCCACATCCCTGTGGGCCACCCTTCAGCCATGCCTTTATGACTAGTTATAGGGTCACATGGGGACAGAGGTCACCAAACTGATCTGGGTTAAAAATAACCCCACCAAAAATACAAGGGATTATTTCAATATAGTGGTTTATGGTGTGATACCATGAACAGTTTTAGTGACACAGCTGGTGTGGTGGCAAGCCGAGAGAATGGGATGGAAGGAAGCAAGAGGGTAGAGGCCGGAAATCCTCAAGCTAGCATCACTGCCATGCACAGTGGAATGATGCCATATGGCCAAGTTTGCAAATCTGGTTGTCTCTGTAATTTCCTTTGTCATTCTTACTTGGGTGCTATTATTACTGAAGTTTGGAGTACTTACGCCATGATGCCCGAGAGATGAAACATTTCAGCTGTTATGTATGACAAGTAACTGTACAGGAAGACAAAGAGTGGCTCAATCACTCGGATTTTATGGGTGAAACGGGTGGTAAAGGCTGCTACAAATCCCAAAAGGATTCCAATCAATACTCCACCGATCCCCACTATAAAGAAGTTAGCAATCCCAGCGAATATGTCAATAACCTTAATTGTGCGCATCTGGCAGAAAGACTTGAACAAATTGTACAGGACCTATGAGAAAAAGAAAGCACATTATGTTTCTGAAGTGTTTGTAATTTCCCTTCATGTCATTATGATCCTCTGCTTCAGTGTCAAACTTTGAATTTCTCTATCTAGTTTGAACTTACTTTAGAGATATGCTGTTGTTTACCTCTGGCACATTACTTGTCATCCATAGATAGATAGATAGATAGATAGATAGATAGATCAGAGAGATTTACAAAAAAGGGTAAACACTGCTATTCCAATGGTCCCAAATGGGGCAAGTTTTTGTAACCTGTGCTGTTCTGCTGGCCAGGAGAAGAGATCTATCTAATCTTTCTTCATATTTATTTGCAGATCTTCTAATTTTTCCACAGATGGTCATTTCATATTTTTCCCAGAATAAAAAAAAAAAAAAAAGGAAAAAACAGTTTTGTAATCAGTGAAAAGTCAAGTTATTTTCTAACGTGTTTGATCTCTGGGAGCTGAAGTGCTAAAATAGACCACAGATATATCAGGCATGTGATGAGGAAGGAGAAGAGGTGGACAGTGTCCACCCCAAGGACTAGAAGAAACATGGATTACTCTTTCTCTGATATATTAACCATTACGAATCCAGTGACTTAAAGATGTCTCAGATTTTAGATAATTTCTAGAGATTTTGATTTACTTCCCATCAAAAGACCTGTTACCATGTATTTTCTCAGTTTAACTTTCAAAGAATTTATAACCATCCTCCAAAACAATGAGTCAATGAAATTACTGCATTTTTTTTATCCAGGGAGGCTTTTTGTTTTACACAGGGAACAGAGAACGTAAACTTCACATTTCTCTACTATCCAGTATTTTAGTTACTACAAAACATACCACAACAGAATCAGTTAAAGGAACCTTAAAGGGTCTCCCCATTTGCAGACTTACTTGGGAGATTTAAGCCTTGCCTGCTGCTGCATGTTTGCTCCCAGCCATGCGATATATCATGAGGGCTACATAGTCCCTTCGTACAGATGGTCATAGGCACCTACTCCTATCACAAGAAGGATCTACGCCAGAAATGGAAAGTGAGTTCGTAGGTTAGCCTCCTTGGTCACAATAAACACCTGACTAGTCATCGTGGACAGTTAGCAGAAGTTAAACCTCCACTTTCTTTCTGGGCTTCTTAGTAAACCAAACAGGTTTCTCTATCAGAAATGCTGTTTGAGAGAACAATGTTTTATCAGTACTTGTACTGTGCCAACAATGTAGGTGTTTGAATAGTGACTGGGAGGGATTTGTCATGTTCGTGGTCTTGTTCCCTCTCACATGACAGAAAGTATGTTGCACAGCTCTTCTTGGCCAAAATTTGATAGGTCTTACCAAGGTGAAAGTTCTTGCTATAGACTAATGCAAAGACATGGCCTATTATGGGTCTTTTGGGCTAAAGGAAAGAACTGAAAAAGAAAAGAAACAATCCATTCCAGAGCAAGCATGAAGAAAGAAGGTTAAATCAAACCTACCACGGTCACCAGTAATTTCCAATTTCATTACAAAGCAACAAACGGGGAAAGAGCAGGAGCAGGAGCTGTTTATTTGGCAAGAATGGTGTCCTCAGGATGAGTCCACCTGGGAGAAACATCCTTTTTCACCTGGACAAACCCCTTCTATCTTGTTGCTCTGAGGCAGATTCCCAGCTTCTCTGCCCTGCTCCTTGCTACTGTGTCCTCTGCAGGGCACATAACCAATGTCACAGGCTTTGCTGTCTTTCAACCTGCTTTGCTGATTGGCGGGCCTTACAGGTTTGTGTGGAGTATACCAGAATGAAGCTTATACTAACAACAGGTGAGCTTTTGTCAGTCACTTTACAAGGACCTCTCAGTCAGCAGACTTCCAGAAGTCTCCGTGAATCACTGACCAAAGAAAAAAATACTGCTGATTCGCGGTGTTTGCAGGGAGAGGAGTTCCCCCGAGTCACTTGTTGAAACTTGTGGCTACCCCAGAGTTGTTATTCTTCACACCACCTACAGAATTTGACCTGGCAGAATACCCCCTCGGTACATATTAGGGCAGACGATTATCTTAATTGGAGTTGTAAATAAGACCTTTTTATATTTTAAAATGTAACTAGATAAGGCACATCTCCAAAGAAAGGCCACTGAGAGCTGCTTGTAAATTCTGATCTACTCAAGCAACAGCCTTTCCTGACACCTTTCCTAAAATCATCTCATCCTCACATTCACCCTGCCAACAAGCATTCTGTATGTTGTTCCCACATACAGACATCCCCATACATCTCAAGTGTGTTGCCCTAAGTTAGTCGAAAGAAGAAAAGCAGTGTTTTCCTTTGTACCTCAGATCAAAACCGGAGAGACACTGTAGAAGCAGCACGTTGGACTATGGAATGTCATGAACATGATTTTAATCTTGCTCCTATTGTTCTTTATTTACACTGCTGTGAGATCAAAATCAGGTTCACTTCCCCTTTACAGCAGTTGAGTTTTACAGCGCTCTCTTAAGCTTTCAGGTGAGTTAAACACCATCAGTTCTGGTCGTATTTTGTAACGTGTTTGGTATGAGAACTTTGTGGATTTTTTCAAGTTCAAGATTTGCATTTATTCACTATCCTTCAGCTGAACTCACTGAAGGCTACACCAACGAATCTTAGTCACTTTTTAATCTTGTTTCAGAGTACCTCTGCTTTTCCTAGACAGTAATTGCTTAGTTACATCAGTTTTCAGTTGTTAGTTTTTAATTCTGAAATTACTTTAAAGGACTCTAAAATAACATTTTCAGCAGAGGTGGAATACAGAGCACTGCTGTAATATTTTCCACCATGAGAATAATACTGTTGTAATGACACTGCCTCCTTCTTAGTGATTTTAAGTCCAGAATTTGAATTTGAACTGCCAACACTCAACTTCAACTGTGATCTTGCCATTCAATACCACTGTGCTAGTTATCCCCGTCCCAGTCGCTCAATAAGGGACCAACTCTGAATAAGAGGCCAACTGGCAAACATTGTCCTCAGCCAGATTCAAGCTCCAAAATTCCAGCAGTGGGGGTGGGTGAAGGATCATCCAAATGAACGGGCATATCGTAAAAATTATCAGACATGAAAAACCATCTGAGAAACAGAGCAGATCTGAGATTCCCAAGAAAGCACACCTCTCTTTGTACCTAAAACGAAGGTGTGGTAGCACATTTTCTGAAAAGGAAAAACATGATGCTATCCTAATAAAAGCTTTTATGAGAAACAGACAGACAGTGCAAGTGGGGCAGCAGGAAGAAGGGCAGTATTTAGAAAGCATGTTTACCAAAGCCACACCGTTCTGCACTGCCCAACTGAGTGTACCCCAGGTTTTTTGATGCTGCAGTGGCCACAGGAATTAAGTGACTTTTGCAGATGGCCAGCCTGCCTTCAGCTCCCCTCCTGTTTCGTCCCCGCATCCCACCGGAGGGACCTGCCAGGGCAGGTGGGACTCAAGGACTCCAGCAAACGAAAACTGGCAGGGGCTGGGCTAGCCTGCTAGCTGGTTTTATCAGCTCTCCTGGTAACACAAGAAGGGCAGAGGAAGAGATGGTGTTTACAAAACACTGTCCTTTTAGAGCAGATAGCTGCTTAACCCCAGCGAGGACTGGTCTGGCAGCACCACTATGGGCAGGGGAAGGCACTCCATGGGGGATCCATGTGACAGCCTGGGTCACATTTTAGGTGTGATCACAGGATTTCAGGTCTGCAAAATCGTAACAAGGCACCATTAGCAGACCAATGCTTAGCATGTGGAAAGCATTTGATCTCCTGACAAGTGCTACCTTTAAGTGATAGCTGGGAAATGAGACTGAACATACTCTCAATGCCTTTTGCTCCCTTATGAATAGATGTATGGACTGCATATGCTGGGCCAGCCCTGCAGACTCCTCAGAGTATCTGCCTCTGTGTTACAGCATCTGGGCAGGCATGCCATGAGAAAGGATTGCCTCCAAAGAAGGCACTAATGATGCTTACACCATGGCTATTAAATTGCCATGGCAGCACCTATAAAAATGGTGGGTTTGGAATAATTTTCCATTGGCAATGGCACACATGAATACTTCAATCGTCGGGATGCAGCATTTTCCTAGAAAAATGTTCCTGGATTACCTGCTGCTCCAGTGGAAAGATGATTTGATTTTTGTGATTGGAAAAATGCACACATACACACACACACACACACAAAAATAAAAAAAATCAGCTTTACATTAATATAAACCCAGACCTTTCTCCCCCCAAAAGAAAACTTGTATGAAAAGATTTCCACTATATGAGTGGCCATTAAGAGTGAATAGAGACAGACACAGCCATGGCAGAATTGCTAAGCCTTCTGAAACTCAATATTTACACCCACTTATTTTCAGGACTGGCTTAAGTACCAGGCTAGTAATGGCAGGCAACTTCAGCTGTAAGCTAGTGAGAAAAGCTAGGCTTTAAGGCAAGTCCGAAAGAGAGGATGTGATTCATCTGGCTGGATAGCAACAGAATCAGATAAAGCATGAAGCAGAAAAACCCCAACAAACGCACAGTACTCCCATGGGCACACAAGAAACGATCAGTACCAAGGCTCAGATTAAATGATGAGATATGTGTGTGTTAAGCAGGTGAGGGAAAGTCCTAGAAAAAGAGAAAATACAGGAAAATTCTGTATGTGGTGACAGAGGCAGACAAGGTGTAGACCCAATTCTTGAATATTTCTGATCTGTCTTGCTTGTATCAAAAATAGTGTGGCCAGTAGGTCTAGGGAGGTGATTGTGCCCCTGTACTCGGCGTTGGTGAGGCCGCACCTCGAGTGCTGTGTCCAGTTCTGGGCTCCTCACCATAAGAAGGACATTGAGGTCCTGAGTGAGTCCAGAGAAGGGCAACCAGGCTGGTGAAGGGGCTGGAGGGCAAATCATATGAGGAGCAGCTAAGGGAGCTGGGAATGTTTAGCCTGGAGAAGAGGAGGCTGAGGGGAGACCTTATCACCACCTACAAGTACCTGAAGGGAGGTTGTAGAGAGGTGGGTGATGGTCTCTTCAGCCAGGTGACAGGAGACAGGACAAAGGGAAATGGCACAAAGCTGCCAGGGCAGGGTCAGATTAGATGTTAGGAAAAAAATTTTTACTGAAAGAGTTGTCAGGTTCTGGAACAGGCTGCCCAGGGAGGGGGTTGAGTCATCATCCCTGGGTGTGTTTAAAAAAAGGGTAGATGAGGTACTTAGGGATAAGTTTTAGCATAGGACAGGAACGGTTGGACTCGGTGATCTTAAAGGTCTTTTCCAACCTTGTGATTCTGTGATATGAAAATCTGGACCTCCATGGCTCACAGAACAGAAAGCATGCCAGGAAATGGTTGGTACAGGGAGGATTTCAAGTAAAGCACAGGTAAGTAGGAGTAGTGTTCCAGACATGGTGTCATCAGGTACAAACGAGGGGCATTGGGGGTGTTAATGGAATTTGCGGATTGCTGTGCTCAGGTCAGCACCACAAACCCAGTTCAGCTAGTTAATGATTAGAAGCTACTGCCTCTAGATGGCTGTCCTATCTCATCCATAGCCTGGGGGAAATACACTGGTGGTCTCAGGGCAGTTCCAACTGGCTGGGCACATGCAAAGGCCAGCATTGACTGGGTCCTGTGCCTGTGGGACCTCAATGATTTTCCCACTGTCCCTGTGAATCTGCTGGGATGCTCCACACCAGTGCTTTGCCCTCTCCTATCCAACAGCACTTCTGCAGGTGAGGAGAGCCTCCAGTTTCAGATTACAGAAGTACCAGAATTCAGAGATACAGGAACTAGAGAGATCAGGTAGTAAAATCCCTAGAGCAAATACGCTACCACTGCACATTACTCTGGTGTGGTAGGACTACTTCTGAATCTCAAGTTCATTGAATTACATCAACACATTAGGGCTCATTGACTCTAATAACCAGACACAATACAAGAGAGTGGCATGCAAACAATCATTTATCGGATTCGTCAACTGACCGTTTATCAAGTAACTTACCACAGTTATAGCATCATTCAGCAAAGACTCTCCAAACACCAGGATGTAAAGCTGCTCATTGACATGAATGTTTTCAAAAACAGCTAACACCGCCACGGGATCCACGGCTGAAATGAGGCTGCCAAAGAGCAAATTCTGCAGCAATGTGATATCAGTCAAGCCAAATGCACTGATCTGGCATATTCCATACAGTGAAATTCCAATACCGATGGCATTCCAGAGTGTGCCCACCACAGCATACCAGAATATGGTACCAAAGTTCTCAAAGAAAAGACGTGTTGGCATGAAATATCCAGCATCAAGTACAATGGGTGGTAAGAGATACAAGAAAAAAACATCACTGTTCATTACAGGTGGGGACTTCTCCTCTGCTCCAAAAATAATCCCACCAAGAAGCAATCCAACCAGAATAAGGAGACAGCTTTCAGGTACTATCGAGGGTAACTTGTGATAGAGATGAAAGCCTTCAAAGGAAAGTCAAACACAAGAAAGTAAAATGGTTATTTGTACAGAATCAAAAAGATTATTCCGGATTCTGTTATCTTAGCAAACAAACAGCAGCCAGGGGGCAATTTCATTTTCATTGCAAAGACTGAACAGAACCATGACAACAGGTCAAGGCAGATTTGGCACCCAGGGTAGTTAATTCAGCTAATTTGGTGGAGATTCAATTTAATAGCAAGACGCTCCAGTTAACAGGCTGGCTGGAGCAACTGCGTGCAAGAGTTCAGTTTTTCAAAGAGCTGGGGTTTTTTGGTAATGTGGAATCCTCCAGAAGCACAATCCAAACACTTTTTTAGGGCAAATTGCATCTAAATAGAGAAAAAAAATACCCAAAACTAACCACCCCTTCCTTCATGCACAGCTTCACAAAGCAGTTTAAGGGGTACATGTATTTTATTTTTAGGTATCTTTTACAGTCTCCAAGCTAGGGAGGGGAGACAGCACCTGCGACTTTCACCCAGTCACCCATGGTCACTTCCCCAGTGGTCAAGAAGATTTGTTTACAGACACAATTACTCTTTTTTATTTTAATGGAGCCTCCAAATTATTTTCACAAGAACGAACACTTTTTCCATAGAGTGACAGTATGTTGTAGCCTGCGATTATTATACTCCCTCTTCTGCATTATGTGAATCGCTGTAGTACCAGGAATCTCCCATAGAAGTCTGTGCAGAGTACTGGAAAAAATGAATTAAAAAAAAAGGTTCTGAATGAGGCCTTAATGGTTGAATGTTCCACGGCCTACTAAAACCCCACAAGCCATGCGGTTTTGATCTAAAGATTCCCATTGCTTTTAGAAGTTGGCTGTTTTAAGGATGATGTTGGTAATGAATGGGAAAAGTTTTGAAGGAATATACTCTGGCCAATCTAATGAAATGATCAACCTTATGCACCAAGGTCACGTTCCAGGTCCTGGCGATGCCAATCTTTTCCAAGCTCCTCCTTATCTATATTTGGCCCACATAATTATACAGCAAGCTATCCACACCCACAAGATCCCACAATTCCTGCCTAACTAAAAAGCATTTAAATTATTTTAAATGAGAGTTGCATGGAAACACTGGGTGTGGTAATAACGGGCGTCTATTTCAGTAAAACTATTTCAGTAAAAATCACACCTGTAGTCGAAACAGTTAAACTACTGCAAAGTTAGTACAGTTCACATCAGGTTTCCCAATTTCAGGCTTCTGTATCTTGTTAACATCAATTTTTTAAATACTCCTTTCAGTACAGGCTTGGTGTTTTGGTTTTTTTTCCAGGTAAAAGAAAGCCTGAACTTACAATTAGGAAAAACAAATGGTTAAGAAGGATCAAGGGGAAAGATGTTTTGATCTACAGATTTTTTCACTCATACAGTCTGTAGCTATAAAAGCAGGTCAAGCTGATTTTTTTCCCTTTCTGGATGAGCACACACTGCTTTTTAATATTTGCAAACACAGACTATGTGACTCATTAGAAGGACTGCCAAATTTGCTTTCATTCTTCAAAACCAGAATCACCAATATCCTATATTGGCAGAACAGGTAATGACCCTGGAAACACAAGAATTTGTGGTTACAGACTTGACTCTTCACCTTCCAGCCACTTCCACATAAACATTTTATGGTTTTGTCATAGTTTCTACTGTGGCAGGATGCCAAAATTTCCAGTACAGTGATTGAAGTTTCCCCTGAATAAGGAGATTTTGGTAGAAGTTTTTTAAGCCCTTCAAAAGTATTTTAAATCATTTTCTCAATAAAAATTTAAAAGGAAGAATTTTTGTAAATTCAGATTTTAATGAAAACACACAACCCCCACCCCCCCATCCCAACCAGTTATAAAGCAATAGCAATGAAATGTCTATTGTGAATGTAAAAGTAAAAATCTTTTTCTTTCCTTCTTTCCAAGCCACTCTTTGGAAAGCTCATACTCTTTCAGAGCTTTTGGGACTCCTCCTCATGCTTAAAGTTAAGGAAAGGCTGCTACAAAGTTAAATGTGCTTTTTATTCGTGTAAACAGCATTAGAACTCCTAAAAGACTGCCTACCTCCATGTGATCAGGGACAGACTGTGGTTCCCCATCTAAGGGCAGATAAATAGGATTTCGGATCCATCACACAGAGGTAGGCATAAGTACCTCACCCTGATGGACCCACAGCCACGTGGTCAGGAGCAAGTACCACAGCTACTTTCTCCTCCTCTCACCCTGTTCTTGGGCTCCTGACTATGCAGTGATCCAACTTCCACAGCACAGAAGATGTTTACTCTCAGGCCATTGGCCATTAGGACACTTGCCTAAAGTGCAAGTTCAGTATTCTTCAAGCTAAAAGTCCTTAGAGTCTTGGTTTCCTACTTCTTGGGTGCAACCCAGCGCACTCTGATGCTGGAAATGCCACTGAGATGTGTACTTCTGATTATACATGACTTTTCCAAGGGCTCTCTGAACAGCTTAAGCATTTTTTCAGGAGAAAAGTGTTGGAAGGATGTCAGCTCAGTTCCCAGAAGACGGACTTCTAATCGTACATTCATGATTAAACATAGAAGTAATGTGAATCTGGATGGGTTAGACAACATTTTGTAGGTTTAGTAGCGTAGGAATTGAGCAAAACTGGGAGGCAAGTAAGTGGACTAGTCTCACTGATCAGAGACTGCAGCATACTTTGGGTGCACTGGGTCCTACCTAATATACTGGTGGAGCCCATCAGCACGTCAGTAACATACCTCCTATGTGGTATTACCACACAGGGTAACACATAAGTAGAGGTAGCCAGACCACAACTATGCTGTTCGAGGCAGTTTCTCGGATTTCAAAATGTACCCATGTTCTATGCTAGAATAAAAAGCTAGGTGTTTCTGATGTCTTTGTGAAAAAGTATCTTGTCAACATGTTCAAGGTGACAGCTTCAGGTTTTTTCTTTCTCATGTTATCTTTCTTGCTCCCTCTGAACTTGGCCAACAATGACATGGTCGCAGCTGAGATTTGAGAAACCCCTATAAAAATTAGCAAATGCTGGAACATTTCAGGTCCAGTGAAACTGCATTTTCTGCAAAAAAACCCCACATTTGTTCAAAAAGGCGCCAGTCGGGCGATAAGCAGGTGATGCAATGCGGCTGTCTTTGGGACCCTTCACACGCTGTGAGAGCTGTTATTAAATGTGAGCCCGCCTTCTGAGCTCCTTCTAGCTGAAAGCACCTTCGGGCTCTGTCCATAAAGGTCTGCTACTCGGCAGTGCCAAGCCTGAGCATTCAGCGCCTAGCCCCAGAAAGGAATTTGAGATGCCAGATTAAGCACCGAAGTTTCCTGGGCAGTGCGTGCGTCTAGAGGTGCATTTCACGCTGCTCGGCACAACAGGGGTGAGATGCCTGCAATGCCTGTCAGGAAATGTTGGGGAAGGGAAATGCACCGACGAGCCCCCTCTCCCACAGAGACGCTCTCCCTCAGGGCTACAAGCAGTGAGGCAGGTTGGAAAATTCCTCTCCATCCCTCTAGAACAGAAGCACTCAGTGGTGAGAGATCACTGCCCATCATCTAGGCTACCTTCACTATAAAAGAAGGTGCAAGCGAGTGAAAAACAGCTGTTGTGGGAATGTGACTTAGGAGCGATGGGAGCCTGTCCTGGGAAGGTTTACCCGATGCACTGGCTGGATAAGGAAAGACAGATGGAGCTCTGGGAGCAAGAACTGGATGTTCCTAATTCCAGTCCCAGAACCGGGGCGCCTGCAGATAGGTGTGGTGAAGCTGAGCACCGCCACACCTAGGGCCTCTACTGGGTCCGGCCCTCATTGCTGAGTGCCACACGCTTAAAGCTGCGGAGGTAGTGCCCTAGATTAGCCGCTTGGCCTTCCATTTGGTGTAACTGAAGGGATTTAAACACTACACGTGGTTTTCCTCCCCTGCACATTTTGCCTGTTTGCTGCACTGCAATCAGCTTGGAAAGCTAAAGCAGAGGGTCATTTTAATTATTTTTTTTAAAACTTTTTAGATGCCCATCCACTAGGAAAGCAGTATGATAGCCAGAACGTACAGTCCTACAGAAATTACACATCATTGTTTGAGGACTTCTGTTTTTCAAATGGCTTCCCTGTAATCTCTTACTAAAACAGTAACTTTTTCCCCAGTCTCAGCTTATTCAAGAGTTCTCGCTGCACCTAAACTCGGAGGCCAGAGGAGTTTTACAATACTCAACCAGCTGAGATGGGTTCTTTTATACCAAACTCCATTATTTTCTGGCTACCACAGTTCGTTGTATACCGGAGGGTGCCATACCTGGACTCTGTCCCAGGTACAAAAAACACCTAAACAGATACTTGAGGCTAAGCATGCACCTGTAATGCGTTAGGAATCATGCATCGAGATACGAGCACCCTTAACGGAGGCAGCACTTAGCACTGCTGCCCGAAGCAATGAAGCCGTCGCAAAGCTGCTCAGAGAGGAGCAGGCTCCCAGCTGCAACGCCAGCCGGGGCAGGGGGTTGGTACACATTTTTGGCTTTGCAGAATCCTAATTACCCGATCACTAACCAGAATGGGACAGAGTCTATTTAAACGTCCCAAGCAGAAGTCAAAAGTTTTTATCATCATGTTTCATTGAAATGAGCATGATCAGAGTTTTTATTGAAATCTGAGCTGCAGAAATCAAGACTTCTGAATCAAATCAGTGGACTATCAGTAAACCTTTTTTTTTTTCTTCTTTCTGTTCCCACACCTTTATTCCTCACATTATCTTCTAGTTAAGATACAAAGTTCATCATATGCAGAGATTTATGGATTTTTAAATAGCCCTCTAGAACAACTTTACCTGACAGTCTTCAGATTATTATGCTGTGCTCTTCTTTTGCCACCCACCCACCCCCACCCCGGTTTTGGGACACGAAAAGCTAATTAAAACCGTGATATATAACCTGAACAAAACGCAGTGAAACTATGCAATACAAATATTTTCCACATGAGGGAAGAGGTGGCCTTTCTTACTCACTCAGCGCCGTCTTTTCTGTCTTTCTCGGGACTTAAGTGAATGGTGGGAAAGTACATCGAGGAGGCTTACTCTGCCCTCATTAATATTTACTTTCCATCGATCCGCTGTTCTTCTCTGAAACTGTCATTACACCCGGCGTTATTTTAAGCGAAAGAAGACGGCGCTCAAATGACAGCGGGGCGACCAGGGAAAAGCCAGCGGCACGCCGAGCGAGCCCCGGGCTGTACAGCCCTCGGAGCCCGGGCATTTCGCGTCGCCGCGGGGGGCCGGAGGAATCTCTTTTCTCCTTCACACCTTTCCTCACCGAGAAAACCCCCATCATTTGCCCGGGCATCCCGCCCCGCAATGGAGTCGCAGCCTCCGGCCGCCCCCGCTCCCGCGTCCCCGGCCGCCGGACACAGAGCGTCCCAGCCCGGTTGCCCACGGCGGGCCCCGGCGGGGGGGCGCAGGGGAAGGGAGGTAGGGTCGCCCCACGGCCCCGCTCACCGATCTTGGCGAGGGAGGCCAGCAGGATCCAGAGGGTGATCTCGAAGGGGATTTGCACGTGGGGGTAGTCCAGGGTGAAGACGTGGAGCCGCGTCTCCTCGAAGGCGGTGCCGCTGGGGCTCGGCGGGGTGCCGGTGCCCATCGCCGACGCTCCGGGCAGCTGGCTCTCCGAGGTGGCCCGCGCCTCCGCCGCCCCGGCCGCCAGCACCCCCAGCGCCGGCACCAGCACCAACGCCCGCAGCAGAGGCGCAGCGGCGTGCGGGGGGCTGACGCGGCTGCCCATGGCGTTCCCGTTCCCGTC
>VZTU01025192.1:42317-83023 GCA_013400835.1 Zapornia atra | reverse complement strand
GGGAGCGCCCGGGTGGGGTCCGGGTTGCGGCCGCCGGCAGGTGCTCGGGCTGGGTGCGGGCCAGCCGGCCACAGGCGTGCGGAGCTCCAGCGTGCGAGGGAGTTGGGGCGGCCAAGAGGCTGTGAGACGGCCCGGGGTCCCGCAAGGCTATAAGCACAGCCCGAGGGCGTCCCTTGCATCGCTTGGAAGGAGATGTGCACGGACTCATATACATTCACACACACACACACATATTCGTGTCTCTGTCAACTAGTTCAGAGGGGTAACACGCTCTCTATGGATACGTACACCCCTGTATATACACATATACATACGTGTATAGCCTGTAGGTGACTAGATAAAGTTCTTTTAGATGTACATATCTAGAGTCTATGTACGTAGGTACACAAATGTATCCAAACGTCTGTGTGTGTGTGTGTAAATACACATACAGATGTGTATATGCCTATAGATTCCAATAACGTGATTTTATGCATGTGTATACTTATGTGTGTATATGTATGTATGTACATGTTTATGTTGCCATTACCAAATACAGGAAAGGTGCTTCTGCCAAGTACATGGAAGACAAATGTCTGTTGCCACTAATTAGGAGTTAAATTCTGTTAATTTAGAGGGCTCAAAGAACACACTCTGCATACATATATGTGTGTGGGTCCATATATATGCATATACATGCTATATAGTATATACACACATATACATGCCGTATAGTATATGATATATATGCTTAATATACATAAATAACACATTAAATAATATATAGCCTGTGAAATGTCTATTATCTATATGTTGCCCCCTATCAAACACAATAGGCACACACCTGCTCCTGTAAACAGAGATTTACATTCTGTTAGTTTGAAGAGTTAAAAGAGCACACTAAATAAACATACCTGAGTGTTCATACATATTTACTGGTATATATGCATATATAAATATCTAATAATATATGTGTGTGTGTGTATTGTCACTACTGAACATGCCTGTGACAAAATCTGTTCCTGAAGGCCTTAGGAATTTGCCCTGAGTTTCAGCACAGCCAGTATTCCATCAGATCCTGCTGAGCAACGGCTTTCTGTGTTTCTGAGCGAACAGAATCTCAGCCATGATGTGCTCATGACTTCACCACTTGTGAGTAAGGCACTATTCCAAAGCTCAAACTCATAAAATCTTTATAGCACACTGTCCTGTCCTGCATTCCTTTATAGCAAAGCATGTCTTTCCTGACTTTAGATAAAACAAAAGCAGGTAGTAAGAGTTCTCCTTTTTTTTTTTTCCCCAAATGGCTAAAAATAACCAGTGGCTGTCATTCCTGTAGTGAGTTACAGTTAAAGTTCAGAATCAATTAGCTGTCATTTACCCCCAGAAACTGAAAACGGGGTGCTAAGCGTGTGTTTTTTAAGACAAACTTAAAAACATGACATTAATAGAAGTCTTTTTTTTCTTTATTTTATCTACAAGTCAGCTAGGAGAATGGACATGTTTGAATACCAAACAGGTGTGTACTCCAGCTAACCCTCTAGCTGCATGTGATATCTTAATAGGTCCTTTTATTGGTTATATTAGAGTCCCTGAAATGAGAAAAACAGATAAATATTGCCAGCTCTAAGGACAGTTCTTTTATGACAGGGAAAAAAACCCAACAAAACAAAGCAAAAAGGAAATGCTCTGTCATTCCTGAATCTCCCGGTCCCTGTTAAAATACCACCCATATGAAGAGAAGTCTAACCCTCAGGTAAAGGAGATAGCAGTATCTCCCACATGCAAATCAGCCTGGAAATTACAAATTCAATTCAATCTAAAATCGTAAGATCTGTAATTGCACTTGCATGTCTCCTGTTACGACCTTTCCTGTGAGTGAAGAAAGGCTTTCTGAAAAATAGTTATGAAAGTGCCAACACCTGCTGTCCTAAGAGCAGCGTTACAAACCCCCTCCAGTTATCTGACATGTGCCTTCACGATATTGCACTGGACTGAGAATTATCTTCCATAATGTCAATGAAAAAACATTGCCAAGAGCAAGCTGGCCAAGGCTATTGCAAGTATGTTTTCTTATAGACTGTCCCATCGACCCTTTTTTCTCTAATATCACCTCATAATCCCCCTCTGTGCTGGGGTTCATGCCCCCGTTCTGTAGTCACAGTAGAAATGGGCTGTAGACCAGGGAACCAGACCACCGTACAATAGCCCCGACAGTGCTTGGAAACCGTGAACAACTGGCCAGGGATTTTCAGTTTGCCACAATAGGGGCAGGAAGACTTTGGGTGGGAGAGTGCTGAGGCATGAGAAGGGGAAGGAAGGTCCCTTCTCATGGAAAATGTTCTTCATTGCTGGCCTTTTCATTACAGGCAGTGAAGGATGACAGAACGCGGCTGCTACGGACTGGCAGACAGAACGATGCTTTGGCACCCAGGCCATGCCTTTACAGTCACAAAGTTTGTCCCAGACACAGGAATATGGACCCTTCCTCGGGGCATCATCATGCCATTATATGTCCTCTTAATTTTCCTCCTCTACAAAAATAAAAGGGCACACACAACAGAAATCCTTCTGGCTCTGACACTGCTGTGGGTCTGGGCACTCGGTTTTTCTGTTGGGTGGATATTTTTTCTTACAGTATTATGAAAATGAGAAGTTGGTGAATGGGAATTAAAAAAAAAAAGAGGGAAAGATATCATTAATCCTGAGGCTGGTGGCTTACATGCCAGTAATAAAAAGGGAAATAATACATGGACACAGGAAAACTGGGAGAGCAAAGAAAACTGGAGTTGAGGTTAATTTCTAGAGTTGTCACCTGTTGTCACCCCAAACCAATCTATTTTATCGATGGATTGTATAGATGAGAATATCCAACGTTTAGATAAGAATTAATCTAAATTAATCATGCCTTTGGAGGACAGCGTGATACAGCAGGGGAGTGGGCTGTGTTTGACTTTGGAGCTTGTTGTAAAGTGCAAGGTTCTGAAGGTCTTGTTGAGTTTTCTCTCTCCGTTTGCAGCACTCGCTGCTTTGCATTGCCACCCACGCATGCAGCTGGTCCAACAGAAGCTGGTGGGTTTCACCACCAGTGGAAGGTCTGTAAATCCAGGCAGAGATTCGCATGGGGTGCGATATTCCCATTATCTTTGCTTCGCGCAGGCTGTATGAGACAGCAGCCACAGCTTCACCCCCCTCTGCATCGCTCACAGGGCACCCATCCCTGCTGGTATCTGCACAACAAGCAGCTCCTCCCGAGGGCACGGCCGGAGACATCACCATGTACAGGAAAATATTCCCAAGTCACAAAGCTACCCAGGAAGGGGAGGGGAGGAAGGGGGGGGTGTCCCCTCAGCCAGGGAGACGTGAAGGTGTGTCCCTGGCGCCGCGGTGTCTCGTCATGGCTCTGCCCCTGACAGCTCAATGCATCTGCTCCCACTTCAGAACAATTTTCCGTCGGGTCGCTCCGCACCGTTTCAGTGACAGCGCAAACAGAAAGCACGTACGCCGCACTAGCCTGATTGCAGCTGATCCATAGAGGGCCTTCCCGCCGTGCCCCCACCGATGCCTCATTGCCCGCCCCGTGCCGTGCCATCTGCACCCCGGGTGTACTTTCATCTCTTTAATTCTGCTCGCAGGCATTGTCTGTTCCACCAGACCCAGAGCTAACAGCATTTCACGTGACAAAGTGCATGCTATTTCATACATCAGGATGGTAACTCACATAATTCGGTTTGTTTACCTTTTAATCCATTTATTGATTACTACTGGAAATTACCACCAGAGCAAGGAACTGCTCAGGGTACCCATGGCGTGCTGTTTGGGAAAGGGACACATTGGCAGCTGCACCACACAGGTTTGCAACAGCTCACACGGGTGTTACGACGGTTCCGTTTTACTTTCGCTGCTGTAGGCATTGGGACTTTCTCACCATAGGCACAGCTTTGAGTTACAGCGTTGTCTGTCATCTGTTAATATTAATCCAGCTTTATCTGTGTGGTACAAATCTATCCATCTTTATAGCTATTATCAAAACTCTGCTTTCAGATTTATTTTTTTTTTAATAAATAAATACATTATTTGAACAAATGACAGTTTTCATGGTATCAGAAATTTAGCTCCATTTTTAGGGATTCCCTAAGAATCACAAGGCCATATTTTCATAGTTAATTTTCTGATCTCTCTTGGATATGAAGGAAGAATTTCTGGAAAATGTTGCTCTGCATATTTCAATAATTAGGTAACCTACGAGCAATATTACAGGTGTTCTCTAGTAAATATGATCAAAAAACCAAAAATGATGGGGGAAAACTCATAAATGTATTGATAAATATTTGTCCATAAATTTCATTGGTGTTTCAGTTAGACAGACATTTGCAGATTAAGAGAAATAATACGTTATATTCTACCCCTGATATTTTATTTTGATGGAGACTAACTCTGTGCAGACATGCTTTTAGGTTGCATACTTCTTAAATTTTCCCTAACACAGTCCAGATAGCAGTATTGTTAATACCTGTGTTCCCAATTTGTAAGAAAAATAGCAAATTGATCCTTCTTCCTCACCACTTCTCTAAAACAGACAAAGGTTTTCTCTGATTTTCCCCAAAATTATAGCACAGGAGATTTAACCACTGGCCATCCTGCTGAAATACATCCGTGTGTTAGAATCATAGAATGCTTTGCGTTGGAAGGTACCTCAAAGATCATCTAGTTCCAACACCCTGCCATGGGCAGGGACACCCCCACTAGACCCCATTGCCCAAAGCTCCATCTAACCTGGCCTTGAACATTGCCAGGGGGAGGGATTCCCAAACCTCTCTGGGCAGCCTGTGCCAGTGCCTCTCTAGAATAAATCTGTTGCTAAAATAAATCTGTTCAAAATTCTAGGGTTCCCATTAGAACAAAGAAGGAAGTTTTTGGGTTACCTCAGGTAAAAAAGGAGGTTCTTCTTGACATCTGAAGCTCCATGGGAATCACAGTGATGCAGGGAAAACCTGTGCCTGTGGTACATGCAACTAGGATGTGCAAAGAGTTAGGGGAGCAGAGACACAAAAGAGGGGACATAAATCCTTTTTACACATTTAGAAATAGCTTCAGTGGAAATTTAAGGATTATAAAATATAAACATGCTCAGCTGAGAGTTGTTTTCTTTGAGAGGGGAGCTGGTCACTCACCTACCTGCATTATGTTAACAAACATTTCTCAAAATCTCTCTTCAATTAGGGGTTAGGCTCTTTTTTTATGAGGGCTATATCGTCGAGGCTAGACCGCCTAACTCTGTCTCTAAATCCATTAATTAGTGAAAGAATATCTCAGCTATCGAGTGATTTATTATATGAAATCAATAGTCCATTCAAGATGTGTTTTTCCACAGCCTTTTCCAGGGCTGCTTAGCAACCATCCCCATAAACCAGGTCCACCAGAGGCATTATACCTTCCTCATATGGCCACTTTAATGGCAGCAATTTAGTCATGCAGGTCTGAACTTTGGTAAGCTGTTTTAAGGCCCTTGCAATGTTAACTGGTTTATCCGCACAACTCGTTTTTTAAATTGGAAAGGATTGGGAAGGGGCAGGGGTGCCAGCAGCTGCCAACTTTGCCAGAACTAGAGGAGTGGCAGGAGCAGAAGGCTACATGACTACAGGTGTTAAGCTTCAGAAGCAGCATGAGTTTGCAGGACAGGGCAGAGACGGACAGCACTGAATTCAGGGTGATAAACTCTGCACTTTTTTTTGGGGGGGTTGTCTCCTGAGGCTGCATGAGGAGCTTGTGATTCCACAGCACCCTGAGGGAGCCCTGAGGGAGCAACATGTTGCTGCTTCTACAGCTTATGGGCAACCACCTCCCCAGAGGCAGAGCTAATTTGGGTTTCAGAGTAATTGCACCCCTGTGAACACACTCCCAAAGACTTCTCCTAAGGCCTTCCCCAGGCTGGCCGGTGTGTACACAGGCACTTGGTCTCATCATGAGTAAGCATCTCTAGCAGGTTCAACCAGGGAGCTCTAGGAGACCATTATGTGCCTCATACCAAGTAACAGAGAGATGTTTTGCAGTGCTGCAGGGTGTCAGCATTAAACATCACAAAAAAAGGGACCCTCTGTCAGCTACTGCAGGAGGGCTAAGGGATGTTCCTGGCTCCAGAGGGACACTTAAAACCCAGGAAGGCTAATAACCCATGAACCTGTTTTTTGCCATTACTGAAATGTAAGGTGCACTCCTGTCCCTAAGACAAGAAAATCGAGAGGGGCTGCCCAGAGGGGGTTTTCCTTTCTTTCCTTACTTGTACCCAGGTGATCCGGGCATCACTGGAAAATGACATTGTTGGGCGCGTTTGCTGGTAACCCAGAACTGGAGATGACAGACTGGTCTCCATCTCTTCAAGATTAGAACAATCTAATTGTTTAATAGCTAAGCAACATGTTTAATGTTTAAACTGTAAATTCCCTCTTTAGCTCATTCTGCACCAGGACACTTAGTCGTTGAATGATTTCTGAGGCTGTGTCCCCACGCTGGCTGTCAAAAGTAGCCACTGTTCTCAAGCTTAGCACCTGTCGCTGACATGAATACAGAAATACTAATTTAAATGTTTAACTTTTGGGTGAAAAGAAGTTAATGACTAAAAGAATGCCTCCAGTTTCAGCCTTACGATGGCATCATAACTGACAACGCAGATTTTCCTTTGAAAGCAGAGTTTGATAGGTCTGTAAACATACTTTTAAATGCTTTCTCACGAGTTCAAGTGTTGGAGTTGGTGACTGAAGTGATTCCTTTTTACTGCTATAGCCTGTGTTTACAACTCTGGCAACCTTTAAAGCATGAGGCGTAACCTCTGTTTGCAAAGGGCAAGGTAAAGTCTGACACAGTCCTAGAATCCTGGGAGGCCTTCTGCTAAGCTACATTTCCTACTTGTTCCTTGTCAGTAGATTAATGGCACAAGTGTGTTGAACAAGTGCTGCTTTCAAAAATGCTGAGGGGTTGGTGGTGTTTGGTTTTAGTTTCTTTCCCAAAGAAAATTTCCTTTAAAAACAACTGTTACAATGTTTTCAAGCAGTTGTGAAGCAAGTGAAAAAATGTTTCCAAGCTGTGCTCTGTCTCACATCAAATCAACAGCCCACTCTCATCCACCATGATCAGTTCTTCTGGCCCATGAGCTTCCTTCTTGTGTGCCTGCGCTCAGTTCATGAGCACAGCCTAAAGTTTGCTCCCCCCTTCACTGACATGGGCTGGTTTGTATAGGCACAGTGGGATGGGTTTTGGCCCTTGATAAATGCTTTTCTATGGGGACTCAGATCTTCAGAAGGAATCTAGAAACATCTAGTAGAATGCCTTATAGAACACCATCCTATAGGCAGCGTTGCCGGTCCATTGACACCGGGTAGCTGGAATTGCTGTGCCTACAGTGGGTAGTACAGGGAGCTGTTCACCCCCGTGTCCCCTTGCTCACCCGCCCCCTTGTTTCTGACATCGTCTTTTCTCTCCCCTTTATACCAAGAACCCACCTGCAAAATACAAGTACACACACCCTGTCAGTCAGAGCTGCAGAGCCCCGGCCATGGCCAAGCCAAGGGGAACCACCTTTCAGCAGTGGCACAAAAAGACAACCGTAGATCTTCCCCAAAATCCTCAAAGCTGTCTTGAGTGATGCTACACGTATCCAGCTGAAGACAGGGAAATGTTCCTGACAGCTGAAGCCCAAGCAGCCCTAATAGTAAGGTGTTTTGCAGTTTGCATTTGAGTAGAACTAAAAGACAGTTTGAGCTGAACTAAAAGGTGGAAGTGGTCAGCTAAAGAATTAACTGCCTGTGTACTGTGCGCAGGGGTTAAACAGTGAGCACGTCATCTGGAAAAAGAAGAAACCTGGAGTAGGTCATATTTTCTATACACTATGTATAACTTTCTTCTAGGGTTCAGAAATACACATCTGAAGAGTTAAGGAATTCTTCTTTTCAGTGGCTTGCATCTTACATAACTCTCTACAACTTTCCTTCTTCTTTCTCTTTATTCAGTCTACTCACCGAAGGTAATTAGTCATTGATTGCATCTCTGATGTCACCATGTTTATATTGCAGAAGGTTAATAAAACTCTTGCAGAATCTTTAACTGCTGATCTCAGCTGACTGGCTTTAGCAGACAGCTGGTATGAATGTAGCTTTTCCACATGACTTGGTAAAAGTTTGTTTTTAAATTTTACACAGAATGTTATATATCGCTTGGTTTTGATAAAAATTAGTCTGGTTCATTGCTGTTCCAGAGTCATGTGTAAAAATAAACCTCCTTCACCTCTTCACATAATCCTGTCCTTTTGTTAGCACAGAACAATCAGGTAAGAAATTACTGAAAATCATTCATTCATTCACAAGGAAATATAGTGGGAAAGTCCACCCTCCCCATTGTGGCATGAGGATAAAGTATGTTTGAGAGACTATAGTCAGCGGGGCTATGACAGTTAAAAGAAGACCTTTGGTTTGAAGTTCCCTGTAGGCACCATAAACACAGGGTTGAAAGGACTAGGGCTTTTGAACTCTGCCTTTCCACTCCAGAGATGAAGGACACGGCATTCAGCTGCACACGAAGCCCTCCCAAACCCACAGCCCTGGCTTTAGCACTTCCTTCTGTCCTAGGTGCAATAGCATCGGTGTGTGGGGTTAACAGTCTCTCAGGCTAAAATATTCAATGGTTAAAGTGAGCAGCAGCCAAGAATCAAAATCCTTTGGTCTATAGAAAGAGCTCTCTCTTGATCTTGGAGATGATAGGGTTAGACCCCATTCCTCATTTAACCTTTCCAAAAGAGCATAAAGAAAAATGTACAATATTTTAATTATCAGAGTTTTGCAAATTAAAAAAAAAAAAGTTATAGGATTAATTACTAATTAAAATTTTTAAAAAATTTTTATGTCATTTAAAGTTGGGAAGATGGATAGAGGAGCCTTTAGGAATGGAAAATGTGGATATCTTGTGGAAATCTTCCAGATGACTGGAAACTTTTGTTAACAAACTGGTGATTGCTGTCTGCTATAGAAACAAACCAGACATATTGGCATCATAAGGAAGATGGCAAATTTTCTTTGTTTCAGTGAAATTACTTCAATTAACTTTAACACCATTTGATAAATTTTTTCAATGTTACGCATATGTAACTTATACCCCTGGAAAGATGTGATGAACCTTTTTGGTGGTCAGAACTTGGTACTTAAGTGTTAGAGTTCCCAATGTAATCCCAAGCATTTACAAGTTATATAGAAAAAAAAAAAAAAGTAGGATTTGATCCCACAATTTCATATGAGAATCAAAATGTAAGCATCCAAAATGCTTCACAGAGGAAAAAATCCAACAAAGAAGCAAAAACAAACCCTCAGGAAAACCATTTTAATAAGATAGCAGGAAAGTGCAGAGGAATCGTAAAACACTCTCCGACGGCTACAACAAACAAATCTACTCAGAGAAGCCATGTCAGGATAGCATTACTTTATTGAGAAGATTATATCCATTTCCTTGAATTTTAAGCTGCCTCTGATTGCTTTCTTGTGCAACAGTCTTTCTTGGAATATTACATCATGGAAAAAAAAGGTGGAGCAATTACATTCATAGTCATTAACTACCAGTACGTTTTTGACCTCCTCCTGAGTGACACTCCATTTGTACCTCTTGAGGAAGGAATCTACTGCCAAAAAACATGGAATTAGCAAAATTTCTAACAGAATTCTTGAAAGGGGGCTATGTCATCTTGTTACACAGAGATAAATACATGTTCTTCTCCATTTGCAGATGACCTTGGAAAATAACAACACCAGTTCTGAGCAGAGGAACAGAGTCTGTCCTGTGCAATCAACCTCTGCTTGTCTTGTGATGAAGTGAGTACTTTGGTTCTCATGTTGGTGCCAGTCCTGTAATGACAGCAAAATCCATTCTACAGTATTTGAAATAAACCAAAGCAGCTAGCTATCCGAAAAACCTAAGAATCAGACTGACCTGGGGTTTCTATTGAAGTCAAATGCCTTAAAACTTGAAGCTACATGAAGTCCAGCATGATCCTACATGGAGTGCAGCCCTGGCAGCAGGATTCTCAGACCAGCTCAGGACAATGCATGTGTGGGAAGATATGTTCTCAGAGAAAAATAACTGGGCTTCTTAGATCACAGAATCATAGGGGTTGGAAGGGACCTCAAGAAATCATTGGGTCCAACCTCCCTGCCAGAGCAGGTTCCCTAGGACAGGTCGCACAGGTCAGCATCCAGGCAGGTCTTGAATATCTCCAGAGAAGGAGACTCCACTACGCCCCTGGGCAGCCTGTCCCCGGGCTCTGTCACCCTCACTGTGAAAAAGTTCTTCCACATGTTGGTGCAGAACTTCCTGTGCTCCAACTTGAGGCCATTGCCCCTTGTCCTGTCCCCACAGACCACTGAAAAGAGGCTGGCCATTTCCCCCTACATCCCACACTTAAAATATATTTGTAAACATTAATAAGATCCCCTCTCAGTCTTCTCTTCTCAAGGCTGAACAGCCCCAGTTCTTTCAGCCTGTCCTCATAGGGAAGATGCTTCAGGCCTTTAATCTTCTTCATAGCCCTCCTCTGGACTCTCTCCAGGAGATCCCTGTCTCTTTTATACTGGGGAGCCCAGAACTAGACACAATACTCCAGGTGAACATGGGCACAGGGCCCATACAGATGTTGATAGACCTGTTCGGGAAATTGGCTTTTTTAACACTAATGTAAGTATCTTGATACAGAAATACAGTGAAAAGTGTAAGTTTTCAACAACTGCTCACAAGTTGAGCCCTAGGATCATATAAAATGTGTACAACTGCTGCTCATAGAAGGACTGAAATCTATTAAAACCCCTTCAACTCCTCAGTAAGAGGTAGTCATAATTTTATTTTCAGTGTCCTTATCTGTCCTTTAGCACTGGCATCTATGTCCCAGGGCTCTATTTAGGGCTCCTGGAAAGCAGCAGGCACTTCAAAAGGGCCTGCTTGTTGCTTCCCAGTATGGACCCATCAATCACTGGCTGTAGGGGCTGTCACTTAACAGCTGAGTATGAAAGGAGCCCTGGGTTGATAGGCTAGAGCACACATCTGAAGCTAGATGTGGTGGACTCCAACCCCTCGTCTTTCCTGCTGTTGCTATTAAAATCATGGTCCAAGCTGAGTAAGGTGCCTCCTCCCTCATTGTTCACTGCATGCACCTCTTTTCATATTTCATCTTACAGCAGTGGGATGGAATATGAGTTTTGGCCATTGCTTAGAGACCTGAAGATGTGTGCATTGTCCTGGTCCCCAAGTGCCTACTCACAAGGGGGAAAAGGAAGCCATGGATGAGGGGTTAGACTAGATGACCTCCACAGGTCCCTTCTCAGCCATTCTGTGACTCTGTCCTGAGAAGGGTTTTTACCTATCAACTTTGCCATGATTGGTACTCAGGGAGCTTTTGATGAAGCCTTTTCTACTGGGCTTGGGCCTCAGGTTTGTCCCACCTGCAGCATGCTAAATCAGGATGCGCAGAGATGCAAATTGCCAAAATCACAATGGTTAAAAGAATGACAGGTTCAGATGCAGTTTTTGGAAACAGGCATAATTGTTAGGGTTCAGAGCTGGCACTGGGCAGAGAAGTTGGCTTCTAACTCAGGAGGTCACCGAAACACTGGGGTTGGACTGTCCAGTTTACCCTGAGCAATCATACCCAAATGCTTCTGTGTGAGGCCAAAACCAGAAAATATGTAAGTCTCCTCATGGTAAAAAATCAAGCAATTGACCCAACCAGCAATTATTGCAGGATCCAAATAATCTCCACATACCCAGAGGAGGAGAAGTTTGGGGCTGTTTGAAAGAGGAAATCCTGCCTTCTTGAACTCAGATGCAAAATATTCCAAATCCAAATATGATTTCACCCTGTATTATACTCTTGCCAGTGTGGAGACTTTTGGTTATAGATAAAGGATCAGCGAGGGTTTATTGCAAAGTTTATTTTGTAGTAAGCCTCTAGCAGCAATTAAAGTTCCAAAACAGTTTTCACATACTAGTAATTTAAAGAAAAGTACATCTCTGAAGATGTAATTTTCCATTTTTAATCTCAATCCAAAGATATTCTTTAACTTTGAGCAGATTCCTGTCAAACAGTTATAATTGTATGAAAAAAGATACTTTTCCAGATGTAAAAAAAGATGACTGCTGACTTTTTCCTTTCTCTTCTATAAGATAAGCCAAAAGAGCTGACCTCTGATGACTGGTACATAAGTAACCACTCAGGAACTTGTTCATAAATGCACTGTAAGAATAAACTGGAAAGGAACTAAATTATAAAGCCTGAATGCTGAGTAATAAAAAAGGACAGTAGAAAAATTACAGTAAGACATTTTGATTGCTTTTGAGTCACAACCTACTTCCTAAACCATACCTGAGGTAGCGATGCTAATAAATGAGGAGCTGGGGCTCAGCTTTACCACAGATATCAGAGCACAGTGATTCTAGCCCTCAGTGCAAAAGCTGTACCTACATACAGTGTTACAAAAATTATTTTTAGAATTATATCAAGTAAATCACAAAGATAAACAGGGGGCTGGAGCACCTCTTCTGTGAAGACAGGCTGAGAGGGCTGGGCTTGTTCAGCCTGGAGAAGAGAAGGCTCTGGGGAGACCTGATATGGCCTACCAATGCTTGAAGGGGTCCTACAGGAAAGTGGGAGAGGGACTGTTCACCAGGGAGTGCAGGGATGGGACAAGGGGCAATGGCTTCAAGCTGAAAGAGGGTGGGCTTACATTAGATGTTAGGAAGAAATCATTTACTATGAGGGTGATGAGGCCCTGACACAGATTGCCCAGAGAGGTTATAGAAGCTCCATCCCTGGAAATGTTTAAGGCCAGGTAGGATGGGGCTTTGGGCAACCTGGTCTATTGAAGGGTGTCCCTGCCCATGTCAGTGTGGTGGGAACTAGATGGGCTTTGAGGTCCCTTCCAACCCAAACCAGTCTGTGGCTCTATGATTCTAAGGTAAACTTAGCAGAAAATCACTAGTCTTTATACAGAATGGTTTTATGTGCTATTGTAATGTAGAATTAATTTACTTCACATATAAACTCTCCAAGAAAATGAAAAAAAAGGCTTTTCTTGGGTATTTTTAGAAGAGTGAGCAGGTAACTGGAGTCCTTTAACTTGTAAAGGTCTTACTAGGATGTTAAATATATCGAAGCACAGATCCAACATTCCACCTGGCTGTACTTCCCATCCTGACCGTGCTCCACAAAAATTTGTCAGACTCATGCAGAGTGAAAAAAACCCAGACATAATTTCCCAGAAGCCAATGAAGATCTTCACCAGTATTATTAATTATATATGGGAGATACATCAATACTTCCTTTGTGTCTGACAGCATGAAGTTCTTATTGTGAAATTTATATAAGATGCCATAATATTTACAGCATCTATAACATATGCAAACTGATTATAATACTTTGCATTTGATGTTCTCAGACTGGCAGATCAAGTACACCTCTAATATCCAGATAATGATATCACAGCACATTGTTCTATTATTTTGTTTTCTGATTTTATCTATATCAAAATAAGATGAACTTGGTTGTTTTCCCTCCTTACCCTTGCAGAAATTATGAAGCCTGACCAAGGACACCATAGGGGATACTAGTAAAGTGTCACTACTGATATTGATTCAATTAGTCTCTTGTGAGAAGGACGCTGTAGGATTAGAGGGACAGCAGTGGTTCTGAAAAGTACACTAAAAATAAAACTTCTCAGACCCCCATGGAGGCATTAAAGAGTTAAAATACCTGAACTGGGAAAACTCCCCAGCTTTGTGATTATGGTCAGACCTGCCATAACACCGGACATAGAAGGAAAAAGACACTGATTTATATTGCTGTGGCTTCTAGAAAAGCCAAAAAGTGTGGGTACTGATTGTTTACTGCACGGCTTGGAAGCATAAAATAACTTTTTAACTGTATGAGGCCTTGGCCCTCATTGTTGGCTCTGTTTAATACTCAGTAGTCCTTAGCATAGGCACAAGTCTGAAAAACTGAAGGGCATAATACCCTGACTTCCACAAGGTACTGAGCTCTTAAGGGCGGTTTTCTCATCGATTTCGATAACTTCAATCACACAGGATCAATCCTTAAATGCTTGGTTTTCCTGAGGCTACTCCCAACCTTCAGGTTAAGTATTAAGGCCCAGATCCCCGTGGGTATTTACATGTTTAATTATTTTCCTGCATCAGAACTAGCCCATAAAGACACGTTCCAAATTCTTGGTCATAAAGGCATGACAGTTCCTAGACACTTCCCTCTGCCGCAGGCTGCCCGCCAACTGCAAAGCTCCTTTGCCTCAAAACCCCAAGGATACCGTATGTCAGGCTGGCACGGCAAACCGGTCACTAAATTCAGATCACGTAATACACACAGGCACGATGTTTTCCTTTGGTGATATAAACTCCTGGAATGCAGCATAGCACTCCAAAAATCCACATCTCCCCTAGTGTGTCGTGTCCTCTATTTCCATGCCAATCATTTTTAATGCCACACTAAACAGGAACAAATTGTCTAAAAAGAGTTTTTAAAAGGCAGCTATCCTGATGAGGATTTTGGCTTCAGTGGGTGTTGGGAAACAGTCGTTTTCATACACAACCTGAAAGCTGCTTCCTCTTCGTGCAGTTTACTTTTCCGTCTGGTGTAATCCTAGCAGAGGATTTGAATATGTCACCTTTCCTTTTTGGCTCTTTAAATACATTGCTTAATTCCATCAACAGAGGTCACTGCAGCTCTTTTCCTCCCTGGTGAAAGCAGGCCTTTTCCAGCAGATAAAGCAGAATTAATACTCCCTTCTAGCAGAGTTTTAGCTTATCCATTAGAGACTGGCATAGGAAAATTTTCGCGTACTGGGAGGCTGTTGAGCTTTGGAACTGAACCTAACTCAGGTAAACTTTTTTTATAGTGATGTTTTGAGCTCTGTCACTACACCTATCCTTCTTTCCATTACCTAGGAACAAGACGAGTAAACCTGGCCTTGACACCAGCTGTTGTATCTGCTTTGCAGTGCTTGGTAAATCACTATAAGGCATTTTGGCATTAATTAAAAATAAGAAAAAAGCTCCTGAAAGAGCTCCTTCAGATTGCTAAGGCTTGATTAACAAATTCACCAGCAGTCATCACTTTCATTTGAACCTATGTTTGCATACTTATGAAAATTACAGAGAAAGATTTTGGAATATTTATCACTTAGAGGAGTTCAAGCCAAAGTGTCCATTTGCACCAGCAGTAATGCAAGCCCTGTGATTTTCTATTGCTAAGCCCATTACACCAGATTGAGACAAATAAGCTTGGAGACCAAGAGTCCTTTAGAAATAAACAAACTACAAGAGTTGTGCACAGTTATTAAGAAAACACCTTATTATGTTTACATGCAGAAAGAGCTTTGCTCACTGAGTAGGTAAAAAAGATTCACATTAAACCTAAAGCAATCATAAGGCTAGCTTTGGAAAGATGCTTTTCATTCACAGGTGCCAAAATCACTCTGAGGATGAGGACAGTGGAGTTCCGCTTGAGGATCACTATGGCCCATTTGGATATTCACCATGAAGGTGTCTACATGTTGGGTAGGTTTCTGGAGTCAGTGAGTCTACACTAGTCATCAGACCACTGCAGGGTAGCCACCCACTTGTGTTCAACAGATCTGCATGACTGGCTGCCCTGTGCACATCCCCACCAACTCCAGCTCAGGGGTGCAGCCCAGCTGCCGTACAGATGCCCCAAGGCACCTCCCTGGCCTCCTGCTGCTGATCAGATGAGCAAAGGGCTTATGTGGTTCCTGTGCCAAATCTGACACCTCAGTTGGCTTGAGGTGCCTGTTTATGACTTAGCCCTGAGTGTTTTTATCCCTATTGTACATGTGAGAAAACAAAGGCGTAGAGAGCTGAAGAGATTTCTTCTGGGTGTTACACCTGTGCAAAATGCCTAAAGCTTCCTTTCCTCGCTGAACCAAAGTGGAGGAGAAACAACTTCCAAGGCTTTTCATTGCCAGTTCCGAGGAAAAAGCAAATTTGCCATAGTATACTCGATTCTTACAAGCCCCTTCAATGTTACCGAGTTTTTCAAACATAGAGTTATTTTGAAAGGAAAAACTGTGAGTGTTCTAGGGAAAAATAAGTAAAGAATTACAACTTTCTTTATATTACATATATTTTATACATATATCTTAAATATAGCAAAATTTTATGATGTCTTTGAGGACACTGTAAACAGCAGGTGGGTTCTGATGCCTGGCTTGAAGCAGAGCACAAACAACATCTTTTCTATGGAGATTGTTCCCTTTTATTTTTGTGGTGAGAGCTGGAGGAACAGTTTCAACCTGTTCTTTTGTTCCTTTCTGTAGGTTTCAGTCACCTGAAAGCCTGAGGGAAGTAAAGGTAGACATGGGGTCAAGGGACCAGGGTCTCATGTTTTGTTCCTGGCACAGTTCCTGCGTTACGGGTACATGCAGCTCATTTGCTTTGTGCAAGTTTCTCCCCCTTTCATGTGGAGCTTTAGCTGGTGTGATTCTCAGGAAGCCCAGCCTCTGAACTGTCTGTGCCTTGTGTGCTCACAGCACCTGGAAGACACGATGCACTACTGCCAGTATTATCAATGTTCATCATCATGTAATATTGAAGCTGAATATATTTGGGCAAGGGGCTTTCATTTATATATTGTTTTCTAACCCAGTGCAAGCTTCTGGGACGGGAAATCTGCCCTTAAAGAAAGGCATGAATAAAGCTAGCTAGAGGGCTCTAGGTTTTATTCCAAGATATCTTTAAAAAATTAAGAGCCTTTTTATTTTGTCATTTGTGCATAACTCACTTCTTATCACTGCTGATAATGCAGCAGAGCAAGGAGCAAATGGTGTTAGGAGCACAACCAACTAACGAGCCTAAATAAATACCCGACATACGTGCCAGATAAAATAAGCTGAACTTCAAGCCTCTTTTATTATAATTTTGTATTTAGTGGAAGAAGTTACTAATGGGAAAGCACCGAGCAGTTGTCCAATGATCTGACCTGTGTCTGAAAGTATGAAAGTGATGTTGCAGATGACTAACACCTGTGCTCCTAGCTCACCGTGGCTCACCGTGGCTCACTGTGACAGATACTTCTTCCTTCTTGTCCTTTTGCAAGGACGGTAGAAAAAAAAGTCAGGGATGATGTTCAGTTTGGGTCTCTGCTCCTGACTAGCTGCTCACTCTTGGTTTGGCTGTAATCTATCTTACTATAAGAAAGAAAACTCTGAAAATCAGAGCTTGGCATTGCTTTCTTCAGTCCATATCTTGTTTCTTATGATTAAAAGGTAGTAGAAACTTGATTTTTTTTCCAGGAGGAAGGGAGGACTAGAACAAGAACTGATAGTAACTTTTGAAATTTCACACCTGTGAAACCAAAGCAGGAAAGAAAAGGGAGTTTCACTTGTGATTAATATTGAGACAGATTCTCAAAAGGAAATAAATGAGGCAACTTTGCTCAATATATTTCCAGTCCTCAGACTGGTTCTGAATATTACTCATGTTACCTTACACCTCTAAATTTAAGGTTCTTAAGTACAGTGAGTTTAGCAAAACAATAAGCGTAATTGTCTCACCTAAAGAGCAAACAAAATATAAAGATAAGGTAATCTGATTTTCCACTCTTAATGTTTGTGTTTTATCCATATAAATAGATAGAAAATTAGAAAAAGTACCCATGAAGAAAGGAAGCTCGGAAATGTTTGTTAAATGTTCCAGAGTCTCCTACAGGCTTTTAAATAGTAGTTTCCATTCATACATGACAATCAAACCTGAGTTTTCAGGATCTAATGACTGCAGGAAAAAACCTTGAAAGTGTCAGTTCTCAAACCCAACATACCAGCAATAAAATAAGAATAATTTCACAACTATTTTCACCTTTTGTTATGTAAAAGTCAACTTTTTTATCCATAGCAATTTGATGATTTCCTTGTGGATATCACTGGTCCTCTGTCCCTGACTCTCTCACATGCAAATATGGATTAAGATCATGCTGAAGATGGTCATGGTTACTTCTTTACCAGTCCCTCCAGCCTGAAACCCTGGCCTACTTTTCTGAATCTCATATAACCTCCCTTAATTGCTCTAAACACATGTGAAGTAACATTGTCTTTTAAGTTGGCCTATTTTCCTGGCTCACACGCACAGCAGAAAATCAGTCCATCTAGAGCTCCTGCCAGGGCATTCTTTCTTTTCCAGCTATTACAGATTCTCCTTTCTGGCTCTGATGGACACACGCCTGCCACTCTCACTTGAGTTTCGGGCCATGCTGTGAGGTTAATTGTCCCCCTGCTTCTGCCGTCCTTCACTGATGTTCTCCTCTAGTGTGACACACACATCACTTTTAGGTCCTCCATAGCACCCTTCCCAGTCCTACTCGCTGGCATTATTGTGTAGCCAGCATGTTGCTTCCCTGCGTGCCATACAGACGGCAGTGACAACCCTGACCATGCAGTTGCAGACACTCCCAGAGGGCACCACCCTCCTGGAAGAGGGGCCATGGCAATGCCTTCTTTCTGGGCACTCTGTGAAATGGTGTTTCTGGAGGTCACAGCTTGGGCACTCCCTGCATTAGCTGCTATCATGTCTTGATTGCCGGCGCTCCCTTAGCTGCTGCGTCCTTGATGGTAAGCTCTCTGAGGAAGAGGTTTTCCTTTCACTACACGGTCTTGCTTGTCTGGGATATTAGTTGAAGAGTAACAGCCACAGCAAGAACAACAGGATCTAACAGTTAATCACCCCGTGTAATAAATATGAAAGTATTGCCAGCTGCTCACGACGTACTATTGACCTTGATGCCCCCCTCCCTTCTTCTGCAATATTTTTTTGACCGTTGTTGCTTTTACTATTAAAATATTTTCACAATATCACTGTTCTGATTATTGTCTCATTTTTCTTGTTGGTTAGCAAGTTCTCTTCAACTGCATCTTCTATTTTCTTTCTACTGTCAGATATCTGGGATGTTGGCTATTATTCCTCCCTGAAATTCACCTGTCCTGCACTATCCTCCTGCCCCACGGAAGCAGCCTTAACTCCGTGAGTTCCTATTTCCTCTGTGGATTTTGAATACTAATTCCTCGCCACCTGAGCATGAGTTTCCTGTACTAGTTCACCTTAAATCAGAGTACAATTTAACGTCATTGTACCAGTCTAAAAAATAAGGAGATCTTAAATTAACTTATCTTTGTAAACTATCAGCACAAGTTTCCTGGATGCGATCCAGGTTAACCAGAGTTAAAGGCTGTCAGCTGACAAAGTGGATTTACATTAATGCCCTAAACCCCTTCAGTTTTCTTTATGGACCTGAGACCCTATAGACACAGAGTATGTTACTAGCAATGAAGTATTGCTGTAGTTGTCACTATTTAAAACATGAGCCATGTGCTTCTTTAAGGAGAGCTATTTTCTCCACAAGTATGAAATACCTATGAAAACAAACGATGCAACTTTATATATTATTATTATTTATATATTTATATTTTACACAGGTATCTGCTGCATTGCTGCTTGGATAATGGCCAGCAAACCCATTAACAGCAACTAAGAGCACAGAAGGAAGTTTTCTTCCATTCCTATTTTCCAATTGCTAGGAAAGAAAACTAAAAATAGATGCTATGAGTTTCGAGGCCCAGACTACAAAAGCTAGGAGAGTTGTCTAATTTATATACGCTCTATGGCATTACACTCTATGAAGAACTGGCTCACTGATTTCATCAGAGGAAAGATTAGGAATGAACCCGAAGTGGGAGATTTGACTCCAGCTATGTCTTAGTTTTATTTGTATTTTAGAAAGACTTAATTATTTTTTTCTATTTCTAATAAAAACAATCATTAGACATCGAATACTTTACTTCCTACTTCCAATACACAATTATATACATGTTCCATGACTTTGATAAGAATATGGAAGTCAATTTTAAGCATGTCTTTCAAACATACCCTGACTCAACTGCACGGACTCCTCTTTTTCGTACTGTATGTCTAGTTCCTTTCCATGCCACTCTAGACATCCCATTAACCTCCCCCATCTCCCACAGTTTGCATCTGCCCAGTTCCCCCAGACAGCACGTTGATTAAATCTTCTTAAAGAGGAAATGCTGAATTTGCAGCTCACAGTAATTCCTCTGTTTAATCTCTCCCCCGGGCCTCCCTTTGAAGATGAGACAGTATCCCATCTTCACCCTCTTCTCAGATCTTCACTTTCCCTTATTTGCAAGGATTTCCCCGCAGTCCACATCACCCACCAGCCAGTTTTGGAGATCCCACACCTCTGTCACCCCCTCCATGCATCTTTGCCAGTTCTATGGCCTAAGGACTACATCACACTGGCACTGATTTTGCCCTCAATTAAATTCCATGTGGCAACTGGGTGGCTCCCAATGCAATTTAAGACCTGATTACACATGATAACTCTTTTTTATAATGATGTTTTTACTGACATTTATGATAAGTCAGTATAATTCATTATAGGATCGAGATCTGGCACAAGGTGTTTGTTTAAAAACTAGTGGAGCAGTTCCTCTTTTGGCAAGGATGGGTATATTTGTTGATTTTCAGGTACAGAACTGTATCTCATTGCTTATTCAGTCTGAGTACAAATGCGAAATCTGACCCTCTTCTAATAACGTGCCACTGCTTTCATTAAAGGAAGTTGCACCATTTCTTTGGCACAATGAGGAAATACAAACAGAATTTAAGTTTCATAAAGCTTTGTACTATTTCAGTACAGATGAGTCACTATCACTCACTACACATAAAAGCTGCAAGCTTGAGAAAAGAGGGAAAAGGGCATTCATTTTTTTTCTGGAATGGCACTTTTCAAATACATTCGTTTAGATGCTACCTGTCCTGAATCAGAAATCCATTCTCAGAAATGTGAAGTTATAACTTCTACTTAAAAGTTTTTCTGCACCAGGACATACAAGTGCTTAACAATAATACAGAAAAGAGAAACATCAAGGTGGCACTTCTACCTCCAGTTCTTACCTCTCTAAGCCTTTGAGTAGCATTTACAGACCGTGAGTTGGGCAGCTATGCAAGCTCTGAGTGGAGGAGAGAGTGTAACCTGAAGAAAGCATGACTGAATCTGGTGCATTTCTCAGATACAGATTTGCGTGTAGCTATAAGAGTGGGTTTATGGACTTTTGGACTCAAATGAGTTTATGAATTTATGAAAGGGAGGTCCTACTTGACTAACCTGATCTCTATGACAAGCGGATGAGGGAAAGGCTGTGGATGTTGTCTACCTAGACTTAGATAAAGCCTTTGACACCATTTCCCACAGCATTCTCCTGGACAAACTGGCTGCTCACACCTTGGATAGGCATGCGCTTCACCAAGTTAAAAACTGTCTGGATGGCTGGGCCCAAGGAGTTGTGGTGAATGAAGTCATATCCAGTTGGTGTCTGGTCACAAATGGTGTTCCCCAGGTCTCAGTACGTGGGCCAGTTCTCTTTAATGTCTTTATCAGTGATCCGGACAAGGAGGATTGAGTGAACCCCACTAAGTTTACAGATGACACCAGTTATGTGGGAGTGTTGATCTGCTTGAGGGTAGGAAGGCTCTACAGAAGGGTCTGGACAGGCTGGATTCATGGGCTGAGGCCAACTGTATGAGGTTCAACAAGGCTCAGTGCCAGGTCCTGCACATGGGTCACAACAACCCCATGCAGCACTACAGGCCCGGGGAAGAGTGGCTGGAGAGCTGCCTGGCAGAAAAAGATCTGGAGGTGTTGGTTAATAGCTCGCTGAACACAAGCCAGCAGGGTGCCCAGGTGGCTAAGAAGGCCAACAGCATCCTGGCCTGTATCAGCAATGATGTGGCCAGCAGGATTAGGGAAGTGATCATTCCCCTGTGCTCAGCACTGTTGAGGCTGCATGTCATGTGCTGTGTTGTGTTTTGGGCCCATCACTACAAGAACGATGCTCAGGTGCTGGAGCATGTCCAAAGAAGCACAACAAAGGTGGTCAAGGATCTAGAGCACAAATCCTCTGAGGAGCGGTGGAGGGAACTGGGATTGTTTAGCCTGGAGAAAAGAAGGCTGAGGGGAGAACTTACAGCTCTACAACTACCTGAAAGGAGATTGTAGCCAGGTGGATGTTGGTCTCTTCTCCTAAGTAACGGAACAAGAGGAAATGGCCTCAAGTTGCACCAGGGGAAGTTTAGACTGGATATCAGGAAAAATTCCTTCACCAAAAGGGTTGTCAAGCACTGGAACAGGCTGCCCAGGTAAGTGGCTGAGTTGCCAACCCTGGAGGTATTTTAAAGACACGTAGATGTGGTGCTTAGGGACATAGTTTAGTGGTGGACTTGGCAGTGTTTAGGTTAACAGTTGGACTGGATGATCTTACAGGTCCTTTCCAATCAAAACAATGTTGTGTTTCTAGGTCATAGACAAAATCAGCTCACCTACAGTTTCAAGACACATATGACAGCAGCAATACTGCTTCCATTTATCCAAAATTACTCAAGACTATAGCTTCTTGTACCACTGGAGAGACCTACTGCTGAGACATCAGCAGAGTCAGTTGGAAAAGAGGTCAATATGAAGGTTGGGAAGTCACACGCTTCAGTGCATGTTCTGCTCATTACTTCTGCCTTTTTTTGGGTTTGGTTTTGTTTTTTTCAAATGCTTCTCTGTACAATATATAATCTGGGAGCAAAACACAGAGCCCTTCTTTCATGCTATCCAGCAGGCTGCAAAGTTAGTTTCCCTTTGCCTTTTGTCTCAGTTTCTTGCTCCCTGCAAGAAACTGCACATCTGCAGTGCTGGTCCAGCTTCAGTGTGAAGCATGGTCCACTGATTTGGGCACCCTCTAGCAAGGTGGAAGTGGAGAATGGAGGTTAGATGTTCTATGGTGAAGCCTCCCACTTGCTGAACCACAAGAATATTATGTACATTCTTGCCATCTCACATTTGCAAACAAAAGTCATCCTGTCAGCACCCCTGCCCTGCCTGAAGAGTCCTGCCTGGATTTGTATGTAGCAGGATGCTTCTTTTACTCATCCCAAATAACTGTAGGTAGGTGACAGGTGCCTCCCTACATGCTGAAACTGATTAAGTACCAGGAGTTATGGATCATCATAGCAACTGACTTTAGGTACTTTTGCAGAGCCAAAACCTGAATTGCCAAGAGATTCCCAAGTGCTGAAAATGTCCACTAAAATGTCCTTTTGAGTTTAGTACCCATTTAGGCATCTTTGTTTACATTTGGTGCCCCGAATAGTACTTTTTTGTTGTTGTTTAACTCTTTCCTGGAATATTTCAGCAACTCTGAAGTGAAAAGGCCTAGATAAGTTGAAGTTATCAATCTGGGAACTCTTGAGTCAAGAATGTCTTTCAGTGTTTCTTCTGGATGTAGGCCACAGTACAGAACAAAAGAAGGCAGTATCAGCTTCTAACCATAGCATTGCATATGCCCAATTATTGTCATTTAAATCCACATCCAAATTTCAGAAAGATCATGTTCCCCTATTTCCTGCACTGTTCTGCTGGAAAGCAAGCTTGATATAAACATATAAGACCTTGAGTCTTCTCTGAACCACTAAGTACCTTGATACAGCATTTGAAAGTGATATGGGAAGGAGTGTGCTGGTCCCAAAAGGCAAATTGTGGTTTGGTTCATATAAGGGCTTTGTTATTTTCTCTGGAGTAGTGCACAAAGGGCCCTAGAGATTCAAACGCTGCTCTTCCCTGCTCCTCATATGGCTAATGGCCTGGCTGGTGCCATCGTTTCTGTCTCTTCTTCTGACTCATACGCCTCTACTTCTCCCACAGTGAATCGAGACCTTGGCATCAGAAGGAGATTGTCTGCTCCCCTGAAACGGTGCCGGCTGATTGAATTTCCTCTTTGGCCAGACGGGCGGGATGGGCCCGCTCGCCTGTCCAAGTGCGTCATTGGAATCAGCTCTTCCCCACGGTGCTTCACGTCAAGGGGACGCGGTTGGGGCTGGGGCCTGGACGTTAGCGGGAAGGCAGCATCACAGGCAGTTCTGTGGTGATCTAAAGGAAAACAGATAAAGAATTCATAGTTTGAAGCAGAAAAACGAGAAACACCATAGTATCGGCCAGGAAAGGTAAAGAGTATTCAATATAATACAGCATTATGGTTTTAAACCTGGAACTGAAGCATTTTAGATAATTGCTATAGAATAAGAGAAAATTTTCATCCCAAACCTGATGTTTAAAAGATTTTTTCATCTTGCCTCTACCCTGAAACCCCGAGCACATTCAGCTAGTTTTTAATGTCTCACAAAGCTACTCAATGCCTTCACAGGGCAAGAGTGATCCTCTATGTAGCTTTCAATGTTCTACAAAGGCCAGGAGTATACCTAGTACCATGGTTGAAAAGCATTATGAAACCCACAGCAGAAGACAGAAACTGGCCAAGGATAAAACTCTAGTACCACCGAAAATCAAGTTTACTGGTCACCTGTGATTAAGCACTGGGAAGAAAACAGTTTCCCCTGAAACCAGAAGTTTGACTCTAGGGTGCTTTGATTACACTGGGTGTGCCAGACCTGCTCCTATCAGATTTCTTCTCCACAAGTACACAATAAAAATCTGCCTGCAATAGGTCAATAACTGGCTTTCTTATTTTGCTGAGTTTAAAGAATACACTTTTTGGCTTTTCTTAAAGCCACCTGTAGTGTGACTATGCACTAGCAAATAAGTTAAGAAACAGCTCCTAACAGCCTAGAAGGTTTTGAGAGATAAACACAAAGGTCAATGAATAATAAAATTATACTACATCTTGCTGCAGTTAAAGCAGTAACAATTTATCAAGTTATTGCACCTTAATAACGATTGAATTATTTTAAGCTAATGTTTACTTCAGAGTTGGCACAAAAAGCAAGCATGTGTACCAGCACTTGCCTCCACTGAACAGGGGCACAGACTTCTTTAATAGGAGAATCTGCATCTGTTAGGTCATGGGGGGACACCACACCATAAACAATAAAGTAGGATAAGTATTCTACATCCCTCTCTGGAGCCTTCAGCACAAGAAGGACATGGACCTCTTGGAGAGAGTCCAGAGGAGGGCCACAAAAATGATCAGAGGGCTGGAGGACCTCTCGTATGGAGACAGGCTGGGAGAGTTGGGCTTGTTCAGCCTGGAGAAGAGAAGGCTCCAGGGAGACCTTATTGCAGCATTCCAGTACCTGAAGGTGACCTACAGAAAAGCTGGGAAAGGACTGTTCGCAAGGGCCTGGAGTGATACGGTGAGGGGCAATGGTTTTAAAACAGGGCAGGGTAGGGTTAGATTAGACATTTGGAAGAACTTCTTTGCTATGCGGGTGATGAGACACTGGAACAGTTGCCCAGAGAGGTGGTGGAGGCCCCATCCCTGGAGACACTGAGAGTCAGGCTTGATGAAGCAATCTGATCTAGTTAAAGATGTCCCTGCTTACTGCAGGGGGGTTGGACTAAATGATCTTTAAAACTCCTTTCCAACCTAACGCATTCTGTGATTCTATGATTCTATTCTCAGACATAAAGGACTGCTACTCAGCCCTTCAGGGACATCATTGCTAGAGAGAATGATACATACTGTCAAAGAAATAGTGCATTTGTATGACTGGCAGAAAGAGCTGGTAGGTGGTGTAAGGATCTACTTATGGTCATTTCCGACCTCTTATGGTCATTTCTGACCTCTTAGCTACTAAACTTCCTGCGTACGTTATATATAAAAGCTAAACCAAGCTTGCTGGGGGTTACTTTTTCCAGGACTTCCATGCATTGACAGAAGGGGTGAATGCATATGTGAGGTAGTCTTTCTAATTTCTGACGTACTGAGTATTTCTCCTCTCTGTTCCCAAGTGCAATTCTACAATCCTAACACAGTTTATGGAAGGAGTTTAGGATGGCTTCCTTCTGCTGCAGACATTTAAAGTGCTGTGAATACCTACACAGTGGACCTAAGATGGGGCCAGAAGCTGGACCAAGAAGTCTAATTATTTGGATAGATCACAAGTCAGGGCTCAAGTTCAGGCCTAGGTATTAGTAAAAGTGTACCTGCATTCACTACCTCAGGATTTACTCCTCTCCCCACTGAAATAATGTGCCTGTCTGCTATTCCAGGACTTGGTCCCTTGAAAGTGTCTGAAACGCCTGTAGGTCTGAGGCTGTTGTTTAGAACAGTTTGAGACTTTTTGGAAGACATACATCCCCCACTGTGATGTCCAAACAAACAGAAAAGAATCAGCTGTATGAAAAAAAAAGAAAAAAGAAAAATCCCCACAAATAACTTCTATTTTCCCCTCTGAATAGATCCTATGGGTTTCTGTTCTGCTGCCAGCACGTGTGTGTCCCCAGCCCCAAGGGGACGGTTTGCCTACAGTGATCTCTTTTGCTTTCATCTCTTTCAGAGTAAAACAGAAAGGGAAGAAAGAAAGTAATTTTGCACCTGCAGGAAACAAACTTTGTTGTCCAAGTTTTTGATACAAAGATTAAAAATACAGTTTCAATCGCTGTAGCTAATTTTGCCAGAAACGAAAAAGAATTTTTCTAAGGAACCCAAATGCATTTCAGGTTCACATAAATAAATGCAGAAAAGTGTCAGAGAGATTACAGATGGAGACAACGATGAACATTCAAGAGTCCTAAAGTCCATGTCTTCTCTGACACTGTCCCCCTGTGTTACTGTGGGCAATCCCCCTGTGTGCCCAGGGTTTCACACACCCAAGTCCCACCAAGGGACTTGGGGAGAAGGAGTGTCCAGGGCCAGCTACTGGGCAAATCAGATAGCATGTATGTATATAATTTTCCAAAAACAGGCTCTCGTTCTGATCAGCCAGAGAGGGAACCCGGATGAGGCCGTTGGTGCTGTTTGTGTTGGTGAGAGTGCTGTGCCCTGTCTGTGCTGCTCTACGTTTCCAATCGTGTTCACTGAATCACGGCGGGCAGGCCGCCTGTTGGGAATGCCATACCAGAGGGACCTGGGGGCATGGAGCTGTGGCAGCCTCACCTCAACTGAGCTACGGGTTCAGCAGCTCCTAAATGATTTTGCATATAATTATGACTGGGGGGCTGCAGGGAACGGAGAGTTTGTTTTCTCGGGCTCACACATATGCCCTCACAGCCAGGCCAAACTGCAGTTATCACAGGAGTATTTGTGCAGGAGAGAAAAAGAGAAAACTAGGCTGTGCTGGAATGAGATAGAAACTGTAGCAGTAATGACCATATAAACAACATAGATTAAAAAGATAGGAGAGGAGGGTGTAGTTCCTTTAAAGTGGCTAGAAACTTCCATGGGAGTATTCATTTAGTACTGTTAAACCCACTGAGTAACTGGCCAAGTTTCTTTCACTGCTGGAGTAAAATACAGAGTAAAGCACTTCCATCTTCCATTACCTGTAAAAGTAACACGCTTGGCTTTCCGTCTAGTGGGCTGGCTGGGACCTTGAGGCAAAGAAAGGTAGCGCACGCCTGTGCTGCTCGCCTGTGCAGGGAGACAGAAATGTGTTCAGAGCCCATGACTGCTTCCACAATTTGCACTTATTTCCTGGGATGGGTTTATATTTTTTCAGTTATGCACCTTTACAGCCAAATTTACAGAGGTGAATAAGATCAATGCCTGGTCTAGTTGTGTCTGATATAATAGCCCTAGGGGTTTTTTTCTACAGTCAGTGGTAAGCAATATTCACCTTTCCGATTTCAGTTGTCAACTTAAAATAAAATGAATATATCCAACAAGAACTTATTTCTCTTCCTTAACCATGATGATCTCAGCTGTAATTGTCTAAGCTACCTAACGCCTACATATGGTCAGACAGATCTCACTCTTACTGACTGAGAGCCAAAACTGTCAGTGCAAGGTGTCAAGGGTTGTGCATCAGACCTTCTGGGAAACCACAAATTCACACAGCTGTGATTATACTATATTTTTCACATGCCAAAATAACACAACTTACATTATTTTACTGCTTACAGTCATAGGAGGTGATTTCTGACCAAAGTATAGAGGTGGGACTTAAAAATGTTGCTGTCCACATACTATGTGACTCTTGCTCTCCTCAGGTGCTACATGAGGACAAATGGGTGTCTCTTTTGCATCTCTTTCCTTATTTACAGAGAAGCACGGGCATTTTTTATATGAATAGTAGTTTACAAAACAAGTACCGGTCTACCCCAAGGTAAGCTGTTGACCTTCCTGCAACTCTGCCTCAGGCTGTGTTGCCTACGGATGAGGATTTCTTGGGCTTGTTTCTCATTTGTGTTGGTAGGCAAGTTGTGTCGGCTGTATGTCGGTGCCTGAAACAGAAAATACACACAGTTAATTCTCGTTGCACTTGCAATGTTGATAACTTTGCGCAGTCTGGTTGATCACAGAGGCCACCTACCCTGGCTCAGCCACCAACTCACCACAGCTCTCTGTGGTACCACATTGAAAAATGAAGCCTCATGCTAACCTCACTCCTGCAGAGGAAATTGGGAGGAAGTGCAAACACAGCTCTAAGTCTCAGACCTCAAGGGCTATGTTTTAATGCCATTTTTGATGGCCTCATGCCATACCTCCAGGTGTATCTTAAAAACATACTCACCTATAGCTGGCTGTTAAATTATCTGAGCTTGCCTCCCTTTGTCAGCCCTCTTCTGATCACACAATTGGAAGCAACAGATCTGAGGCAGGTCCCAAGGTCTCAAAACAGCGATAGCTGGTTAAGCCACCACTGAGCCTGGGTGCTAATATTACTGAGCTAGGAGAAATTTGCAGGTGTACCCCAAAGCAAAAGTCTGCTAGGAAGAGTACATCTACTAAATGAGATGCACAGCTGAATTTCCCTTTCATACTTGAAGAAACCACACTTTAACATTACCCTAACACTGAGCATCTTTTAGAGCAAGCTTTTTAATTTATTTATATGTCTTGTGAAATAAGGAAAATAATTATCTGGCTTAAAGAGAAAAATTCACTTAAGTTTATAAACTTTTAAAAAGCAGAATCTGATCTCAAGTCTCACTTGCAAAGGTCCTTGTCAAGTTGATCTGGTGAGCCAGAGTGTTACCAAGCCTTCCAAGTTGAAAGTGAAGTGGCATTATTTTACTCCCAATCTTTCATTTCCAAAAGCATACAGTTCTCAATACCACATAGGAAATGACTGGTGCAAATAGTCATTACTGTAATTGATTTTGAAGAAAGAGAGTTCATTTCACTAATCTAAGACACAGCCATATATGCAGATTGTTGCTGGTAAGATAAGAAATTAATATCACAAGGATAATTGGCCATGACAAATCAAACAATATTAGGAATGAATATCATATTAATAATGACACATTTAAACGAGCAGGGCCTCACATTTTCTAATAAATGTGTGTTACACGAGTTACCCCCATTTATCTGTGTAATTTCAAGGTCACTGTAATATACCCTCTACCACTCATTGCTGTAGGAGAGCATTCAGCTCTACCTTCTGGGCCTAAGATTGGATTAAGTAGATACTATACACTGGTCTGCATCAGAATCAGTACAAATTTCTGCAAAATAAATCCCTGCCGAGATATGACCATCCCTCGGTTTATGGGTGTAAAAATCTACCTCCAGATGAGGTAAACTTTGTACCTCCCCATGAGGTAATCCAGAAATCTTTGTACTCACCTACCTCCAGATGAGGTAGATTTTGGGGTTGGGTGAGTTTTTTTCCTTTTTTTTTTCTTTTTCTTTTCCTGTGGTGAGGTTAAACTTTTCCTCCCACACAGACCGAGGATTTACCAGCCTGACGCTCAGCTGACTTTGGGTTACACAATATTTTCCTTGCTGGTCCTCCCGCCTCCACAGGGCAGTTTCACTGCTGCTGGTGCCCTGCCAGCCTGCTGCCTCCCACGAAGGCCTGAATCCCTCCCCAGGTGTCGGGCACCCCTCTGTTCCATCCAGACCACTGCCTTACGCCGGGCAGCCACCCTCCAGTGCCCAAGCTGCGAGTGCCCCCCACCCCGGTGAGAGGCCTGGCACCTCAGACTCCCTCGGGGATGTTTGGCAGCTTCGAAAGGCTGTTTCAGAGTCAGAGGTAGCTGTGCAGCGAGGGAAGCCTGACCTCTACAGCTCACGCACAGATTTTCCTAGCTTTTCACCGTGACGGCAGCGCGAAAAGCCGATGGAAGAAAACCTGCTTTCCTTTTTTACCACGCAGGAACAAGCCCCGAGCCAGGGCTCCTTCCCCTCCTTCCCTGTGTCGGAGCAGCTGTGGGTTCCGGGCCCATGTGTCCCACCAGCGTGACCCCAGTGTTGGTCCTGGTGCTGTCGCTCACCCAGGCTAGGATAGGGGGAGGGCAAACAAGAGCTTTCAGTCTGCAAATAGCCAGGAATATCAGGTCGCTTACGCACCCTGTGTCGCACTTGATACAGATTATGTGCCAGGACATCTCTCATGGACTCCACCTCTGCAGGGGAAAGCCTATGCACACGCTGATTTCTACTGCTCCTGTAAATAAAAGATAAGATTAAATACAATTCTGATGAGTTGATTAAATACTGTTCCCATTAAAAGATGCATGATCTATTTTTAGTGCTAGAACAGTAGGCTATGAAGAGCCTTTCACTTACCAGTGACACCACAAAATCCTCCAAAGATTTACAAAAAAGTGTCAGATTTTGCTCTTTCCTGGGTTTTATCAATATACTTGTTAGTCAGACTGGGCCCTAAGCCCTCATACAGCAGACATCCTCCTTTTCTTTCTCAACCCTTTGTAAGGACATCCGTACTTAAGGATTAGCTTGGGAAACAACCAACTGTGCATTCAAGAAGTCACTGCAAGTTTCCTCCTCGCCTGAACGCATTCTTCAGCATGGTCCAACAGCCTGGGCCTTGCAGTCCTACAGGTTTTAACTTCTTGAGGAAAGTGCAGGAAATCCTTAAGAACTAAAGCACATGCTAATGAAGGAGTCGGAGAGATGTGCCCTATGGTGAGGAGAATGTATAAAGTTTCCTTGCTACTGAACCCTTCTCCATTTGAAATGGAAGAACTACCTGAAAGATAGTCATCTTTGTATTTTTAACAAACTGTGACAAGAAGTTTTCGGTTGCTTGTGGCTGCCTGGCTTTTTCACTAGCAAAACAAAGGAGGAGTCCTGCTGTGAAATGTTAACTGGTTTTGCTAAATCAGTCCATCTGTGTGAGAGTTAGTGTTGGGCTGAATTCCCAAGAAAAGAAAGGCAGATAGATAGTGATCATCCAGGTTGAATCAGTCTGAGTTCATCTTCTTGTTGCTGTTTTTTCCTTTCCCCATTTTACTTTCTTGCCTCTTTTATTATTAAAAAAAAAAAAAAAGTCCTTAGAAATGTTTATACTCTGCTAAGTGATGTCCATAAGGTGTTGTCTATAAATAGTGCAATTAAGTGTTGTCTATAAATAGTGCAATTAAAGGTAAATGTACAGTACAGCCAAGGCCTTGTGTGCATTTATTTTGTACTCCCTCTAAAATAAATTTAGAACTTTTAATGGCAAAGGAAGGTGGAGTCAAGCTAAACTGAGATGATGTATAAAAATAGGAAGAAGGTTGGAATTTGCATTTACAGGTGGCTTAACAAGGCTACCACTCTTTTGTGCTAAATCTAACATGGACATCTGGAAAAGCAGTAGGACCATCCTGAGCTGCCTGGCTTTTACATTTTACTGCCTCTTACTATCAAGTAGTGAGCACTGGTGGCCTGACCCCTGTCCGAAGTCCATGGACTATATTAATTAATTCATGGTATATTGCAAGGTTTTGGAACGTGTTTTCATTCTGCATCAGACCAAAACTGAGATCTGCCAAATTTTTCATAAAGTAAAAAGAAAGAGACATTGGCAATATCTTAAGGTGTAGTATTAGAGATGGGGCTGGGGTAATCAATAGGTTAAAGATCTTGCTGAGGCCTGAGAGACCCACAAATCTACCACTATTGGCAAGCCAGGCTGACAGAATAGGATTTGTCCAGAAATCTTATCCTGGCCCTTATAAATCCTTCCCAACAAACAAACTGTGTCCGGTTCTGGAGCCCCCAACATAAGAAGGACATCGAACTGCTGGAATGGGTCCAGAGGAGGGCTACAAAGATGATCACAGGGCTGGAGCATCTCTCCTGTGAAGACAGGCTGAGAGAGTTGGTGTTTTCCAGCCTGGAGAAGAGAAGGCTCTGGGAAAATCTTATAGCAGCCTACCAGTATCTGAAGGGGGCCTACAAGAAAGTTGGGGAGGGATTTTTTAGAAGGGCATGTAGTGATAGAACGAGAGGGAATGGTTTTAAATTGGAAGGGGATAGATTTAGATTGGATATTAGGAAAAAAATCTTCACTATGAAAGTGGTGAGAAGATGGCCCAGGCTGCCCAGAGAAGCTGTGGCTGCCCCCTCCCTGGCAGTGCTCAAGGCCAGGTTGGATAGGGCTTTGGGCAGCCTGGTCTAGTGAGAGGTGTCGCTGCCCATGGCTGGGGCAGTTGGAACTTCATGATCTTTAAAGTCCCTTCCAACCCCAACCATTTTATGATTCTATGATTCAATGAAATGTTTAATTAACATTCATCAATTCTCAACAACAGCAAAACCACAAAAGTTAGGTATTTACCAGCAGGGAAAAAAGTCATCACCACCACCCAATTCCAGGCCAGCTGGGTGGGTGGTCAGGGATAACATTGAGAAGATCCAGAAATGCCACCAAGTTTCCAGGCTTAGGTGTAATGTACCTTTATCCCATACTGCTGTGTGACAGCCTGCATATGCTACATTCCACAGCAAGGAAATCAGTCTCTTTGCTGCCAGCAGCCCCTAGCTGCTGTCCCTTTGGGCAACACAGAGACCCTAAGTACACCTGGGAAAGCAAAGACCAGCACAGCCCCTGGGAACTAATGACAATCTTGCCTGTCAGCAAGTACTGGTCTATAAAATGCAGCCTTCGATCATTTGTGTAATGCAAATCAAGCTGAAAGTTGATGTGAGGAGCTCTGACATCATAGGGAGTAACTGACTGTCTGGTCAGCACTTCAACAAATGTCTCCCCAGGGTCTTCATACCTTATGGTTGGGAAGAAATTGGAAAAAGCAGCTAAATGGGGGAAGGCAGAACTCCACTGGGAAGGCATCAGATCATCTTTTTACTTTTCTGCTTGCATACCTGACTCCCTCCACGTCCCAACACAGAAGTGGCAAGTCCTAAATCATTTAACAGCTTATAATTTTGCTCTTAAAGTGACTTAAATAGATTTAAATGAAATCCCCTGAGTTTTAACTGAGCTGGGATAGCAAGAGAATAAACAATGTGAAGATATTCTGTGTTGTTCTGGACCACAAACAAAACCTGCATTTTTTTCATGGGATTAGATATTAACCTGCCCAGCCAATAGCAGTGCACAGTTCTGTTAATAAGGAACAGATTGCTTTTACACTTTCCAATATACAATACATAAAAAAAAGAATGTTTAAAAAAACCCCAAAACAAACCAAACAAGTTTGGTATGTTACCAAAGCCATAAAGCAATCCTTACAGAATCTGTTTCTTTGTTCTTATTGAAACTTCCAGCATGCTACAAAAAAAAAAACAAACCCCAAAACCACAGAATAGGAGATATTTTTGTGAAGAAAAAACTGAAATGATAATATACAATGAAAACTGTCTCTCTGTAATGAGTACCTGGACAGTATCTCTTTCTTCATTAGACATGTAGATAATAATACAAGGAGGAAATAAAATGTCTTTCACAAACCTTGTAAGCTCAATTTTTCTGTTTTTTGTATATATTATACCTAAAATTTTGAACTTTGTGATCTCACCATCAATCTTCACAAATCCTGTGAAGGAAGTAACATTCATGGGGCACGGCTCTTGCACAACTGCACCACCACAAATGTCAACACAGCACTTGATTCTGATCTATACCATATGAATACGTTCTAAGATTTACCGAACTCAGTACTGCAGTAATATGAAGCCGACATTAAGTGAGCTCAGCATCAAACCACCTCTGTCTAATGGGCTTATTTCCTCCAAAAAACAGCCATACAAACACAATTTGGACAATATCTACTTGGCTCTGCTTTTGCCATTTCTGCCCTTATTTCTAAGGCTTATATTCTCTAAAATGTCATAACAAAATGTTCTATTTTCATTCAAATGTGCATCCTTTGTTGCACGGTCCATGGGAAAACTCCAGTCCATACTGGAAATACTTCCTGCATATTGGACACCCCCTCCACCTGCAGGGATCGCACCATTATTCTGAGAGTAATGCTGATTCACAGAGGTGGAGATTTGCTTTGATTGTGATAGAGCATTTTCCCTCGTGTGCCTAAAGGCTGCAGAACTGCTCAGAGAGTTTCCTCACTACTCCAGCACTGCAAATACCACTTTACATGCAATAAATTGGAATTTGATTTCAAATCTCCACTTGCTCATAGCCAGATTCTGCATCCTCACTGAAGACAGAGACTTTAGGTACAAGCTATCTCGATGATAACAATCAAACAACTTGCAAATACATTTAGAAACCTTTTAGTCTTAAGCAGGTTCACTTAATTGTTCAGGAGGAAGGAGAATTGCTGCATTGGCTCAGAACAAAGAAACAACTAGCTTGCTATCCTGCCTGCTGCAGTGCTCCACAGCAAACACCTACCAATGGCCAGAACTCAGAAAACATACATTTTACTAGGACACTTTCACAGCCTCCAGGAATCAAAATATTTCTGAACTACAGGCTGCACTTTGTTTTTTCAGGTTGACGCTTCATTTTGAAAAAGGCTATCTCAGTAGGAAAACCTGTACATCAAAAGTTGATGCATAGTAAAATTCAGTAATAGCCAAAGGAGACCTGGGAAAAATTAGTCCATCATATCATCTATTTATTATAGAACATTTTTCAATCTGAATTCTCAGCTCAGGAGAGAATTTCTGAACTATGCTGACACAATTTGTCTTATTTTCTCTTTCCCTCAAGAAGAGGAGTGTGGTTTGATTGCCATAGATGTCTACCAACGCTGCACATTTTCTCTTGGCTCAGAACAGTTAAGGAAATACAGCAGACAGAAAGGAGCCTGGCAGACACACAATCTTTTTTAATGCCATCTGTTCAGCAAAGAATGATTTAGAAAGAAATGGGCTAGGTCTTACACTGCATGCTGACATCAGTTTCAAGAAAGCAGATGAATCTTGAAATGATTAAGCCAAAGTTTCAAGAGAGAGTTTCATGTCCAGCTGATATTTGGACTTTATGGAATGCGATGAAATGATGATTCCAAAAAAGAAAATATGCGAGGCCATTCCAGATGCTGCTGCAAAATGGAGAAGGGTTGAAGGATGCAGCATCAGGGAGCAGGCAGTAGCAGCCACTGTGGCCAATGGGAGCCCAGGAAAGAGCCAGTGAAAGCCCAGGAAAAAGTTTATGGGGGCAAGTGCTGTTAGCAATACCCACATTATGGACAGTGGGTTGCAAGGTGAGGATAAATACATGCCCAGCAGTTAATGTATGCAGGAGTGAAGATTTGTACAAACTTCTCTTTCAGAGGGTAGTTCCCTCAGTGATAGCTCTGGAGATCCCACCACTTTTCTCCCCTGGTCTGTCTGATGCCAAGTTGCATTACTGTTTCATAGAATCATGGACTGGTTTTGGTTGGAAGAGACCTTGAAATGTCATCTAGGCCACTCCCCCTGCAATGAGCAGGGCCATCTTTATCTAGATCAGGTTGCTCACATATGAACTTGAACGCTTCCAATGATGGGACACTACAGCTTTTTTGTTCAACCTGTTCCAGTGTGTCAGTACCCTAATCATAAAAAAAGTCTTCCATATGTCCAGTTTAAATCTACCTGTTTTCAGTTGAAAACCGTTGCCCCTTGTCTAAGACCCTGATGAAAAGTCTTTCTCCGTCTTCCTTATAAGCCCCCATTGAGTACTGTCAGGCTGCTATAAAGTCTCCCTGGAATCTTCTCTTCTCCAGGCTGAACAAGTCCAACTCTCTCAGCCTGTCTTCGTATGAGAGGTGACCATCAAACATCTTGATGGTTCTCCTCTGGGCCCTCTCTAACTGGTCTGTGTCTTTCTTGTATTGATGACCCCAGAGACGAATGCAGAACTCCAGGTGGGGTCTCATGAGAGCAGAGTAGAGGGGCAGAATCCCCTATCTTGACCTGTTGGACACACTGCTTTTGATGCAGCCCAGGATACAGTTGGCTCTCTGGGTGGGCTGCACGAGTGCATTGCAAACTCATGTCCAGCTTTTCATCCATCAGTACACCCAAGTCCTTCTCTGCAGGGCTGCTCTCAATGTACAATTGAATTAATTTGGTCAGTTTGAGGGACTGCAAACTGAAGTAGCAATAATTGCAAATACTACAGAGAAATCTTCCCTCAGCAAAGATTTGTGATCGGGATAACAACGTTGGACCTGTGCTCTAAGCTGTCCTGCATGTCTCTCAGGACCTAGCAGTGATGAGGAAAACCCACTGGCCAGCTAAGTGACGAGAATGGGCACCTTGAACCACTGCTGTGACTTAAAGCAGCCACCGTGGCTTCTGCATCTGACTGCCCATCAGAACTGCCTGTCACTGAAGAGAAAGAGAGAAAATGTCCCTGGTTTTAATTTCCACTCTGTGAACAAAGTGCACCAAGTGCAAGTATGATGAATACCAAATTATCATCCCAAACCAGCAGCTTCTCTGGTCACATCTGTCTTTTTTTTTTCTTACATTTATATTGAAATAATAAAACCCCTTGGGTATTTCCTCTTTTTTGTCTCCTTCCTTCCTGTCCCTACTCTGCAAAGGATCAGGGAGTCGGTACTCACTGTGAAGAAGCTGTGGACGATTCTGAAATTTTCATGCCACTCTCAGCCATCTCGATGGCCAGTTTTATCTCCATCTTTTTGTACAATGACACGATGCTGGATTTGGGCTGGTGTTCCCGAATCAAGATTTTCTTCAAATACTTATTGTCAAACTTCTTAAATCTGAAAAAGAGATTGTTTTTTTGGTTTTTTTTTTTTTAAAGCAAAACCCCGTAGGAAACCTGTTCTTATTTCTGTGGTACAAGCTGATCTCCATTCAGATGCACACCATATATAATTCAGTGGTGGAAACTGAACCCAAATTGGAGGCACCTGTGGACTCCTGAAGGCCTAGTGAGCAGAGACATTTAGGGGGATGTCTGGCATGGTCTACTGGTCCACAGAAATTGCAAAACCCACCAGACAAAAGAAAAAAAACAAGCTGCAATCAGAGAAAGAAAAAAAAGAAAGAAAAAAAGAGAGAGCTGGGTGTGTGTCTGCATATAGCACTGCCACATTTGTCAGAAGAGAATATGGCCAGTCTCCACGCTTTTGTACAAGTGTTGTATTCTGGTAGGGCATAACAGCAGCAGCTGCTTTTACAGTAATCCTGGCCTATTCAGACAGCCACCAATGAGGCTCTAAATGGCCCAGCAGTTACAGTAGTTTGGGCCCATTATGCTGCTGATAATTTTGAATCCTAACAATTAGAGCCGAGAAAACACATTTCTTTGTGTTCTGAATAAGGGGGAAATTGAATGGACCACAAAATACTGTGCATTTACATGCTGCAGATTGTACCTTACTGCTAATCTGTGCCATCATTTGAATGTGAATGTGTGTTTGTGTGTGTGTGCCCGCTTTGGAACAGGTACGTGCTCTCAGGGGGACGTTTATCAGAGCAACAGATGATCTTAGATGTTTCTTCCAAAGAAACAGTTGGCCACAGCTAGGTAATGTGTTCCACAATGCTAGAAAAAGCACTGCAGAGCTGGTATGCGTTTTTCCCTTAACAAAGGCTAGTTTTTATACATTATTAGCAGAGATAGGTGCACGAATGTTTTCACTGGTGTTAGAGCTCTGTATGTTTTTCTATGTAACAGAAGGCTTCTTGGACTGTGTTCACTTAGGTCATTAATTCTAATATACATATGGTAAATTATTTTAAAGTTGTATAGAAAAGTCTAGGGAATACCTTTTAATACAATTTTATTTTGCATTTTAATTTTTTTTTTTAAATCTCTCTATCGACTTGTTGACTATATTTATGGCTAGTTCGAACATAATTCTCTTTTCATAGCTGGTGGGTAGATGTGAGATAAGAGAATAACATTTTCTCACAGATAATGGATTTTTTAGCCTATTACCTGCACGGACAGTGGTGTGGTCCCAGCAGATGTCCTAAAGCTACCTCTGTACTGTCACAGCCAAGAGGACATTTTAGCTTTTATGTCCAGGTATGTGCCCTAGCACATTAGTCGTTGGGACAAGAACTGGGTGAAAATCAACCACTTTCTTCCCACTCTTTATTCCTGATTTCCACAGGGAGAGACCCAGTCATGAAAGGAGCTGCCACACATTCCCACAGACAACCCCTGGCTGAATTACTGGGGTCCAGTGCTGAAAGGTGAGACAGAGGACTCCAGCACAGAAGTCTAGGTATAGCTAGGATAACTCTTATTTTAAATATTACTGAATGCAAAGACCTGTAAGGACAGGTGACTAATTGTTATCGAATTTCTACTCACCAAGAAGGGATCTTACTTGCTGTGGAGGGTTACAGCAGAAGTCAGTGAAGCACTGACACCTTACGTAGCTTCTGTTCTAAATCCAGACCTAGAAGAGCACTGCTGCAGATCTAAGATTCATCCCCAAGCTGTGTGCACAGGCTGATTTCTGCAGCATGAGTTCCTGTGCTGTGTTTTTCTTTCAGAAGGTTTATTTTCTGCCTATTGTGCAGAAGCAGTTTCGCAGGCAATATACACGCGCCACACTCCCAAGAGATAACGGTCACTTGGGACTTTGCTTTTTAAAGAGAGATATTGCACACGTCCCCAGTATTTTCATGTTGTTTTAGCTTTATGGGACACAAGATTGATTTCCTATTCTATTTACCTATTGTATTTTACATGATAGATAGGTTGTTTTATTATAGTAGTCTGCAATAAGAGATGCTTACTTATCTCTCAACTGATAATGACTCCAATGTCCACATACGTCTTCAATACCAGCCTTCAAGTGATCCATCAACTAGAGAAAGAAGCAAAGAAAAATTTCAAGTGGCCTCTATGAGAAAATGGTGTCACCTGAAATGCACAATGGTTGACAGGATTTTGAGAATTTTTAATTGATTTCTCTAAAAATCAAGGCAAACATCCCACTGTGGCAGCTTCTGTGCTTGGCTGCAATGCCAGTATTTTGATGGGGATGACAAGTCTGTCAGTCTGCTAGCATCTCACCATCACCCAGCAACATACAGACCCACATAAAGGACTGTGTCCAATGGAAGACAATGCTGAGCATCCAAATTGCCTGGTCCTCTTTGTCTACTGACACCAAACCCAACATTCTTGGTTCTGTCCACCAGGTTTCCCTGCTGCATCTGTGACCTTTCTGAGAGGGGCACAGGGACAAATACCCCACACCTTAACCTTTGACTTGACCGATAAGTCCTCTGAGGACTTTGCAAGTTGTCAAAAGACTGGTAAATTCATCACTGCTAACTCCCAGGATTTTCGGTCATGTTTTGTGTGTTTCTAGCATTATAGAAACAGATGGGAAAATGACCAGTTCTTACATACCTGTTGTAACATGTGGTGCTTGTAAATATAACTTCCTTTCAAGGTTGAGTGTGAAGGTTGAAATAGTAAGAATTAAATGCACTTCTAATCCAAATCAGTTGAGATGCTGTAATTTTGCTCTTGTGCTTAATTTTAAGGCATGGTGTTTCTGTTGATTTTGAATATGTTCCCTATTGTGAAAATGAAAGCCTGTACATGTATTTTGCATAGTGTTGTTAAGTCAGTTTGAGCAGCATTCTGTTATATGATATGAATTGGATGGCTAAAGCAAATGTTTGAGAGGGCAAAAGATCATTATTCAGAATAACTTGAAATTAAATGTGCAGACCGGTGATTCAACTCATTCTGTTCAACAAAACTCAATTAGGACTTTTAAGGTGTCAAGGTGTCCAGAGCCAGTCAAAAGATGGCAACAATGGTATCTGACAGATGTAGCTGGGAAGGATGACAAGTGTGTTTCACAAACGCTACCTTTCTTTTTGTCCTCCCATGGTCACAAGTGTCAAGATTAAGGGCCCTGCTACACCATGACACTTGTGGTATGTGTCACTATGAATAAAAATGAGATACTATGGTTTAGAAAATCACGCCTAGGTGTTCCTCTAAATGCTGTTAAAAGCTTTCAGTGTCCAAATCCACTGAATGCCAATGCTACCAAATGTCTCTCTCTGTCCAGCTCTTCTGCAATACCCTTTCCCTTCTTCTTTTGAGGATACCAGCTACTAATATAAAAAAAACCAAACCAACTTACTCGCACATGAATTTCTTCATTGATAGACTCCTTTTTGTTGGTCTTTTTAACATCTAGATATCTGACCAACGGTCCAATTGTGATTCCCTGCATTTGGAACAATGAAAATTATATCTTAAAAAAACAACAGAAATAAAGCAAATTTATTTAATTTTAATGAATTAGAAAAGCTATCTTTTAGACACAAGAATGGCCTTTTACTTTTATTGAGAGCTACAGAGGAGGATTAAAACTAAAAAGCGTAACAAATCTTGGACCTTTTTTTTTAAAGCAAGGTTGCATTTATCAGCATGTTTTAACTATGTAAAGTAACTGACTCATTAACAACCTTCCTCAAATCAGTACTCATTTGAAAGAAAATACTGTCTTTGTGAAGTTCTTAAAATCTTGAAACCTCTTCAACATTTTCACAATC
>VZTU01025192.1:0-41205 GCA_013400835.1 Zapornia atra | reverse complement strand
TGGCTCAGGCAGCTCTTGGTGGACCTTTATTTTCAGTTTTGGGTTCTTGCAAATTTTCTTTGACCAACTGCTGAGTCTGTTTTCTGCAAAATAATGTCCTAGAAAAGACCGTGGTTCCTAACTGCTTGAGGATTTAAATTCATTATGTGATCTAGAAGTGAAATCAGGGGAAAAGATTTACTTCTTCTATTTATGTTCTTCTCTTGAAGTGTTCCGGAGACAAGATAAACCACTGGATCAGAGTTTTCTCCCATGCCTTCCCTTGCAATGTGCTTTCTGCACAGTATCTGCCCAAAGTGTTTGAACTATGCTTTACCAGCCACTCCTGCAGACAGGTTCACTGAAAGGCAAAGAGTAATAGCATTTTAATTTTTAATCCTCTGGCTTACTGTGTCTCTAATTCTCTGTTTATTTCTCAAATTTCACTTTGCTTTTAATAAAAGTTAAAATTAATCAGACAGCCTGTGGGTGTGTAAGGACTGCAGCTTTTCTCTATAGAGTACATTGAGTTATTTCCTTGATTTAATCTTCTTCATCTTCCCTAAGAAATAAGTATTCTGTTCCTTGTGTGGAAACTGTTAAATTAAAAGTAAACTGTTAAAGTAAAAGCTGAAAAATGCTGATAATTGCTGGAGTAATTTTACAGAGCTGTCACTGATAAACTCAGTGGATCGGTATAGGTAATGTCAGTAGCAGTATCCTCTTATGTAGGTTGCTGGATATGCCTTTATATAAGACCTTTTCTGACTACTTATAACTATGCTAGACATCAGCTATTCAGACTGAAACTGCATATGTGAGGTATCACCCTCAGGCCAATTCTCTTTACTTTATTCAAGCTTCAGAGAAAATGATGTAATCATTTTAGCAAACAAATTTAGCGGAAAACATTTCGGCCTTCCTCTGGAAAGCTCTAGCACTCCCCTTGGTGTTTGAGAGAAGGATGAACATGTGGCAGCAAAATACCTTTTGTATCAGGAGAGCACTTTTTCTGTCTTCATTGGAAGCATATTCCAAGACTGACTCCAAAAGTAAGCCTTTAAAAACTTAGAGGCCATGCTTGGTCGAGAATTAGCAGGAAATTATTTAATTACTTTCTTATTGCTGTCAACCCTCAAGAATAACATCACCTCTCCTGTTGAGTACTTGTGTCATTCCTATATAGCAGAGCTGCTCAGATCTACGCACTCCAACTTTCACAGGTTTCCTCTTTCCTCTTTTTCCTCTGGTTAAATGTCTTTCTCCAGGGCTCTCAGGCTTAAAAGTCAAAGATGTTGAAATGTGTATGGGCTTTGAGGGTCAAGCCAACATCTTCTTCCTGCTCTGGTATTCTCTTTGACTGAGGGATAAGTCACCTGAGAGATTTAAGAGATCACAGAATAACTAGGTTGGAAAAGACCTTTAAGATCGTCGAGTCCAACTGTACCTGTCATCTATTAAACCAATGGCATCTTAATCTTAGAAGTTTGATGACAACACTTAGCTGATCCCAAATGTTAGGCTGGAAAGGACCTTTGGAGGTCACCTAATCCAACCCCCTACTCGAAGCAGAGCTAATCAGATCAGGTTGCTCAAAGCTCCTGTCAAGTCTTGCATACCTTCAAGAATGGAGAGCTCGGCCACTGTTACAATATTGGATCATTCCTGTGTTATGAAATGGGTTCCTACTGTTTAATTAGAATTTCCCATATTCTAGCTTGTGTCTGTTGTCTCTGGTCCTGTTGCTGTACATCTAGCCTCTGAACAGGTTGGTGGCCTCTACTGCATTTGATACAGAACCTCTATATCCTTCCTATACCGGGGAGCTGAGAACTGGAATAAACACTCTGGAGACAGTGCACACATGCTGAAGAACAGGGAAGAAACACTTCGTTGGACCTGCTGAGTACACACTTACTAATGTCGCCCAGGACACAGTTGTCTGCCTTTTCACAAGGACATAATTCTGGCTTGTGTTCAACCTGTCATCTACCAGGACAGGTCCTTTTCTGCAGGGTTACTTACTAGGCTCCAGGACTATCCTGGTGCACGGAGTTATTCCAATCCACATGTAAGTCTTTGCATGTGCTCTGCTTGAACTTCATGAGCTTTCTATCAGACCATTTCTTCAGCATGTCCAGGTCCCTTTGAATGGAAGCCATCAAGAATTTTGACTGCTTGCTGCAGTTTGGTGTCAGACACAAACTTGCTCCGTGTACACTCCATTCCATCTTGCAGGCATGAAGACATTAAAATAATACTGGTCCCTGTACTGAGCCCTGAGAGATGCTGTTATCCACCAGCTAGACCAGTATTTTGAGCGTGGCATTCCAACCAATTCACTTCCCACATTATCACCCACTTCAACTGGCCAAAATCTGCTCTTTGAAGTCTAGGGCTGTAACTCTGTTCTTTGTTGACTAGTTCACTCCTCTCAAGATCATCCACATCATTTACAGTCTCATGGGTGCTGCAGTAAGACTGCCCTCAAACTTCACATTTCATTGTGAGTGTTAGGGAAGACAAAGTATATCCTCCAGTTGATTCATCAATCAGCCTTCAGAAACTATAACTTGCCTTTTTTGCCTTCCCCTTCAGGGCATAACTGGTCCTGATTAATCACCTGGCAGGTCATGTTCCTCCTCAATACTGTAACAGAGGGTGCAAGGCCAATGCCCAGAGCTCAAGACTGGGCTCTGTATGTAAAGGGAATGAATGAATGAATGAACGAATGAATGAATGAATGAATGAATGCTGGAGGAAGTAGTGACAGCTGCCTAGTGTCGATTTCTGTCCCACAGGACGCTCCAGAGAAACCTCCTTTGATTACAAATGAAGCATGGGAAAGCTAACCTACTAAGTTAATTAGACAAGGTAAGTGGCTAAATTTCAGTGTTCAGAATATCTCTTCCAAGGTCACCTGATGGAATATTTGGATTTCTTATTTTCTTTAAAATACACAAATTTCACGGAAAAATCCTAATGTAATTCAAAAGTAATGTTATTAACATGGCCAATCCAGGCACTTGGAAGTTAAAAAATGTCAGAAATAAGATTGCCTGCATAATTGCATTTTTGGCCCTCTCATGTGTACTACTCCCAAAGCATCTTTCAATACAAAAGCATCATGCACTCATAGTTTTACTAAATTCAAGTGACAAATAACTGTGGCTGGGTAAGGTGTACTCCATAATTCATAGCCTCTCTAGGAGTAAATGCATTTGTTTTCTGTTGCAGCAATTGTAACTTATCCTGATGCAGAATAGGCTAAAAAAGGATGGCATAAGTCATGGACAACAGGTCCAAAACAGACCATTATATACCATGGGCAAGGAGTGTATTCTCTCACATCTCTTACACAGTGACTGTAGATGCTGAGGAAGTAGGAGGTGAAGAGAGCTCAGAAAGTGAGCAGACTTGTGAGCCTGTCCTAATTAGCATCTCCTGCAGGCTGTCATGAAGACACCACTAGAGGGTTGGTCTGACTTCTTATGTCAGCTAAGTCATTCCTTCTTATGTCAGCTAGAGTATTTGGCTGGATGGTACTAGTAGATGAGGTAGAAGATGGCAATGTGTTGCCTCTCTGTGTCCAGTTGCAGTAAATTGGCTAAAAGGCATAAGGACAGCTTGCACAAGAACCTACCAGGAGCGCTACCACCTCCAGAACACCACCAGCCTTCTTATTGCTTCTCGTTTTTCAATGTTACTTTTAACTTATTGTGGACACTAGGAAGTGGGAAATTGTGTCCCACAGTTAGTGTGACATCATCTATAAAGTCCCCTGCTCATGCTGGAGGAATCCCCATCTTGCAGATCATGGAATAGAAGACCTTTGCACGGATACTGTGTGTAGAAATGGAGTAATTTCAAATAGGGACTCTTCTCTAGCAGTTTAAAATTTCAGAGTTGACTTGTAAGGAGCAGTAGCATAGCATGTTTGGTCTAAATGTGGTATAAGGAAGGAAACAGAGACTCTGTTCAGTTATCCATCAGTGCTAATTTTTACCATCTCTATTCTTCAATGCATACGGCACTCCCGGCCCAGCACCTGTCATGTTATAGCACCAGAAGTACACCGATGTTCATTGTCTAATTAGTAAGGTAATTACAGTGTACAGTGAAATCATTATGAAGCCCACTTACCCAAGGGCATATAGATAACTAAGATATCAGCATCTATAAAGGCATAATCATGGTAATATTTTAATTTTGCTTAAGATTTTCCATTCTCACCTAATCATAAAGTCTGTGCTTGGAGACAGGCATTCAGGTTTGTTTGGGGTGTCCCCCTGTCCCACGTCCCACCCCACTTTTCTCCATGTGCAATTTGTGAAATTAACTTTTCAGTCATGTTACTTGTTAACATAACCCTAGAAAACCAGTTATACCAGTCTGCACAGACTTTTCTAATGTACCTTTGCACCAAAGAGATTCTCCCAGAGACGGAGAGCATATTGCCCCCAAAAGATGACTTACTCATTGTCCGCCAAACAAGGCAGAAGATCAGAGTGAAGCAAATGAAGGCCCAATTCCACTCATGGTTTTTCCCCACTGTAGACACTCCCATGAACACGAAAATAAGGGTCTCACTGACGCTGCTCAGCATCTTCATGAAATATTTTATTGTGGTATAGGAATTCTGGGAAACATTCTCCTCCACGTATTTTTTCATCGTCACTGCACACGCTGTCATCCTGTACCAGGCAAAACATCAGAGATCAGCCACAGCCTGGTTTTCTTTTCATTTAAGAACAACCTCAGCCTTCATTACCCGCACTGTCCCTCACCAGCCTCTAACCTTCCTAATGTCAAGAAGCATTTTACCTCTTCAGTAATATTAGCTATTTTGTTAGATAGAAGAGCATCTTCATTGAGCTCTAAAAATCCATTTTACATATCAGAAACAGGAAGCAAACTAGTTGCCCTTCCTGAGGAGGAAGTGAGGGTGTCACATTCCAGTTCAAAGTCCGTTTTGTCCTGAAAACCTAACATAGAGCCACCAAGTACCAAATATTTGAGTCTCAAACAAAGGGCGAGTAAGTTTTGTACCAGCCTACAAACAGATTGGTTAGAGGCACGTAACCCACCCCTTGGTAATTTTTATGTTTGAGGTGGTGGTGAGATAAGATGGTGGTAGTCCTATGCCGGGGCCAAAGCTCCCCAAGGCTCCCTGCCAGCTGGCTAGCAGATGAGCAGGGCCAGGGTATAAACTTCGGTGACTCTCCACCCACAGCAGCCCATTGCTGTACAGCAGGGGGAAGTTGAGCTATCCTAGATGTTTCCTTCCCCCCTTTTAGTTACCCAGGGTGTGGGGAATGTGCCTAAGGAAGCAAAAGGATATTTTCCACCTCTTCACTGTTAATGAAGACTAGAGCCTGCTTCAGAGGCATCAGCAGCCACCCAGCACAATGCAGATGTGCTGATGCAGATAACAATCAGAAGAAGCAGTAGTCTTTGAGCAGCCCTACTGAGGGGGGGTTTCCTCTCACCACTTCCATTTCATTTCATCTTCATTTCACCCCTTTCAGGTGTAGATGAATAGATAGATTGAGTGCTATGCTAGTAACGTATTCCATCATCTATCTAGTTTCTTCTAATATAATTTAAATCCTTGGGGGCTTCTTGTGATATTTTTCCAAACTTGTGAATTCAGAGAATGCTACTGTTCATTAAATAACCCTCATCTAGTTTCTGCTCATTTAATTTCCAGTGAAGAAATCTCAAGGGTATTCCAGTGGAGCTGAAACGTTTAGGAGGTCCAAGGACACTCTAAGACAAGACCATTAGGCATAAATGTTTAATACTGTTGACTTTCAGAGACACATGCATAATAGACTTTCACGATCCAAGTGAAAAATGAATTAATTCCTCAATAATTCAGGAGGGTGACAATAAGTTCCCATCCTTAAAACAAGCAATAATTTCCTTAATGAAGCAGTAAGAAAAATAAATCTCATTTATATTAACATTCTTTTATTACTAATAATTTCAGCACTCTAATGAAAATAAGAAGCAAAAGAAATAAAGAGCGATGTAGTCTAGCTTAATGAATTGGCGGGGGAACAGTATTTTGGGCAGTGCAGGTAGGGAAGGGTCTATATGCTCACAACGTAGTAGGTCTAACCCTGCTCAACTAAAGTCACCAACCACCTCAATCAGTGCAAATGTGAAATTTATATATTTCTGAGCAATTAGACAAAGGAGATGAATCTTGTACTATGTTTTGCATATATATGCTGTCTAAGTATTTATTTAATATGGTCAAATATTCAAATATTGCTTCCCAGGGCAATGCTGCAAGGGTTGTTTTGACAAAGACAATTCTCCTCTGAAGTTAAGCAAATCAGGGTTTGACAAACAGACATGAGGAAATGCACCTGTCTGGACATCAACAGCCACTCGCTTGTATTTACTATACTAAACCAGTTCATCCTCAATGAAGGGGACTCCTTTCTGGAGCACTGGGGCTCGAAAGCCCCTGCTACCTACCAGCTCAGAGCCAAGACAGCCAGGCAGGCTGCTGCCGCCCAGCAGCCAGGCACTGAGCCCGCAGCCACCAGCAGCACCAGCTGGAGCATCCGCCACCATCAGGTTCCCATTTCTTTACACTTTACCCTGCTGAGGGCTGGGTTGTTTCTTTGGTGTGGTATATTGCAGATTTACCTACCGGAAGTTTTATCACGTCTCTCATTCCTATTCAGTCTCTCACCCCCCCTACTCCTTCCTTTCTATTCTGACTCCGTTCCTTCCCACAATACTCCCTTACTCATCCTCTCCACATTTACCGCGGTCAATAGGCCTGCTGGCTTTCTCTCTGAAGCAGGCCCCCACGCCATCACAGCACCTCAAGAAAACAGCCCCGAGCATTACAGCAGTAACAAACTGTCTTGATCTCCAATATCCTCGATATCCATACACATAAGTATGTGTAAGCATATAAACACATGACCCGTATGTCTATATTTGCTCTATGCTCTTGGTTGTTGGGTTTTGCCCAGTTTCAGTCACAGCAACACTGTACAAATGTGATGTAATTCCACTGAATTATGTCAGAGCTCATGTTCACAGCCCTGTGCAAAAGTAAGAACTCAGACGTGCTTTTTCTTTATCTTTTGAACTTTTCAACCCTCCTGCAATCTCATGGTGATGTTGCTTATAAAGTGTAGATAAATACAGGTGATAAATGCGGAAACCTGGTCTATTATCAAATCGTTCTCTCTCTCATTCAACTGATCTGATCAGAGGTAGCAGCCAGATGGTGGCAGCAGTTGTCACGTTACCCACAGCTTGCAGTAATTTATCCAATGGGCAAAAATCTAAAACAAATTTGAGCAGATATCCACTTCTCAGTAATACATCTATGCCTACACTGGCTGTGGATTTGCTCCTTCTAGCTACCCCTTAGAGCCATTCACTGCAGTTCCCCATTCCCTACCAGCCTTGAACAAACCACCTCCTCAAAGCAATGCCCCTTCCCTCAAGAGGGATTCCAAAAACCTGTAAGGGATACTCACGCCAAAATGCCTGAGATGTAAAGGGTTTCAGCAGACAAGTATGACAGGTAGCTGAACATGAAGACCAGCAGGGGTTCAATAGCAGAAACGTTGTGGGTGAAACGAGTCATGAAGGCTGAAATAAATCCAAAGACGATGCCAAACAGGACACCACCCAGCCCCACCACGAAGAAGCGAGCAAAGCCAGCAAAGATGTCTATGGATTCAATTTCTTCATACCTGTGCATCTGGGTGAAGGCGATGAAGATGTTATATAAAACCTACATGTGAAAATAAGGAGACAGAAGTCAGATGTCTTTCTGAACCTGGCAGGCTTTCTCCTTTCATATTGGGAAGGGAAGGGAAAAGAAAACTGTAGACTCATTTTTATATCAAGTCTAGCTAAATAAATACAGTTTCTCTATCTTCATATGTTTGGTGCCATTTGACCTCCAGGAACTCTATGTCAGTCTTAAAGTGGGAATCAAAAGCTGTGGCACTCTAAATGGCCTAAAGACCCTTCTCACACATATTGTGACTAGAAAGTTTTAAATGATAAAAATAAAAGCAAAACATTGAGAGATTAGGAGAAAGATTAAATTTGCTGCACTATATAGTTTGGTCTGTAAAGCTTTAGTTTAGAGCAGATAAGTTTACCATATTTCTATTACCAAGAATTTCTTTTGTGTAGAAATTAATAATAACCCCCCCCCAGTGTATTCCACTTGCATTCATCTTCTAGAAACTAATAGAAAGTTTCCACAGTAGAGACTGTCGTAGTAATAAAATGTCTTAGAAATTGCTGACAGTTGCTTAAGATTAAGTCCAGTCGGATCTGTTTACAGGGATTGTGTAACACACAGAAATCACCTTTCATTTTTCAGGGGAATTTGGGTAGCATCTAAAGACACTAGTTCTGCAAAGTTGTTGCACAAAAGCATTAGTTAAAAAAATGCCAAATGAACCAAAATAATTTTGCTTATCCAGTTTTCTTCAGTCTTTCTTCTTCATACAGTTAATTCCAGAAGGCTATTAAGAAGATTAAAGCAGGTATTTGCAGGTAGAAGAGTCAAGCTTATTAGAATAATAATTATTCCCCAGCTACTATCTAATCTTAAATTGCTATGGGGAGCATATGACCTTGAGTTGTCACACAGCCTGTTCTCCAGGAGGCTCATTGATTATATTTTTGGGGGACAGAAAAAACGGAACAAAATAATTCGTGTGAGAAAATCCCCAGGGCTGCTTTTTCCTGATGACTATGTATGAAATTTAGCTCTTCAGTGACAGATAAAATGAAGAGGGTTCATGTCACCATAGTAAATAAACCTTACAATACTTACCATATAGCTTTTAATTTCAAAGGCTTTTTTCTCTTCATTCACCCTTTCTTGCAGAGTTCAACTTCTTCCTAAGACTTGTGATGCTTTATAGAATCACAGAAACACAGACTGGTTTTGGTTGGGAGGGATCATAAAGACATATAGTTCTGACTCCTCTGCCATGGGCAGGGACACCCTCCACTAGACCAGGCTGCCCAAAGGCCCATACAACCTGGATTTATAAATGATACCAAGGCATAAATCTGTACATACTTCTGAACAAAGCAAATTATCCTCAGGAAAATACTTTGTAAGTTTTTATCTCTTTTTCTAGTTCCTAAAGTGTCTTTATGATATAACTGAATTGGCATTCAAATGGAAATTATGGAAAGATTACATAATGCCATTTATTTTGGTAACATGCCTTGTTGGAGCAAACTGCTCTGAACTACAGCCTGCACTGTATCATATGAGTAAATCTCAGTGTAACAGCTCCTCGGCCAAGTTACATTGCGGTGTTTATGCCAGTCAATGGAGTACTATAATTCTTTACATGGTAGGAAGCCTGGATCAGCTTAGGATGCCTTTGTTCACTTACAAAGAAGGGATAGATTGATAGTTGGCTTCATTTAACAACTCTGAGAATGTCATGCTTTGGGTTTTTTGGAGGGGACATTACCATGTAGTGGTGTACCACTGGGTGGCTGTTAGAGCCTGGGAAAGGAAGAGAGAGCGTGACACTGTTGCCCACAGAGGAGTTCCCCAGGGACACATCCCTACTCCAGCTGTCTATATGGTAGATGTCTATATGATACAAACATTGCACATCCACATCAGAAGCAGTGAAAAAAGATTTTCATGTGCCTTAAACCACCAACACAGGCAGCCTTGACACTCTTTCTTTCCTCCCTGGTAACTCTTTCTGACCACAGGCATTTAATTTTAACCTAAACACAGTGGGTCAACTTCAACATTAGGAGCAAAGAATGTTTTCATCTCCTTCCTAGCACCCATATATCCCAGTAGTCAGAGCTTTCTAAGGAAAGGTTTTAATATATACCTATTCATATATATAAAGTGCCTATCACCATATTGATAAACGTTTTTTGGAACCACTCTTACAGCAGAGGTAAGAACAGGACTCAGCCTGTCAGTTCCTCAGCGCTGCTGCTTCCAACCAATTTAAAAACAAACAAAAAAGAAGCCACAAGACTTTGCTGCCAGCTTGCTTGGCTGGTTGTGACATCAGAGAGGTAAATAAAATTCCCTCAAATAAAGAAATTAAATTTATTTGGGCCTCCATCATGCAGTAGATTTCTTTAACTGCTCTGCTACCGCACACAGAGAAGAGAGGGCACCATTAGAAAAAACAGTCACTGCCACTTCATTCTGAGTACAGCATGATGTGTAGGTGTTCTCAGTATTTCTAAAATCAAGCCTCAGAGCTGAAGTAGTCAGGGGAAATACTCAATTTCCTGATACACACAGGTGCTCATCTCCTGTTGAGGCAGAAATTATCTGTGTCTGTGCAGGAGCAGAGCTGCAGATGCCTGAAACATTTTGCAACAAAACCAGGGTCCTCCACCTGTGTTCAGATTTCAATAAAATCTACTCTGGATTTCACAACATCACTGTTTTGAACAGGGCTTTGAAACTCCACTGATACATGATACATGTGAGGACCAGTCCTGTTGCTGTTTGTACTATCCTGATGCTAACAGCCTGATCAGAAGCAACTGTGAATTTTTTATACCAGGATATTGAACTAAATATAGGAGAGGGAGCTGTTGTTGCCTCAAATATAACACACAAGTTCAGCAAAATTCCTACTAGTTTTTCCTGCTGGTGGAAAAAAACAATGTTCAAACTGATAAGCAGACTGGAGAGAACCAGATTGTTTAAATTGGTATTTAAACAATCACAAAATATGTATGTTTAATATTTCTTGGTGATACTATCTTCTTTAGCACATACAATTAATTTAAAGGAAGCTGTTAAGAGAGAAATGGGGAGGAAATGGTAAGATAAGATACCTGAGATAAAGAGTTTTAAAGCCTTTAAAAAAAGCAAGTGGGGTATCACAGAGGAGAAAGCCACCTATTGTGTTCCATCCAGGTAATCTATAGTTCATTCTTCTCAAGCATGAAGCCAGGTAGAGATTTTGAAAACTTGAGTGCCCAGAAAATGGGTGAGAGGTGGGTGATGCAGAGATGCATCAACAGGACCTGACAAAATGATTGCATTGTAGCTGCTGTGAGAAGAGCCCCAAAGATGAGTATGCATGGGACAAAGGTGTACCCAACACTCTGCCTGTACAGCCCTTACATCTCTTTGGCTAACACAACAGTGCTGCTGAGGAATGCCTAAATACCACAGTTTTAAAGGCTTTCTGTCACTACACATGGATGTAATAGGATCCTGAGTGAAAGCTGATGTAAATACCCTCATGATTTGGACCAGCATCAAAGAATCATAGAATCACCTGGGTTGGAAGAGACCCTTTAGATCACTGAGTCCAACCATAGCCTAACCCTGAGTAGTCCACCTCTAGACCATTTCCTTAAGGACTTCATCTACACACCTTTTAAATACCTCCAGGGATGGTGACTCCACCACGTCCCTGGGCAGCCTCTCCCAAAGATATATTTATATCATAAATATAATATGATATTGACAATATAATAAATCATAAATAACAGCTGGGAACAAAGAGAAGGCAAGGTAGAGAGCCAGTCAGCTCCTTCCAGAGTGAGAAAAAGGTATTATTACTTTTTCATGTCTGAACTTGAAGGAACCAAAAAGACAAGTGGAAGTTATAGACTCATTGGGGATTTTTTTGTTACAGTTGTAACATACAAGCAGTTTGCATGTAAAGTTAAGAAACATTTCTCCCTTAGTTTTACCTCAACCCTACTACATCTCTGGTTCACCCAGAGGAAAGATTTATGATGAATAGGCTGTGGCTGCAAGAAATTACTTCATTCCTTTTCCTTTTCACATTAGTCATAAACTGCACTCCTCCCACAAAGCCTTTCAGCAATGAACTCTGTACAGATTTTACAAGTCCAAGTTGCTTTGTACCTGGTACACAGCAGTATCTGAATAGGTTTTATGTGTTTTAGATTCCTGTGATTTAAATTCTGTAAAGATCTTATCTAGAAAAACTCCTTAACGTGCAGTTAACTTGCAGCATGTGAGCAGTCCTGTTGGTTTCTGAGCAATGAATTTCCTGCTTGAAATTTCTTCCTTGAAAAAACTATGTGTTCTAAGTGTTTCTGTCAGTTGTGGATTACAGCTAGAACTTCAGGATGCTCCAAGTTTTAATAGAACACATGGGAAAAGGGGAAGAGTATTAACAGAAAGAGTTCTGTAAACGTAAGACATACAAGAAAGGTGAACATCTGTCAGATGGCATGTTTTTCATTGACAGAAACAGGGTTCCGTAAAGTTATTAATTGCTTTTGGAATTCATGTCTAAGGTCTCTGGGGAACTTCCTAGGAGGAGATGGACATTGTCCACGTCTGGCTTTTTGCCTTTTTTTTTTTTCCTTTAGAGCACTAAGGTATGTGATAAGGGATAGGCTCCTGTATTGCTACCCCTGCTGCCATCAATCTTTAAGTAGTAAAACTTTCTATTTATTTTCTTGCACAATGCCAAGAATGCTCCTAGGTCTTACCCTGATCCTACCAGTAAAATCAGATGAAGTGGACACAAGAGCAAGATGTGATGTCTAATGTATATGTGTATGCATCTCTAAATGAATATGTTTTTGAAAGAGTTAATATAAGATTAAAATTTTACATTCTTACTACTTATGTGTTGCCAGTGGAATATGCATACAATAATTATCTAGAGTCTCCTTATTGCTGCTCTTGCATTGTGTCAAATAACCCTACAAGCCACAGGAGCCCTAAGAAGGGAAGCCAAGTCATGGAAAGAAACTCACCACAGTTATGCCATCATTTAGCAATGACTCTCCAAAGATCATCATGTAAAGCTGCTCATTAACGGAGGCTTCTTCAAACACTACCAGAGCTGCAACAGGATCCACAGCTGAAATCATGCTGCCAAACAGCAGGTTCTGCAGCAGGTTGAGGTCCGTCAGGCCAAAGGCTTCTATCTGGCAGACTCCGTAGAGGGAGAGGCCAATCCCAAATGAGTTTAGCAGAGATCCCAACACAGACCACCACAGAATGGACCCAAAGTTTTCAAAAAACGGGCGGGTTGGCATGAAATAACCTTCCTCCAGGACAATGGGTGGAAGGAGATACAAGAAGTAAATACTTGTGTTCATCACTGGTGGAGATTTGTGATCAGAAGCAAAGATGATCGCTCCTACTAGCGCTCCAATGGCAATCAGGATGCAGCTTTCGGGCATAAGTCTTGGTAAGCGGTGATAGAGATGGAAACCTTGAGGAAAACATGAAGTCATTACTCAAGTTTAAATTAACCTGATGTCAGACAGATGTTTTTCCTGCCTTTGAATACTTTGTCTTCACATAGCCAGGTTTTGCTTTTAGGATTCCGAATGTAAAAACAGGCAGTACTGTTTCCTTTAAAATTAGACATTCCCAGACTTCTATCACTAAAGCAAGGGAAGAGTTTGGCCATGAATCTCTTCTCTTCCTGCTCCCCAGCTCTCAGCTTCTGAGCATGCGTTCCTGAGTTTAAGCTCCACTTCTAGGAATGCAGAAAACTCTTTGAAAAGTTACTCCCTAATTCAGAAAAAAAAAATTCTTCAAAAATTCTTGCTGCCTAACCACTACTGCCAAACCTCTGAGGCACAGTATTGCCCCTCCATCTCAAAGACACCCCTAAAGACCTGAAAGAACTACCAACAGCCCAGATATCTAAGAATATAACACATTCTAAGAGATTTTTTTTCCTCGCTAGAATAAAGGCAGAGTCTACACTAGCAAATTAAGCAGGACATAACCTTCCAAGCAGAAAGCATCATAGAATCACAGAAACATTAAGGTTGGAAAAGACCTCCAAGATCAAATCCAGTCATCAACCCAACACCACCATGGCCCGCAGTCTGCCTGGGAGAAGGCTTGTCAACATTGGACGGGGCTGAGAAGGATCAAACCAACACTGTTGTGGTATGGACAGTCACACAAAGTTTCCTGACAGGCTGCTTACAAGCATAGATGTAGCCAAGCTGTTTTACTGAGAAAGAGCTACACTTGTCGCATAAATGTTGTGGGTATGAATGTCCTCTTACCTGCCTTCATGTACTACTGCTGCAACTGTGTTCCTATAATTCTTCCCATTTACCGTGAATACTGACACCAGTACTGAGATAAGGTCTAGCAATGGCTCATCTAGTCGCTATACCAGGAACCGTGTAATCATACTGTGAGAGAGAGGTGTCTCTAATAGAAATGAAAAGGTTTTTTTAGAAAGTACAATGAGAATGAGGCAGACTAAGAAACCTGTACATCCAATGGCTGTCTTTCCATGCCTGAAGCTAGGGCAACCTTCATCACGTGATTCTAGAATCTGAGTCCGTGACCCTCAAATTATCAATGTTCAAAAGTAAAGAAAAAACATTTTCATTACATTTAAAATAATCAATTTAGGAGGCTACTTGTTTTTACCAAAATATGTGCTAAGATCACAATTCACATATCTGTTTTTTTAATTTAAAAAAAATCATGTTCAAGTCTTCTGTGTTACAGCATAAGGGGATTGTTTTGCCTTTTAAGATCTCATAATGTTTCCCACCCTGAAATCTTGAAATCCAGAAAGAAAATATCTGAATAATATGCTCAAAATTTGTAAGAGTTTGGAAACCTTCTTCCCTGTGTAACCAGATTGTTCAGACTAGCTCATTCTTCCAAGATTTGACGCCAGCAGTTGCACACTTTTCATCAAAAATAATATTAATTGTAAACACCTAGCTAAGGAACAAGCCTGCTTGGTAGGCATCACACAGTTCTTCTAAAGTATCTATTTCTTCCTCAAATCAAGAATATTGAGTGTCTGCATCATATGGCAAGTCCCATGATTTTATGGATGATGTATAAAGAAATTAATCAATATGCACACTGCTAACACATTCTGCTGGTGCTATAACAACAAATTTGATTTGGGAAATTTTTTATTATTATTTTAGCTGTGAAGGCATTTGTTTATAGGAACTGGGTTGAGATCAGCTATTATGAAAATGGCAACGATGGTAACGATGGTCATAGTCAGTGGTAACAATTTTTGTAAATTGTGTGACTGACATGAAAAATGTGCACCTTCAGACCTGATGATCGATCCCACCTACCAGCCTGTTCTATAGTAATGTTTGAAAATCCCATGGAAAGATCAAAAGGACAGTGAGATCAGGGGCGTTCAGCTCTTCACATCATTACCATCATCTTAATTTATTTGATATTGATGCATTAATTCTGAATGGTCAGAATAATTTGAACCCAGCCATGCAAACGTCTATGACACATGGCGAGCCATTTTGCTATGTTAACTGCAGTCCCTACTTCTTCATGAGTTGCCTTTCTTCATTCAGATGCCTACATGGAGCTCTAATAGAAGTTAGATATATTGGTATGTATTCAAAAGGCACTTAGCCTACATCTCTGATCTACGTCTCTTAGCTCCCACTCCAAGCAACTTTAAACAAACATGTAAAACAAAGACTCATAGGGAGATGTTTCCTATTATTCACACAACAGAAGAATTCTTCTCACTTTTCTCCCCTAAATTCAGTACACTTGAAGTGTCACTCTGGTGTTACTGATTTCTACAGCTGTGGCGGGCAGCAAATCCTCTTATCTTGTGATGTTTAAAGACTAGAAAAAGGGAGGGACAGCATGGTGTAGGAAGCTCCATTTCCACTCATTAGCATAGACAACTCAAGAGACAGGAGGGTTACAAGTCATAATTAAGTCATTAATTAAGCTGGAAGCATTCAGAGTTGGAATTTTGTCCTTGTCATGGCAATGAAAACTCCTGTTCTTTTGAGGACATAAGCTATATAAAACAATCCCAGCTACAAAATTGCATGGAAGATACTTGGTTACATGGTACGTTTTTAACTTCTTGACAGGGTAGGAGGACCCAAGAGGCAATTTTTCTACTTACCTATTTTTGCAAGAGAGGCAAGGAGGATCCAAAGAGTAACTTCATAGGGAATTTGCACATAGTCATAATCCAGAGTGAAAACATGTAGCCTCGTATCTTGTGAAGAGCCAACAGCACCCCCATCATCATGTTCATAGCGAGACAAAACCCTGCGGCTCAGTTTGGGCTCATCCACATCATTGTCAGCAGAACAGCATACCAGACTTGACAGCCACAGCAACCAGTTCAAAAGCTTTGCATGTGCAAGTGCAGCAGAGCCCATGTCTGGGGCTGTGACTATTTTGTTACAGGTACAGCATGCAGTGGGTGCATAAAGGTATGCAACGCTCGCTTCTCTTGGTTCTCGTTTCTCACAGCCACGGACGCTTCTTCCTCAGGGCTGCTTCATTTGCCTCTAAGAGGTCGTTTTAAAAGCCTTAATGTTCCTGTCCCCTTCCTTGTGTTACAGACAGACCTGGAGTTTGTATGAAGATACCGGTTCTGCAAGTTCCTCTGACCCAAATAAACCTTGGCCACAGCATCACCCTGTTAAGGAATAAAAAAGCCCTTTCTAACTGGCCATTTATTCAGCAACTCTGATTTATTTTTCCCACTGTCAAAACAAAAATAAAATAAAACTTTAAAAAAAGCTGCAATGCACACCATTCAGGCAGCAAGTCCAGCACAAGTAAGTAGCATCAGGTGGAAGAAACGGTGGGACCGTGGAGAGCCTGCTCCATACCTTCCTCTCTTGCCCTCCGTCCACGTCTGCCTCCCCAGCACAACTGGCACCTCAGGTACCACAGGTTGGCACTGCTCACTGGTCCTGTCTCTCACCTGGCAACAAAACTTCTTGCTGTGTAAATAAATGGACTCTGCAGGGCTGACGGTAGGGACATCTGGTGGAGGCCCACGCCAATGACGTTCTGATTTAGAAACGCGTTCTCCCTCTGAAATGCATGTCTGCAATTTAGCATATTATAGCAACAGAAAGAGGAAGGTCTGAGTCACGTCACATGCCTAAAACTGGATATTGAGTTGTATTTGGTGTTTATTTTACTCATGCCAGTAAAGTATTTATTGGACACCCACGTAATCATCCTCCAAGACAATGTTCACCCTTATGGAACATTTTTTTTTAAAAAAGATCAGCCTCTTCACGCCTCCACAACAACTACCATGTTCAGTGTTAGGATAACAAAGTGTATAAACATAGTAATGTTGGTTAGAAGCTGCAAAAGCCTGTGTTACATACATCAGAAGTGAACAGATTCAGTTTACTGACAAATTGTTCAAATTGCCCACTGATTTGTTTGTGATGGAAAAACTGTGCAGACAAGTGAGAAGAGAGATGTGCCCCAACACAACTACTGCTGAGGACCCCACATCCACACTGCGTATGTTTGGGATGGGATTCCTTCAGGACAGCTGGCCCCACAGACCTTCATGGGTAGAGAATATCTTCCACTTGACTTTCTGTGGAAAGAGATCCAGTGTGTCCACCTGTGATGCTCTGTAGAGCAAAGCTAAAGGCTCTGGCAACAACTGAGAAATTTGCTTCAAAAGTTCAGCATGTCCTGGATTAAATCCCTAATGCAGATGTAACCACAGTGTCAAAGTTTGCTGTGGGACAGCCAGTGATGCCATTTGACATTTTGTTTCTACATGAGGCACTATCATCTGCTTCTGCCCCACAGCACCATGACCAGTCCTCCCAGTGAAGGCTTTGAGCCCAATAAAAAATGAGGTAGATAATGCTCTTCCTGCTTGCAAAAGAGTAGCTTTTTTTTCATATACTGGTCCTGTTAACAGCAGTATTTCTTCAAGACCCATTCCAACAAGGAGTCTGGCAGGAATCTGATTCTGTGAATCTGTAAGTTAGCAGAACACCAGACCAGTGGCTCTCCTACTCCTTTTCTTAACGCTAACCTTTGTATTTCCCTTAGCTAAACCCATACACACAGAGACTGCAAGCCACCTTCAGTCTAAATTATATGAACCCTGAAGAGTTAGCAGCCAGAGAGAGGACTGCCAGGGAAAGACTTCAAAGTCCCTGGAAGTAGCTGTGACAACCAGGGCTTTGATTTACAACTGTAACACACCCACCAGGTTTAGTGGGACCCATCAGTGACCAGCACCAGACAGGATCAGAAATCTGCAGGTGTCTCCAAGTGTGGAATGTTTCACAACTGGTAAGGGTGCTTTTTCCCACTGCAGGAAGGATGGAGATGTTTGGGATCAGCATCACTGACACAGCACTCATTCTTTTCTCAACCCCTTAGGCATACCCAGTTGTAGCAGTCTCCCACAGTACCTCCTTGGTGCTCCCACAGGAGGAGTTAAGCCATTTAAAGAGTTTGGATTTGTCCCACTGAATTGCACAGGAAAAACTAAACTGCAAGTTTCCTCTGGAGTTCCCTTTTTTAATCTTTTTCTAGAAAACAAGTATAAAAATATTCCAGAAGACAGCACAAAGAACAAAACATTCACAGGTACGTCCCAACATCACAGCAGTACAATGTAAAAAAAATATAATTAAAACAATAATAAAATAATAACTTATAAAAGACAGCTCACATTTACAGCTGTGTGCAGTGCCACTTAGTTTTTCCTGTGGGACTGCACACAGCAGTCCTCACTGTTTCAGAGCAAGCTACAAACACATCAGTATTCCTGAGCTTGCAGTCATCCCTCTGTAAAATTTCTTCTATTAATACACAAGGTTGAATAACCTTTGGAAACAGCCTTTTAGGCTGCAGCTTCCCAACATCTTAGTATTTTTCACTGGCATGTGGTAATGCATATAGTTCCAGAACTTCTTGTCTGGAGTAGCAGAAATAGAAGACTTCCAGGTTATAACTGGCAAAATCCGAAGAGCTTTCTTCACGACTGGAGGCAAAGTCTCTGGCTCCTGGAAAGCCTGGAACTTTATTAATACCAGTTTGATCTGTTTGTCTTCCAGTGCACAGTTCACTGCTGCCTGCAGTTCAAAGATGCTTGGTCCACTCACATAGGCCGGGCTTAAAATTATTATTGCTCGTCTGCTTTGTTTAATAGCTGTAACAACTTCATCTGTGTATGCTGGAGAAAAAATGGTGATTGTTACTGCATTCTGTAATGGACTTTTTATCTTATCAGTTCCTTTATCAACAGCTAAACCCCAGAAAGAAGGAAAATTCAAATTAGGGCTGCTGAGCAATCACATAGCCCCTAAAAATGTGGTTGCTATCAGAGGGTACTGCAGCCATTCCTGCACAGCCTAGAGAACACAACTTGCTGCTCAAGAGGTGGAGGGCACAGCTGAGACCTCCACACACTGTCGCTACTCAAGCAGGGTCTCAAGAGACACTTGGGACTTGTCTTTGACTCTTTCAGGCACAGGTACTGTGAGCTTTCTAATTACTGCAGGTAGCATTGACTAAAGTTGGTCAGAAAGTAACTACTGAAATATTTGGGGTCTTCATTTCCAGGGAAGTGATTGTGAGGCCGCAGCTTGAGTACTGTGTTCAGTTTTGGGCCCCTCACTACAAGAACATTGAGGTCCTGGAGTGTGTCCAGAGAAGGGCAACCAGGCTGGTGAAGGGGCTGGAGAGCAAAACTTATGAGGAGTAGCTGAGGGAACTGGGGATGGAGAAGAGGAGGCTGAGGGGGGACCTTATCACTGCCTAAAACTACCTGAAAGGATGTGAAGCAACAGGTGATTGAATGAGGGGGAATGGACTCCAGCTGCACCAGGGCAAATTCAGATCAGACATTAGGAAAAAATTCTTCACTGAAAGATTTATCAGGCACTGGAACAGGCTGCCCAGGGAGGAGGTTGAGCCACCAACCCTGCATGTATTTAAAAGACAGGTAGATGAGGTGCTCAGGGATAATATGGTTTAGTAGATTACAAGTATGGTTGTACTAGGTGATCTCAAAGGTTTTTTCCAACCTAGTGATTCTGTGATTCTGTGATTCTTTGCAAGGAATGAAGCCTGCTTGCAAAGAACTTCTTAAATAAGAAGTTTTGTCTCAGCCTAGTATCTCCCAGCAACCACACTCATGCTTCAGGTGCAGGGACCAGATGTAAAGATCATGATGACATTTGAGCAGGAACTCCACTACCAAATTATATTATTTGCTGATCTGGTGTATAAGGTTTTTAGGAAAGTGAAAAATAATTTTATAAAGAACTGAAAATTTTCTACCATCTGCAGGGATCTTACCTCCTCCTGGAAGAATATCTCTTTCAAGAATGCATAACTTGTATCCATATTTATTTTCCAGCATGTCTGGGAGAAGCTCCAGGGCAAATTTTTCCTCGCTAATTAAAGTAGAGTCACTTTCAGAAGAGTCCAGTTTTGCATAGGACACAAATGCATCAAATTGTTTGCCATCTAAAAGAAATAAATAATACTGTATATGTTAACAAGTCTGTCTGAAGCATTCAGATTCTTAACACTCAGTTTTCATTTGTACCTATTTCAGTAGGCACAACAGAAACCTAAAATTATCAGCTGTTCATGAAGTACAGCCATACAGTGAAGCTTCAAAAAGCTGGAATCAAAACTCAATACCCTTGGTTACCCAACGCCAACCTTTAGACCTCACTGTCTTTCAAACTTTGCAGGTGTACACTATCAAAGCAAAGGAGGAAGCTACAGATGATGCAAGGAAGTTTAAATCAGGCATTTTCCTGCATTTTCACAAACACAGTCCAGTTTTCACTAGTGGAATATCTGTCAGGCAAAATCCATGTTGTAGGGAATGATTCCCAACCTTTTCTCTCATTTCCCCAAAAGGGATTCTAAAAATACTCATCAGTGCACAACCTGCTTTGAAAATAGTCAATTTTAAATGCACAATGCCCTTACATATCAGTTCCTTCAAAAGACATGCTATTTTCATACTGTTATGTTTGTATTCAGAGAGACTGATCCAAATATCAACTCAGCATCTGCATATGGACTGTTTTCTGAAATTAGTTACAGTCTCATTAGAAGAAAATGTTTGTCAGGTGCAGATGAAAAATACATAATGAACTTTTCTCAGCTTTGAAACACCCTGGTACCAATGACCTGAGTTAGGCCCATTCATAACTACAAGAAAATCGTATCTATTTGCTAGATAAAATTCGATCAACCATTGTGAGAGGAGGAAGGAATTGCTGGTGAAAGCAGAACGCACAGTGGACTCATCCTGGTTTCTCATATGTAGTTGCTTAATGCCATTTAAGGTGTTCTAAGGTTGAGGGGACTGACATATTTGACATGGGAACTATTGGAGACTTCAATCTTTTGGAACAGCAGGACATCCTTAGGCAGTACAAATAACATCAGACACCTACATTCAATCAGCTGGCTTGTATCCTATGTCAATACAGTTAATAGAAAACAGAAAGAAATTCAGCTGCTTAGTGTAGAGTCCAATTGCAGGGTGCTGCTGCAGGGTGAGCTGAGAAGCTCTTTTGGTTTCACCCTATTGACAACATCTTCAATGCATGGGAACTGAGACACTGACATACAGCACAGACACCTAAGTAATGTTGTTTAGTATCAGCCTGTGCCTCAGGGTTACCCTCCTGATTTCCATCCCTGTATGTAAGATTAGGATGACAAACCTGAGACAGATCCATCAGGCTGCCACAGGATCTAGAAGACCCCATATGGATTCCAGGGAGCAAAGGAAACACATGTGGAAAACTTAATGACATGCGTGAGCTGGTGTTGAACAGTTACACTCAGAACCAGAAAGTATGTCATCAAAACAAAACATAGGTGTGTAGATTAGGTTTAGAGGCCAAGGATATGATTAGAAAACCCACATTACACCTCTGCTCCTCTCCTCTGCTCCTCACCACATACTTCTACCACTTCCTTCTACTGGTGCTGAAGCTCTTGTGGCAACAGAGGAAGATGATTCACTTTGCTAGCTACTCACTGCCTTTTACTGGGTTATTTTTCTGCCAAGTTGAGACTATTTAAGCCCACAGGAGTGAATCACCAACAGCAGGCACGCAGGTCTAGTGTGGGACTTGAAGGTGGGGCAGCAGGTTACTAGATTGGTTTAGCTGAACTTCAACTATATGCTGAATTAAAGCTCCTTTGAAAAGAGTTTTTAAATGACAATAAATTGCACTACAAGCCAGATATTCCTCGTTTCACCCACAGAGGTCACTACAACCATATTAGACAACATCCAGTAATAAATGACTGTATCACTGTTTTCCTATATAATATTATTTTCACAGTAGCAAGTTAAAAACACATAAACAGTAAGCAAGACTAGGATTTTTTTTTCCTATAATTGTGCAGAAGGGCAGTTACAACCTGAGGAACTTTTGGCACAATCACTGAAGATGCCCAAAGGGCAAAAAATTAAGAATACCTGAGTTAAATGAAGTGACTGCATATGTGATCTATAAATGTTAGTATGACAGCTTCTGCATTGTTTCTTTCTCCTCGTGGAAGAAAGAAAGGTTTTTCACAGAATGTCTTTAAGAGGTATATCTGAATTGGCTAAGGAGGGTTAGAGAGGTGTGCAAAAAAGGTGACCTTACTGGTGTCTTCAACTACCAAATGGGAGGATACAGAGAAGATGGAGACAGATTCTTCTCTGAAGCGCACAGTGATAGGAGAAAAAGCTACAGACACAAGATGCAACAAGGGAAATTCTCATTAGAAGTTAGTGAAAAAGTTTGCACTGTGAGAGTTGTCAAACTCTGGAGCGCATTGTCCAGAGAGTTTGTGGATTCTCTGTTTACAGGATCCTGATCAACCTGGCCTAGGTTGGCTCTGCACTGAGCAGGGTGTGGGATCAGACAGTCCTGGGGTTCCCTTCTAATCTCATGGGCTTCTGCAACTGTCTAACTCTGTGCTAAGAAGGGTGGAAGTGAAGGAGTGATGGAAAGGAAGAAATGGCAAAATTAAAGTCACAACTGCTGCTTTGGTGCTCTATGAGCAAGCCCTTCTAGACCTCAGGTGACTTGATATGCACCACATGAAGTAAGAAGGACATAATCCTGCAGGTGAGAACACATTTTATGGACAATCACTTTATGGAAAAAAACCTATTTCGGTAGGCACAGCGGACCTGCACACCCCGTGCCCCAGGCTGCAAATGGTGCTGGGCACATGCAGTACATCAGAGGCAGGGAGCAGGTCAGAGGCTGCTCTGATGGTGAAGCATGACAGCATCTTCAATTTCTACGCACAAGTCTTGGCAGGTCTATCTCTGTCCTACTGACTTCAGGGGAGGTCTAAGGGGACTTTCCAGAGGTTCTTAAATCAATATGTTACCTAATAGAGGGGAAATTTTGAGTGATTTCCCAAATCGCTTTTGCCAGCTGCCTTAGGGTCATAAAAATACTTTCCAAAGGGTAGCTAATTGTCACACTGTGTGTGTATTTATAGATATCTAGATACAGTTATTTCACACTCATATATAATTGACATATACATATGCAAACACAAAAGCAGCCTCAGACACCTATATCTCAAGTTGCATCAAGAAGAATTTTTAGAAAATTTTTCTTGGGCACACAGTATCAGATTTCTTTCAACCCATGTAGGAAAATAAAACGTTACATTCTTTGAAGTAGGCACTGTAAATTCTGATACATTTTCACAATGCCTGTGATGTTGAAGGCCCCTTTTAGCTGAGATGCTGAATGGAAATGCTTCAACAGAGATCTGAAATATTGGAAGCTGATCAGTCTGGTGTAAATGTCAAGATGATCAGCATAATTTTTGTAAAGGAAGTGTGACTGTTTCCCAAATATACACTTCTTAGTGCACTATATCATCTTATTTCTCTCCTTTGATTATTCTTCTGAGAAATCATTTAGCTTTAAGTGAAAAATACAATAGACTCTGGAGTCCTTCTCTTAGTTCTGCAAGGACACTTGATTCTTGTCCACAGGTTCTGATGAACCCTTTGAGAGACCGTGCTTAAAATGTTGGAGATGCTCTATTACTCCATGCAAAGGGACTGCCAAAATTCAACTTCCCACTCTAATTTTCTAGTTTAGAAATCTTGTAAAAGGCTAAGTATGACATTTCAGTTGGTGTTAGGTATTTCTTCCACACTGCTGGGATTTTTTTCCATCTGAATCCAATGAGTACCTTGATAGCTTTAACAGCCTTTGTATCAGCTCAAAGAGAAGAGGGTCATTAAGATACTATGATTGAACGGTTGACTCACACAAGATCAATCCATATTGCAAAAGACAGTACACAAATTGGAGAAAAATAATATCATACAATGTTTCTTACCTCCTGTAGTTTCATTGTGGACGAGATAACTTCGGTACATCAGCACTATTTCAATCCAGTGCTGGTAAATAAAGGCAGTGCACAAAAGGAATGCAAATAGAGTAGAAATGGCACTGCATAGTACATATAAGCGAAACACTGTAGAAAGAAAAGGGTCTGTCATTGTTCAGGCTTTCCAAAATAATGTTGACAGATTAAAAACTCGGTCCGGAAATGGGGGCAAGCCATCTCACGATCTTAATTCTTGCCCCACTGGCAAACTTTAGGGAAGTCAGGAATTCATTTAGCTGCAAACCTTAATCATAGAATCATATAACCACAGAATGGTCTGGGTTGGAAGGGACCCCAAGCAGGATAGAGTTCCAACCCCCCTGCCACAGGCAGGGCCACCAACACAGAGGTCCGCCCTACCATCAGGGACCTTTTTTGAATGGTGTGTCCTTGATTGTACGAAAAGCCAATCTGTGACAAGAGGCACAGAGAAAGTGGTCTGTGGTACACTCAGCAGGGCTGAAGTAGTCATCGCTTGAGATGGAAAAGTCACGTCAGAACACACATAGCTGCACACGCTGCCCTGATGGAGACAACGTGTGCCACTCCAGTGATGAATCTCCACTGTGAACTATGGTTCACTGGTTTAATTTCCATGTTGATTGTGGTTTCAGCCTTTGCTTGAAAGGCTGCCACATTCATAACAGTTATGGTAACTTCTTAGAAACATGCATGCTAAGGCGCAGGGAAACAAACAGAAATGTCCTATGAAAAGCAAGGAATTCTATGGCTTTCAGCAGCCACTATGCTTCATTGTAGTAGCTTGCTTATTAATGTTCAGGGATACTACTCTCCTCTTCCTCCTTCCAGTTAGTCTCCAGTTTCCACTCGGCCCACCTGCCTGCACTATGTCCCCAGACACCCCCATCCTTCTGAGCAGTCCCCCCCAATAATGTACCTTTCTAGACACCTGACAAATCAAACTTTTCCCATCTAGCTTCAAGAGAATTCTGCAGCTGGCTAAAAACCCAGTGTCAATGGGGAATGACATTGTAGCAGCGAGTAAATCAAATAAAAACATGTAAAACAAAATGTGTCTTCTAGGGCAAATACCCATCCATTGATAGTTTTACCTGTCTGCTTTTTCTTCAGCTGAATCACAGCGGTAGCATTCCCTACTGAATTCTCAGCAAAGCATGTGAAGTTGCTTCTGAGATCCCTTTCAGTGACTTCTTTCAGTTTCGCAACCTGAAGAAGTGTTTGCCCCTTCAAACCTTTTGAATGAACACTAAAGAGAAAAATAATATGTATTTGCATGATACCTTTGCTGGTCATTCACACAGTCCTCAAATGTCTTAAATACAAAGAAAGAGGAGCTTGCAACTTCTTAACATTCAGCTTAAACTTTCAACAGAGATGAAGAACTCTGGTTTGAACTTCTGTTTAGTTTTTCTTTACATTGTAAGAAAATGCTAACGTCAAAGGTCTGCAAACCGAAAGGTTTATTCTTAATTCAACTCAGCAAAATACTTAAGCACTTGCCTTATTTCAAATATATATCCCCCCTTGACTTCTATATTATTTGCGTTTTTCTAAGATGTAAAATCCCCCCCAGGGCAAATGCAAAAAGGAGCCCTAAGAGAGGACTAGCTGAGCAGAAAGACTGAGCAGCACAGTTTCTTGCGTGGGGGTAAAAAGCCCAAGGACAAGATATACAGACAAAATAAGACAGATAGAAGGGATGGAAGTGTAGGAAGTGAAGAGGTAACAGGAATCCATGTGGAACTAAGCAAGAGTTGAAGGGAACAGATCTGTGTCTGCAACCACTCAAGAATAGTCAGGGTTTCTGTGTCTCAGCATTTCTCTTCAAAGGCCACAAGTACAGGTGTTCCTGAGTGGTCTTGAAGGTGTCTCACATCACGCCACTGCAAAATGAGTCTATCATCCCCCTACTTCTGCTAACTCACGATACCCAGGCACAGACACGGACAACCTGTACTGAAAGTCTGTCTGCAAAGTTTTGTTCCTTCAGGGTTTTAAAAAATAAACACAAAAAGCTAAAACCTCAGTAAGAAGAACATTACAAAGCTAAACATTAAAAGATTAGGAAAATCCAATTTCCAATCTACCTCATGAGTGAGTGAGTGATAGAGATCATTGTTTGTTATTTTTTGTCTGACTCCTATTAAGAACTTGATTTTAGCAGTGACAGTAGGGCTTGTGCTTCCCCCAGAGTAATGTTGTTCCATAAAGATGACTCAGGATGGTGTAGTGACAGACACACTTCCCTGTGCTGCCTCCACTATGTTTCATGCCCAAGGTGGACACTGCATAAATGAGTGAGACAAAAAGTACAGGAGGGAAAGGGAAGCATGGTGACTATTTGGATTGTTCCCCAAGACACAGGAAACCTTTCCTCCATGCGTTGCTTCTTTGCAGGGTCTCATCGATCCTTGTCAGGGAAGAATCCCAAAATTCAGTGTCCTGAAATTCAAGGCTGCAAGTCCTCAGACTGACTCAATAACACACCCCAGCATCTGAGGCACCCAAATTCCTTTCAATACCCACAATACTGCTTTACTGATCTGGTTTATTCTCCACTCAGAGACAGCTTCCAAAGAGAGACTGCGTGAGTTGCTTAGCAAGACACAACAGAGGAAATACTTGAAAAGAGCTGATGCAGGCACAGGTAGCCAACCACCACTCAAACTGAAGCGACTGAACAGAAACTTTGAGGTTTTGACTTTATAGCCATGAATACGTTCTTCTGTATGTGATGTGCACACGCCTGTCACATGCTACGCACATACACACAGAGGTGCTGCAGAACAGAGCCCTCTCAGTTTCTTTCAGTAAAATGTACTCAGCGAAGCTGTTGTAGACGGTTTTTTACAGTTACTGACTGCAGTAGTAATCAGAAGGGGGTTTTTTTCTTACTTTCTTTCCTGATCCAATTTCTCGTTTATATTTTCTTTGTTGCTTCTTTCCCACGTTACCCTCATCAGAGACTCTTTTTCAAACCCGAACTGTACACGGCATTCCAATTCAAGTGGCTTTCCTGGAACAAATTAGCACAGGAAAACCATGCATGGAGGTCACCAGAATTTTTTTTTTTTTTCTTTTAAATAGCCTGGGATATGCATAACACATGATGCTTCCTTTACTGTCCAAAAAGATATATAGCAAGGAAAAAAACCCACATTTTCTATAAAATTCTCATACTCCTAGAAAGTAAAACTGTTCTGCTTTTTCAAGATCTGTAATTTTCTATCAATACCTCATTTAAGCATTTTATTTCACCTTCAGATGAGGAATTGAAACTTACCAAGCTCTGCTTCGAGGATCACCACACCATTGGGGTACAAGAAGTTTGGTGGATGGATAGTGTTTTTTGCTGCAAGTAACAGGAATACTATTAATAACTATAATCCTACCATCACTGCAAGAGAGCAAAGAAAATTTCTTACATTTTCAATTAGGTGGAATTTTGATGCCTAAGTTCAAGAAGGTGATTCAGAGTTGTTGAGATGTCTGAGAGTGCACAGGGAGTTTTGACTACAAAACTTATGTAGCTACTTAAAGTCCTGCTGACTCCCTTACTCTGAGGCATTGCCATTTTACACCAGCTGAGGAGCTCGGCATCTATCCTGCACTTACTTAAGGTTGTTTAGGATTCAGAGATCAGGTCCCTGCCTTGCAAAACTCCCCAGAGGAGGCAGACTTCATACCAGTTTCCTGCCGAGCCCCATACCACACCCAGTAAGCATTCATACAGCACCCACACCTCTTTCACTTCAAATACACAGCACAGGTACTCGCATTACGATAACCGTGCTTTGTTTCAGGGCAAGTGCTGCCAAAGGGCACAGATAATGACGCCCACAGTTCACACAATCTACTAAGCCATTACCCAGGCTCCGGAAAAACAGCTTGAAGGAGCTAAAAGCCACAGCTCTGGTATTCTAGGAAAGTCCCATGCTGCAGGAAATGGTGCCACACGCCACTTTTTTTTTTTCTTAAAACCAAGCCACAGGAGAGAAGATGTGTGCAAGATTCAGGAGGGCTGAAGGATGGCACCTTTCAAGTGGTTTTCTGACCATGCTGTGTAGTGAGGGAAAAGAACTGGGAGCATGGTGTGTTAGCTCACATTCAGCCAGAGCAGAATAAATGCAGAACTAGCCTATGCCTGCTTGGGAAATATTGCAGGAATACAGCTGGAGAGGAATGAAAGACCACCAGACACTGTAACCGAGCACACAGAAGTCTCTAAAGTTGGTTTCCAGGCATAGGCCCTGTCCTGGTGGGGTGTATATGTTTTTCCCATGACTTCTTACTACTAAATGCAGAAATCTGCAAAAATGGGAGCAGCTATTTCAGAGGCATGCTCTTCTCACATCAACTATGGAATTTCAGAGGAGTACTGTCCTGACTAGACCACAGAACCAGATTGCCTCACCTGACAACTTTCTTCAGCTCCCTAAATCTTTTTCTCCCTTCCATAGAATGTCCCACTTTCCACCAGGATGCCGAGAATAGGTTCTGTGCTATTGGCATATAGACAAGCCTGTACTGGGTCCACCCAGCTCAGGATAAAGAATAGATGTGTCCATGCTTTCCTATGGGACCTGTGATTGACTGGAGTGACAGGAGCATCTGATGAGGGTATCTTACAAAACTCAGTCACAGATATCTGGAGAAAAGCATAACCACATCTCTCATCTTGCAAACTAAACAGTCTTCCTTGTTTGTGATCCTAAGGTGCCAGCATGGCCCCCTGCACAGTGTTGACATTGTCCAACAGCACTCCACCAGGCAATATCTGGGCTTCTTCTGAAAGGCAGCAGAGGACTGTAAATATTACAGGGAAGGTCACCATAATTTGAAGGATAATATAAGGCAATGCCATATCACTGTGCCAGAGAGTTCTGGCCAGTTTTATTTAGCAATCCATACAAAGCCTTTAGGTCATACAGGATTTCACCCAAATGCCACATGCAACAAAAACAATGGCTTGGTTTTCAGTTAGATTGGTCACAGGTCTCCCATTTCCTCTACAGTTAAAAAGTTACGTGGAAGATGGGCAGTTATCTCACTAACACTGTCTTCCTCATCGTCAAGTGAAAAAATGAAGGTCTCATCCGTGCTCCAAGGAACAATTTTTTAAATCTGACTTCTACTTTCACATGCACTTCTATTTCAGAGACAGAGGCAGGATTGAGATACACTGCTTTTGTCCCTCTTAGCACATGACTATCGTCCTAACACTCCCCATAGAGCACCATGGAGAACACTGGCACCAGTTGGAGTTCCGTGAATTCTACGCCCAGACCAAGAGATCTAAATTCTTCTGTGGATTTGATCCCCATTGTTGGGAAGTACAATAAACCCAAGGCAGAATTAGGTCTTGAAAATTACATCATATGCTATGTGTTATTATTGAACACAGAAGATTCTACTCAGTGTCCCAAGATGTCCTCAGCATACTTGGAGAAGGATTTAATGATCATGTGGCTAATTCAGTTTATGGTTTTTTTCAGAACAAAAGCCTCAACCAAAGACCTAAACAGAGTAGGAAAGAAAAGAGAAAATATACTTTACTTGAGGTATTTTATTCTGAGTTACTATATTACTCACCAATGACTTTCACTGTTACTACTGTTCTCATTGTCCACTCGGTAGTGTTGTCATATAAAGTGTAATCACACACATATAGTCCACCATCTGTGACATAGGTTGGATTCAAGTAGATTTCATTTTGCTTAAGCTTGAGGCTTTTTCTTTCTTTCCTGTATTTTACCTCATTTCCATCCTAATGAAAATAAAATAGTATCAAGGAATTACAAGTTTGCTTGGGTTTGGGTTTTTTCTTTGCTATTATCAAATTATGTTTTCAAGTTTTTGGATTGGATTACCACAGGAGTGGGGCTAAGCCAAACTCTTTCCATTGAAGCCCAAAAAAAAGATTTAGTATGAGTTTGAGGACATCTATCAGTTATATTTAAAGGTTGTGGTCTATAATATATGAATACAATTGTCTTAAAAAAATATTATTTAAAATACGTGGCTGCTGAGAGAAATGTGAAATGATAAAACTAATGTAAATTAATCCTATAACTAGAGAACAACAAAAAGGAATGGATTTTTTTTGATGGACAGAGTATTCTTTATTTTGTAAATAAAACATTGTGAAAATGTTTTAAAGTTATTTTTTCAGAAGTAAATAATGGTTTTGGAAAGTCTGAGAATGACAACACAGACACTACTTTTGAAAGGATGAAAATTTACTATTCTTTGTAAAGCATGCCTATTTTTCAGCTTGCTGTATTCATATTCTCTAAGGCCACTAAGAATTTTCCTTGAATTAAATTCCTGAAAAAAATCCACTGATTCAAATTTTAAAGAATTGCCTTAAATTCCGTAGGCTTCAGATCAAGATGTAGGTAAAGATGCACCTCATTTAAAGTTTGAAAGTAAATGAAGAGTAACTTTGGCTAGGTCATAATTCTACTTGATAGAATAAATAATGAATGAAATAATGAAAAAGAGTAAGTCAATAAGGTATTAGTAGAACAGTGCTTCATTAAAAACAGTCTTCTTGTGAAAAACAGCTTGAAACATTAATCTTAAAAGAATTTTGTTTCTAAAACAGACGCTTTCCCTTGGTACATTTGATATCTTCAGAATTAAAAATGTCAAAACAACACTTTAAATTTTAAATTTCAATTGTACTTCAGTTTTGTAAAAAAACTCTATTTTTGATCCTCATTTACTTCAATTTGCTAGACAAAGAATTTCTAGGCTACTATTTTATGTAATCATATTTTGTGTGTGGCAAATTTCTTCAGAACTCTTACAGACTAGATATACAGCAATTCAAGACTCTGCTTTTGGGTTTAATTTCTCAGGCTGCACTCTATGCCAAAGAAGAGTTCAAGAATCTATGCTGAGTGAGTATTAACTAGCCTTAAAACTATACCACTACAGATATTTTTCGAACACTCAAGAGAGTGCCTCTTACCTTGTACCACTTTACATCTGGCTTTTGTATATGGCTGTAGCATTTTGTCCCAGGACAAATTATTGAATTCCTAATGTGAGCAAGAAGATATAGCATATTTGTGTCATAACCTGAACATTTTGCTGCCTTCTTTGTTTGAACCTCCAAAACAATTTTGAGACATGAGATATTCTCCCTGAGTGATGTAGAAAAAAAAGTTAAATATTTAATACACAAAATAATTAGCTGTCATATAGAAATAAAAAGCCTTTTGCTCCATTACATACCATATCATACAGATGTAGACTCCGGAAGCACTGTCCCTTACTGGTTTAAACCAAAGTGCATTCCCCTGGAGAGCAGGATTAGAGCTTCCCTTGATAGCCTTCAGTGGCTCTTCACCCTTCCGAAGCCAGAACCATTTCACCTTATGCTCTTTTAGAACTGAGTTGTTATAAATGTGGGTAGCATTTCTGTCTGGTAAAGTGCATTGTAAAACAAAATCTTCATCACTAATTGCACGATACCGTATTTGAGGTTCAATGTGGGAACATCCTGAAAAGCAGGACAATAAGGCATCAATACCACCTGAAAGGGCACACTGTCAACATGTTAAAAGAAAATAAATTAGGAATACTGCAAAAATACATTTTACCTTTCCTTATGTTAAATAATTTTTTCTGTGACTGGATGCCAGGCTAATAGATAATTGATTTCCTTAAACGTGAATTTTGTCAGTGTTTATTCAAATGTTCCCAAAGAGTTATTAGGCCTTGTTTCAAAAGTCTAATGTAAAAATAGCTTAAGATTTTTCGTGAACTGAAGATTTTTACATAGGTGTTAAGCTGTTAAACCTTAGCCCCGTAGAAGAGCAGATGTAGCTCCTCTAGCTCTCCTCATAGTGGAGAAGGGATTGACATAACCTGAAGAAGCAGAGCCTGCCCAACACACTTCCTATTAGGGTAAGATTGAAAGATACTACCATATCACTGCTTTCAAATCTTTCTGCTAAATTTAGACAAACTTTTGGATTCTGAAATCCTTGGTTACCCATTCTATCCCCAAATTCTCTAAAGGCTGACCAACCTTGCTGTGTAACCCCTCCTGCCACTCAGGATGTGGTAATCCTTGAAAATATTTCAGGATTTCACTTCAGCAGAAGGGAGGGCATGAATTCTTCAGTTCCTCACCCATCCACCTGGGATTCCTCTCAGTTTCAGTTTCTGTCTATGAACTGAATTGGATCAAACTCCTCCAGATAGATCATGTGGGTGGAAGACTTTGGTACATCAGCCTCACCCTGCTTTTCTCTTTCTTCTCCCTCCTATGATGAGACTGGACCAGCTGCTGGAGACTTCAAGGAGTCAAAGAAGCAAATAATTTGCTCCGTTCCGTTCTCAGAAATTCTCTTCCACATTTACCCTTTTATTTTCATTGGGGAACTGAATTTTGAACCATACATATGGTAAACTGTATTACCATACTTTAAAAGCTTGCAGAAAGGCTAGAAACAACTGCTTGCCCGAAACAAGCATAAGGCACGCAAAAATCTCATGACGGCATGGCATAATGCAGATCCACTTTTCCCAGCAGAAAGCACCACAAACACCAAAACCTCACCAGTGCAGGCTCTTACCTGGCAAACTCATCTCTCTAACTTCTGCCCCACTGACAAAAGATGCTAGGATCCAGAGGAACGTGAGCATGATTTTCTTTTTAAATTTTGGTTGATATTCTGAGGCATTTTCTTCAAGAATCATCTTGCTTCCTGTAAAAGAGGAAAACAGACATTTTTTGTAAGTAATACTCCTATAAGATAGATAGGCAATTACATATTTAATTACGTAGCTCCATAAAACTTAGCAGACAGGATTTCCTAGATATTGTGCTCTTTAAAGACACATTATTTCACACAAATGCAGGATTCAAGAATATGCAAGTCTCCTTAAATACATCTTGCATAGAGTTGCTACAGATTGACTTCCAGGTTATACTTACATCAACGCAGAACTCCACATCTAATGTGGATTCTAATCTAATTCTGGTCTTTCAGCAGCTGTTGCTGTTAGAAGAGGAACTTGTCTTTTAAGGTGAGTAAAAAAAAGGTGAGTAAAAAAATACCAAATAACAAAATCTGCTTTTAGCTAATTACAACTATCAACAACAGTCTGAGAAAAGCATAACTGGGCCCAGAACACATGGACCTCTGTTGTATCTTGAAGGCCAACAGGTCCAGAGAGTGTCAACTGGATTCCTTTGGGATTAAACCACATCTAAAGACATCCTGCAGCTGCAAACGGCATTGAATCCATAGGGCTGGAACAGAACTATGCAGAAGTAAATCCCTCAAGGCACATACTGTCTGATCACCAGGTCTTTGGTTCTAACTCTTTCACCCAAGACACATGCTCCTATTGGGCTTTATTACCAGCTAAAATGGCTACTCTGTGAGATGTCTGCTATGGTGAGCAGAGCAACCTACAAATCCTTCTGCTCCATGACTTCCCTGCATGTGCAGTATCAGTCCTCACTTCTGCACCATAGTGCTGTGATGCACTGCTTGAATGACCCAAGCAGAGACCTGCAAAACAAGGTAGCATCCACACTGTTATAAGGTGTCAGCTCTGCTATCTGTCAGCTGAGACCGGGAACACCGAGGGAATTTGGGATCAGGTCCACAGAGCACTCAGCTGCACCCAGACCCCTATATTACAGCCTCCTGTCCAAGATGAAACCCCAAACCCTATTGCATAAAGGGTTTTGCCTCTCCTACTAAGAGGTTTGATCTGTGTCCCAGAGCCTTCTCAGCTGTAGGGCCAGAGGGAAGGCAGGCTGTCAAGCATGTGTATCCAACAGCCATGGTTAATTTGGGTGTTTAGTGAGAACACATATGCCTGTGATTGACATGTTTGGAGAGCCTGATTCAGGGTCTCAGTGAATGAAGGCCATGTGCTTTGCTGATGTTCACACTGTGCAACCGAGACCTCATGGAGCTTTTTTCCTTTGCTCAGCCACAGAGTGACTCTGCATTTGCACAGCTGCCAGAGAGGCACTGAGTCAGGTGAAGTGGAAAAAAGAAAAGGTCGAGCAAAGGCTAGTCCCCTCTCTGTTGGCACACCATGCAAATCAGACACAGCTCACACAGGCAGATGGTGAGCGAGCACCCGGTGCACACTGAGCTAGCACAAGAGGTGAAGAGAACTCCCACTCTACGCTTTGTCAGGCAGCTATTCTGTGTAGAGAGGAGCACTTTAGTCACCATTCACTTCAGCATGTCTCTATTCCTTGCAAGTGAATGGAATGATCTATTTTTACACTCAGAGGTCACACGGAGTAGGTTAACTCATTTGTCTTACCCCATCCTGGTGATTTGTTACAGATTGGATGCTGCCAGCTGTTCTCTCTGCATACCGCCTTTAAAATCACCCTGAAACTCCACGCCAGTAAGTAAATCTGAAGAAAGAGACAGTTCCCTACCAGTACTGGGGAAAAGCCCTCCTAAATTTTAAGAAGACTGTTCTTATCCACTACAAAAATATTAAAAGATTCTGACCTTTTGCAATCTAGACTTAGGACAATTAGAACTCTCTTGAGGCACTCTGTAGGTCTGCAATTCTCTCCCTGTTCATACTGTACCAAACGACAGATAATGTTTTGAGTTATGTCACCCATCAGCCCATGTGCCAAAGTCATACTGGGGCCAGGTACCAGCAGGACCTAAGGGCCTTGCATGTCATTCAGTGCTGCAGTCCCTTCAGCAGGTGACCTGATGTAACAGCTCAGTGTTGTCAAAAGGAGAAGGTCTCATCTACTTCCCGATCCTCCCCGCTTCCCTCTTCCTTGATCCCAGAAAAATGGTCTAGCCCACTGTTGTGGTTTTGCCCCAGCTGAGAGCCAAGCACCACACAGCTGCTCAGTCTCTAAGAGGAAATATGGGAGGAATTGGCAGGTGTGAGGCCAGGGTCAGGGGGAACCTCAAAAACCCCTAAGCCTCATGGGTTACAATAAGGGTAGTTTACTGGGACAGCAGAGAGAGATAGATATAACAATAATAGGAATTTATAGCAATATGCAAAACTGGTGGTACATGATGCAGCTTCTCACCGAACCGCACAGCTGAGGCCATACAGCTCAGGGTCATCCCCAAACCAGACTGTCCCCAAAAACTACCTGTCCTGGAGTCGTGCACTCTCCCCCTACCAGCCCCCCTTTATGGTGAGTCTGATGTAATTGGTATGGAATACTTGGCCAGTTTGGGTCACTTGTTGCATCTGTGGCCCCTCCTAGCTTCCTGTCCGCCGCCTCCCCCCACCCCTTCCTTCTCCTTAGCAGGGCAGCATGAACAACTGAAAAGTTCTTGACTGCTTGGCAGCAACTAAAAACATCCAAGTGCATTATCNCCCCCTACCAGCCCCCCTTTATGGTGAGTCTGATGTAATTGGTATGGAATACTTGGCCAGTTTGGGTCACTTGTTGCATCTGTGGCCCCTCCTAGCTTCCTGTCCGCCGCCTCCCCCCACCCCTTCCTTCTCCTTAGCAGGGCAGCATGAACAACTGAAAAGTTCTTGACTGCTTGGCAGCAACTAAAAACATCCAAGTGCATTATCAGCACCTCTCTCACATTAACCCCCAAACACTCCACCAGCTGCTAGAAAGAAAATTAACTCTATCCTAGTCAAAACCAGGACACCCCTATTCCTGTGACAGCTCTGGTCTTTTCTGGTGGCTCCGTTCAATTTGTTAATCCACCAGGAGCTACGTGACGAGTGCCTGACCTGGCACAAGAAAAACAGTGGAAGCATTTACTTCCCAGCTACCCATCTGCCTGGAATCAGGGAATGAAGAAGTGGCATCTTGCAAGTCTACTTGACAAGAAGAGACACATTCACAGCAGAGGCAGGCAGCAATTACCGAAGTAGAGGGGGGGTACCTGAAACAGAATCATCTTAAACTGACCACTCTGGTGTACTTGCACTGAAGATGAACACAAGGTGATTCAGCAACACAAGATACCCAGTGACTCATTTTATCTTGGTCAGTATCTGTCAGAAAAAGAAAGTGCTCTACTCTAGGCAATGTACTGTCAAAAGTCTTTCTGCTTTCTCCTGCCGTGCACACACCCATATTGTCATATCTTTAGTCTAGGGATTTCGGCTGCTATTTAATTGAAAACTAACTTATAAAAAAGGAAACTAATGTGGTCTAAACATAATTTCCTGTAGTAAAAAAATGTAAGAGACAAGAATAAGAACTGTATTATTTTGCCCGTGTTTAGACTCCTAAAGGACTCTCACTAGAAAACAGTAAATCTCTATTTCATGGGATTTTGTGTGTATTTACACAAAATGTAAGCGAAGGAATCAAAATCAATTTCTTGAGAGCTGCATCAAGTTTCAGGATATCTCTGAAGTTCAGTAAAGAATGGTATGCCACAATATTACAATCAACTATTCTGATTCTGATGAGAATCGCTTCACCATCAGAGCTATCAATTCCCGTGCCTTGTATTGGAAACCTTGTCAATGGAAAGACAAACATAACCTGATTCTAAGACTAAGGTTAGTAATAGTCACACAGAAGAAAAAAGCTTCACCATATCTACAATGCAAAACGAACAAAAAAAAATCTAATAGAGCTACTTACTAAGACATTACTGTTTTGTCTGACCAAAGAATTAAAATCAATTTACTTTAAAATGCACAAAGACAATAAAACCAACTCACCTGTAGAGCAGATGGGGTAGGGAGGGCAAAAATCTGAGGCTAAAACTATAATTAAAAGAATAATTATCTGAAAATCTTACCTGCACATCTTAATACCACATGATAAGAATCATGGTTAGATCTAGCTGTGCACTGTGTTGAGTCTGTTTCCTTTACAGGAATTTCCTCTACTTCACTGTCATCATCCCTTCCTTTCTCAGTTTAGCTGCGTTAGGTTCAAAATTTCTGGGTCATTTTCTTGTAAAAAGAACATGGGAAAAAGCTTTGTCCCTAGAAAAAGATCAAAGCCTTTTCAGTTCTAAAATCTTCTATTTGCAATGTGTACAAAAATGCATGGGACTTTCTAGTTTGCTTCATTTAAGAGCAGGAAGGGTAAAAGTTTCTTTCTTTTTTACCCAAATGCTGATACTAGATGGTTCAAAAAAGCACCTAACATCTGAAACCTACAAGAAAGCCACATTTCACTATAGGAGATGAGTTCCCTCAGTCTCCTCAGCCACCATCCACAGCCATTGTGAGTGAGCACTATAAGGCGGCTGTGACATGCCATTAATTTCTATCTGCGTCCTCACAGTTAAACCTTGTTTACCCCAACACAGCTCTGGCAGAAAGAGAAAAGAGAAGCCCTGATGAGTATGAGCTATCTGTGACTTGTCCCTTGGACCTACTAGGCGGGCAGGGCAGTTCAGCACATACAGTGTCACACGGTCCAGCCTCTCTTCCAGCCTCCCTGTATGGATGTGAAACCCACACAGGACAGGCTGTAGTGACTCAAACTACAGAAAAACACCTTGTTATCAATTCAGACCCTACTTCACCCTGTTTCAGAAGAAGTCATGTAAATATATCCATCAGTTTGCACCAGACTTTTTTCAAGAAGGGTTGTTTCTTCTCTTCTTGAGTTACATTCTTCATTGTTTCTTCTTTTCTCGAGTGACATTCACTCTCGTTACTGCAGATTGGGTCAATTACACTGTTTCCACAACATGAAGCGAAAAAGGGCTTTTTGCTATATAAGAGGCGATGTAAATGTTGTTTCTGTTTATACACACACCGTTAGTCAATGCCCAGTATTAACACTTGGTTATATGGGGACCTGAGCATTTGGAGAGGCAGGATGTGTATCCTCAGCTTCTACCATGTCTTTATCTCTCTGCTCTTTTCAGAATGGAGCCCACTGACCATCAGGCTTGGTGACTGCCTCCTAAAATACCAGTGTTTTGCCTCAGTGCAAAATGTATGTTTGGTTTATGAGTTACAAAAGGTTCCAGTGTATCTCTGTATGTTTTAGTATAGAGAGTTTTTTGAAGATGTCCTTTCTGACTTGAAAAAAACCAACATTTTACTTTCCTCTTCCTTTGAAGGAACCACAGAGTCCAACACAGATAAGATCAAGCCCATGCTACCCTCAAGATATATTGCTCAGACTATCAGAAAGAGAAAATGGTTGTTTCTCAAAGGCACATCTTAGAGACACAAAATACGCCTCATTAATTTTAAATACTAATTGTCATACTCCTCAAGTAATAGGTTTATTACATTAAAAAAATTAAGTAGAGCAGTCCAACTGTCAGAGAAGCTCTTAGAAATATAACAGAAGCACTAATCACATAGTTTTCATTACAGGCTGCACTGCCAGAAGGGGTATGTCATACTGGTTACCACACTGGATGAAAATCTTGTCAAATAGTACCAAATACTTGGCTGATCCCCTGCTCCAATTACTGTTACAAAAGTAATGCATATGCTAAAAGAGCAGCCTCACACACCTGTACTCCCCAAGTTCATCTTTATCCTTTGCTGCAAGAGCAAGTTTATAAAGGAGAGGGTAAAGGTCTGCTCCAGAATACCCTCCCTGCTCCCTCTCTCTCCCCTCTCTCTCCTTCCCCTTACTCACTCACCCTCCCACTCACACATTTTTTCATACTATAGCTCCAGGAAATTGTACCTACCCACACCCATGGAAAGTCAAGGTGGGAGTCCGTAGCTTACATTGTCCGTCTCACTTTTGCTCAAGTGTTTTGCCAGCCAAGAAGCAGGGGGAAAGCATCTCAGTGCGGATGTAGTCGTACAATGCTGTTAGGATTACGTGTCTTTACCATTCTGGTACTATTCTGGCTTGACACATTTACACATCACCTTCTCCTCTGCCCTGCTATGGTTAACAGCAAGTTGGTAAGAAATTTTCCGCTCTGATCACCTTCTATGCTGAGTCAGTGGTGTTGGTTCTGCTGTCACAGGCGGTGTCAGAACAATATCTAAACATGACCCACTGTTCACTTTGTACTAGGCTATATAGTCAGTGAAATGGCATACAGCCAAGGGCAGTTTATGGAGCAGTGGGGTAACTCACCTATTACTCTGTGAAATCAGGGAAGGTGGTGTTACTTAGTACAAATGTGCTACGCCACAATGCATTCTGTCTTGGGCATCGAGGTGCAGTATGGCTAGTTCCCCAGAAGTATTTTAGATGTATACTAAAAACTGAATAGATCACCTGCTGACAGAGAAAGACCAAAGCAAATACAACTGAGTATACTCACAGCAAATGCTCACAACTGAGGCCTTTAAAATCTTTTCACTCTCACAATCTTTAGTGGCTAATTAGAAAAGATTGCCTAGCACCTCAAATTCCATGGCTGCCTCTTCTTGCCCTCCTTGATAGCCTAGCCTGCTTACTGCAAGCCAGGAATATAAAACTGACAAAGATTACCATCGCTGTATTACAGGTTTTATTTCAGAAACTTACAGTGCTCCAACCCAAGAGTAGGTCAGAATAATTCCCTGTTACTCCCAAAGGAGACCTTACTTTTCTAATCGCTTTAATGCCCATCGTAGATTTATTCACGGCCACAAGTCTTTGTGTGAATACTGCTCCTTAGCTTCAACAGCTCTTGTCTTTTGAAGTGCTTTTTCTTTTCCTGTATGCATTTGTTGACAATGTGCCTATTCCTTTCCCTGATAATTTTACCATCCTAAACAATTTAAACTCTTCTAGGATCCCTTCACATGATTCTCCTGATGATCCCTGTGGCTCTGCTTTGCAGGTCCTAAGGTGTCCATTCACTGCAGCACTTCATTGGTATGTGCACTGTATTGTCTGACTTTCCTTCCTCATGCTGGTAGCTTGGAACAAACCTGAAGTTCTCAGCAGCTTTCATTTCCAGAGTATGAGTTCATTCTTTGTAGCTGAATTTTTGCTGCTAGTTCCCAAAGGCAGTAATTTCCTTAAGCGTTACATATACATGCTTAATATTCTGAGCCACTATTCACAGATAGACATTGCCATCACAGCTGGGATGAATATTTAAGCTTGAGTCTCCAACTGAATGCCTGAATTCAGAACTGAGGTGTACCTTATAACAAAGTCAATCCCTCAGGAGACCTCTTTGCTAGGGATATTCGGGTTATTCCTAGTATATACTGACAGCTCTTCATGAACAGACACAGTCACTTCTGAATTTGCTCAACTGTTTCTACAAAGGTCAGATTCATACCACATCACAAATGGTTTTGGAACCTCTTATGGAACAGCATTCCTCCACTGTAGGCAAAAAAAAAAGCCTACGATTTTCCTGTAATGCACAGTATACAGTTTTGTGACTGCAGTCTCAGGCACATGACTGAAAATGGCTTAACCATGATAGTGGTCAAAAGAATTGAGCAATAAAACCATTAATCTATTTGATTATCTTTCAGAAATGCCATAAACCATCAATGTGCTGAAATTATTGGTTTTGTATTTGATAGGTAATAACTAAAAAATATATTACACTGAACTGTGTTGTTGATCTTACTGTTGTGCACCAACGGAGGCCAGATGGAAGATGAAACAATGAAGTACAAGAGACAAATTCCTGTGGTGATATGTTGATATGTTTAGCTGAGGATAAAACTAAAAAATGAGAATATTGTGGTCTATCTGCAGCTGCTGTCACTGACGTTCAGGAAATTTGGATTGAATCACAGCAAGCTGTCATGAATTGATCAAAACTGGAATAGATTCTTGTGGGGCCTGTATTTCATTTTGTATTTTATTTTTTAATTGCAGCTCCTAAATCAGAAAACTATTCCCCAAAATCACTGAATATTTTTAAAGTACATCACAAGTGTCTCACTAGGAAAGGCAACATTTCAAACATTTCATTAGATTTATAGGGGATTTAAAGATTGCCTCTTCTGTGCAAGGCAGACCATAGTCATCTCTAAAAAGAAAGTTTCTAAAAAGAAAGCTTTTTTTAACTTTCTCTTAGATATCGATATAGAAAAGGACAGCTTTAATATATAACCACAGTTCTAGAGTAGCCTTCCCATCCAGACTCATTATTCTGTCTTCATATCTGTTTGGGGTTTTTTTCCCTTGCCTTTAATGA
>VZTU01025189.1:42731-56803 GCA_013400835.1 Zapornia atra | reverse complement strand
ATGAGGATATCTAGCTCTATTCATTTCAACAGGGTCACTAAGGGACAAACAACTAAAACTTGTGAGTAATGATGGCTCAGCAGATGTGCATGCCTATAAAAGACAAATGTTACACAATTTAGGATCAGTATGACAAGTTAGCATCATTCTCATCATCATACACGTTACAGAAGGTTAAAATTAAAGTTTAAAAGAATTGAAAGGATTCTCCAACTGGAGTGATTCTAATATCTTCATTCAAATCAAGTAGCACCTTACATCTCGAATGACCACTGATGTAGATTAGATCACTTAACTAGAGTAAAGTAGTACTCAGTTTGAGTAGGCACATCAAACTAAGAGCTTTCAATTGTGTTTAAAATGAATATAATTTTGAGAAGGACCTTAGCTAAGCAAGAGCTATCTGAAAGGACTCCTAAAAGAATGCAGAAATTAGAGTATGTGTTCATCTGACTTACTAACAAAATATGAGTTCATTTACTGAATACCAAAAGACTCGATAGTATTTAGACAATAATTCTGTAAAATTCTTTTGATTATCTTGAAATGTCCCCAGTAAAAAAGTTTTGGGGTTTTGTTGATCTCATTATTATGTTCATTTATATAAAAATTATGATTTATTTTATGAAAAGGTACAGTCTTTCTCAGCCAAATCTGACACAGACTAGTAAAAGAAAATTATTGTTCTTCTCCAGAATCTCTCAGTTTAAAAATTTTACCATCTGCCTATTACCTATCATTTTTCCAGTATGGATGGCTGTTCAAAATTAATTTAGAACATTTCCCTATGAAATGTAAGCCAAGTAATTCCCCATTATTGCTTTGCACCTTTATGTAATGTAGATGGTTAGAAAATGATATATTTCTGAAATCAACGCCTGCTTTAAATGTCATACTGCAGTCAACATGAAACATTTTAATCCATTATAACTCTATGAAAGGTAACAAGGATACAACGTGTCTGCTTCTGAAAGCTTGCCAAAAAGTCAGATGGAAATTAAAAGTCAGACATCTATAAATAAGGGAAGGTTTTATTCCTCCTACAACCTTGTCAACGTATAGTTAAAGATAAATTTCTTGAACAGTGTCTAGAGAACTGGAAATCACATTGTTGGGAAACACATATGAGAAAGCAATGACATTAAACATATTTCCAGACAGATATAATGCAAAGGCATTATCAGACTGAAAACTCAAGTACTCTTGAAGACAATAGGAATGTTTGTGTTCCTCACACTCCTTACATTAGGAAATGTCAAGGTCCTATACTTCAGTTTAACCACTGTTACACTAAATTCCATTAAAATAAATGAACTCCACGTGCACTGATTTGCTTCTTAGGGCTTATTATTAGTTGTGCCAACACACAAAAAGACTGCCGTTAACAGGCCGGTTAGTTGATGGGATTTGTAACAGGATGTAAAAATTAGGACATTTGCTCAAATACTATGCAGGTCAATAGGGACCAAATGTTGTTACCATCTGTTGGTGGCCTATGTGAAATCATTCAGTGGTTCCAGCCCAGGGACTTACAAACTCAATGGATACCTGGCAAAACTTAGAAATTCTGTAAGCCAAGTAACTTGAGCCGTTAAGAGTTTCCAAACTTGCTGACTCAACTGGAAGGCCTCTAAGTTGAAGACAAACTGCTTATGCACCAGGACCTGAAACATCTCCCACTGAAGTGTCTCTGCACATATGTGCATACAGGCCAAAAACCAGCAGAAGAAAAAACAAAATTAATTTTTCTCTTTATAGGTCCAGTAGGCAATTATTTTTTCAGATATAGAGTAATCATTTAAATTCATTATTTTATGCAAAACAGAGTGCCTGAATTTATGTTTTTATTCTAGCACCTAGAGCGGTATCCTGATTCTCAGAAGTGTTACAGAATTTCTGGCAACCTTTACAAATCAAAAACTTGTGCTTTAAATGAAGATACAAACATTTGGAATAGCTGGCCTTGAGTCATGTAATCATGTTAAAATGGACAGAAGTTTGGCTGCAAATGTCTAGAATGCTTCTAGGCTGAAGTCTTTATTTCTTATTGGCTTCCTTACTAACAGAATACTCCAGCTATCTAATCTTCCATTAACTTAGTTATTTTTAAGTGACATTTATATTCTCTTCCTTGCTAAATTGTGCATCTTAGAAATTGCTCTTGAAAAATCCTAAAATACTTAGAGAGCTCTCAAAAGTAGTAAAAATTATCTTAGAAGAAAGTGTAACATGCTGAAAATAAAAGCACTGCTAACTGCAAGACTGTAAATTCACTGACAAATGACACAAGCAGAAGAAGGGTGTCAGATAATGGACTAAGATAAGATGCTACCATTACTTGCAGCAGAAAGATGGTACTAGCAACATTGCAACTTCCAGTTTGCTGAGATGGAGCCTCATCTGAAAATAGCAAGTTGTGCTACGGGCAATGTGCAATGAAGTTTAATATTGCTTGTTTGTAAAAGTAGTGAAGAGTAAGAATTTCTGTGGCATGCATGCTCTGCTACTGATTACTCAGTTACTAATAGCGTGCAGACAAAAGAGTGTTGTGATAGCATTTCTGAACATTTTCAAGTACACATGTATGGGCTATAGCTGAAGAAGAAGGGAAAAAGCATAGTTTCTGAGAGATCTTACATCCTGAAATGCAAAAATAGCAACCATTCTTCTAATGGAAATGAAACGAAAGATATTAAATCTTTGGAAAAACACAGAGCTTAAGTCTCCCTGAAGCACTCCACCACTGAAGCATCTGTTCAGTTGCTAGAGGCATCTCAGAGGCAGACCTGGCAAAGGGAAGGACTGATGAGCAGGCTATGTATTAACTGCAGTCTTGTAGAATTGTATTATCTTTCTAACTCCAAGCATGAGCAAGCCCAAAAATTCATTATATTTCTTTTCATTTCATACACAGAGTAATAACAGGTTTTAAAAATGCTCAAACTTTAAAACCAAAGCTAGTTTTTGCCAATATCACCTGTACTCACCTCAGAAAAATATCAGGTTATAAAGGAATACAATGTAAAAATATCTGCTTCGTTTGCTCAAGGGAAGCCCAAAAAAAGAACCAGCAAGCAGCTACAAATACTCCATCTGGAAAGATTTCTTAGCGTTATCCCAAGGATTGATTTTGGGACATCAATGTTTATTTATGTTACCAAATTTGTACATGAAAAATATAGTATTTAATAGGGGTACACAGATCCAGCTGTATTTGAATCTTTAAAGTTATCAGACCATTATGATAACAGCTAACAGGGGCTGGCCAGGTTGGGCCAATTCACTTCCTTCCTACTTCTTTCTGTTCTGCTACATAATAGATTTCCAATTGTGGTCTGGCACAAAAACGCTACATGCCTTGTCATTATGATAATTGCTATCATTCTTCTTTGGAAAGTCCTTATGCTGTTGTTTGTAAGCAACAATTCACTGCCAGCTTCAGAGGATAAAGAGCTACAGTGAAAAATACGCATCTTATGCTTTTTACTGTTTTACATACTTGAGTAATTAGGGAACATGTTTTAACCACTGGATTCCACAGCAGTGTTTGGAGAGAGCCTGATAAACCAGTTTTGGGGCATAAGCTCATCATTCATTTCACAAAATCACAGAATGGCAAGGGGTTGGAAAGGACCTCTGGAGATCATCTAGTCCAACTTTCCTGCTAAAGCAGGATCACCTAGAACACGTTGAACAGGATCATGTCTAGGCAGATCTTGAATATCTCCAGAGAAGGAGACTCCACAACCTCTCTGGACAGCCTGTGCCTCTGTTCTGTCACCCTCAGAGTAAAGAAACTCTGCAGAGCTGCTTTTCAGCAGGTCAACTCCTAACCTGTACAGGTTCCTGGGATTATTCCTCCTTAGGTGCAGGACCCTACACTTGCCCTTGCTGATTTTCATTTGGTTCCTCTCTGCCCAACTCTACAGCCTGTCTAGGACTCACTTAATGGCAGTGCAGCCTTCTGGTGTGTCAGCCTCTTCTCTCAGTTTTCTACCAGCAAACTTGCTGGTGGTACACTACATCCCCTCATCTCAGTGGTGACTAGCCCAAGTGTCAACTCCAACATTTCATATGCCAGTACTATTAGGTATGACTTAGCTCGCCTGTGTCTGCAAGAAAGATGAGTAGTTTATCACGCTCTGAAGACTACAGAATCACAGAATCACAGAATCTTAGGGGTTGGAAGGGACCTCAAGAGATCATCGGGTCCAACCCCCCTGCCAAAGCAGGCTCCCTATCTCATATTACATAGATAGGCGTCCAGACGAGACTTGAATATCTCCAGTGAAGGAGACTCCACCACCTCCCTGGGCAGCCTATTCCACTGCTCTGTCACCCTCACTGGGAAAAAGTTCTTCCGCGTGTAGGTGCGGAACTTCCTATGCTCCAGCTTACAGCCATTGCCCCTAGTCCTGTCCCCACAGGGGGTATGGAAGGCTCTGGGTCAGCCTGGCTGTGGTGTGTACCCAGGGATGTCACCACTGGCTGACTGTCTACCCAGTCTAATTAGAGCAGTGATTTTGTGCAAGCATTTCACTTCCAAAGGTCTGACTGGAGGAAATTATGATGGCTTTTATTTTCCTGATTAGGCTCCAATAGTTTGGGAAGACTTAGTTTAATACAGTACTTTATAGTAACATACACAGGAACCCCTTAAAAACTGTAAACAATACCAATGAATGTGGAAAATTACTCAGTGCAGAAATGAGCTCAGAGATAACCCGTTTTTCAACAGGCATTCATCTAAGTTTGCAAAAAACCTCACAAAAATAAAACTAAATCAGAACATTTCCTAAGAAAAGGAGGGAAAAAAAGACTCATATACACCAAAAACCATTCTTGTAGAATCAGCTAAGGCATACTAACTTGGAAGTTTTGAAGACATCTGTTTCTAGAACCATGTTTCTAGAAATGTTTCTGCATCTCACACAAAAACTATATCCATTGAAGATACCTAAATATTAAAAAAGTGATTGCATATTATTTGACTTGAAATTGTTAAATTAAATTTTACAAGTCATAAGGGAAAGAAGGCACTCTGTCTGTCGTATAAATGTTCATCTAATGAACATCAATCAGAAATTAAGATTCATTATTTAACTCTAGAAGATTTTGTTCATATCCTGTTTAGTTCTCAAAGGACACTACATACTCCTTGCTCACATGTGCTGGAGTCTCAATATGATAGCTATTCAATGAGAGGCTTGCTTTGATATGATTTTGCTAGCATTTGTAATAACAATGCAACCTAAACACTGCAGTTAAGCAAGAGAGTAGTATTTTTGGAATACCCTGCTGTTCTAAAGTACATTGTGAATATTAACATATTCCAGTAAATTAGTCTGCACTCATTATCATAAGCAATTACTTACTGTTTAGATGCTGCTGATATTAAATTGGCAAGCAATTTACAAGAATTAATACATAGCATAAAAACCTTTTCAACATTCTAACAGTAGAAAAGACAAATGTTTCTATTAACACAGTTCCTTATATAGTTATGTCTCTGTATATAAAAATTCTGTGCATAAAATATTTCTGTATATAGCAATTCTCTTCTTATCTGATATCTGTTCTTCAGCAGCAAGTGAATAACTACCTGAGGCTCCATGACAAACTCTTTATAAAGTTTGTTTTGATGCTGTGGAGTAAATCATAAATACCTCAGGCCAAATGTGACAGTAACATCTCATTCATGCTGAAAGAGAAAATGTTTTCATGCTCATTTTTGAAAATAATAGTTTAGAAAATATATCAGCGTGAAATTCAGTTCTTTGCTCTCAAAGCTATTACTCGTTCCTGGCATAACACTGTCAGATGGGAAGGGTAAATCAACACCCATGTCCTCAAGATACAGGCAGGAACAGAACAAGGTATGGAGAACCTGTCCTGCTTTCGGCAAGAACAACCTGAGCCTATTTCTCTTCAGTCCAAGCAAGCAGTAATCTTAAATGAAATCGTCAAAGTCACCTTAAAATAAAAACCAAGTGAGAAAATAACCAGGCCTCCTTTTCTGAAACACACTTATTGAACTCTACAGAGACATCCCTAACGGTGTTCTGCTTAGCCACAGAAAAGATGCAGATCATGTAGCATGAGCCAAAGAAAACCCAAAGAGCTTCGTGTGGAGTCTAAAATAAGGGGAACAATTTGCTTTGTTACTCAGTCTACATAGTGGTCCCAAGTTTCAAGTGAATTAAGTCCCAACTGAGAAACACAGCACATCTTTTTAGCTTACACTACACCATCCCTCATGTTGCTCCACACAAGAGTGGACTCAGTAGCAGAGACATCCCAGAGCACATCCAAGGAAGGAGGTCAAGTACAGGAATTTGGAATAGGCTCTTGCTTCCCCTGAGCCAGCCTGTACAGCTGAGGACCAAAGAACTTGTCCTATCTTTGGCAGGGGGGTTGGACCCAATGATCTCTCAAGGTCCCTTCCAACCCTTATGATTCTGTGATTCTGTGATTATGTGATCTGTCAACAAGTACCTCAAAATTGTCCCTCTGGATACAGGACTGACACAGTAATCCTGATGCTCCAAATGAGCACGAAAACCTTGGTACACCTAAATGTAATTTCAGACCCATGCTTCAGTTAATAGTACACTCACAGATTCTGATCTGGAGGGATTAAACATCTATTTGAATTGCAACCTGCTGGTTGAGGGTATGAGGCTGTAAACTATTTGCCTACCTACCTGTTTATACAAAACTGCCTTTAATGCCATGGTGAACCTTAATGGGGACCTTGGGAATCCAGTATGCCATAAACAAACCGCAGTAGTTTAAATAATTCCCAGAATACATTTCTAAAAATATAACTTGTGATCTCAGGTCTCAACCTTTCAAGCTATGTTTCAGTCTGGAACCAATTACTATAACCATCTTATCTCATAAAATACACAAGTCTGTAATAAAACACTAATGCACCCTTAATTCTTGGAGCATAATGGTCCCTGTCTGCCATGCACGATTATGCATTCTATTATATATTATTGGGTTGAAAATGCCCTCGGTAAAAATAGACATAATTTTTTAAAAATCATTTAATCAGTTGTTAAGCATATTTTACCCTATTCAAAGCTGAAACACTTTCTGCACCTTTTTTGTTACGACCTTTAAACATATCTAAATTTCTGATTATTTTTTTTTTTAATCAAACTTTGCAATTAGTCTCATGAAGTTAAACTACATGACTTTTGGAGCTAAAACTGACGTGTCCCTTGGTCTCTGAAACAAACTAATGAAGTTCTCATCTGATTAGCAAGCCCCGACTTTTATTTGTATTGACCTGGTATAGAAAAAACATCCAGCAACTGTTTGTAACGAGCATGCTTTAGATATAGTGATATGCTCAGAGCAGAGCACTGCCTCTTTCCCCTTTCACCAATTCTTCACCGTCCCCTTCTTGTAATCCTAATCTGCAAGAGTTCTGACAAATTGTTTGGTTTCTAACAATGTGGCAGAAACTGCAAGCAGCTCTCAGAGCCACAGGCCATGTCTCCAAATAATTCTCCCTTGTCTGCCTGAGGAAAAAAAAATACATGACCTTACAGCTGATGTTCAATATCAGTGTCCTGAAGCTACTAACTACTTGCACACTAAAAGAAAAGGAATGGAAGTTTCAAATTACCTTTTGATAAATAAAATATGATGTATAAGAGCATACAAGGAAGAAGAAAAAATTACAAATCTCAAAAGAGAAATTTCTGTGTATTTTGGATAAATCCAGATTCGCCTACATCTGGAATTTTGTCTATACATGAAATTTAGCCAAAGGATTGTTAAACTAGAACTATAATGGAAAAAAAAAAACCAAACCCAGACAACCACAAGACTATTGTCTTAAACAGTAATTGCTATTAATTCCTGTTAAACCCCACTGATGTTTGCAGACCCAAACTTGACTTATTCATATCTGCATTAAACAGATTCTTAGCAGTGATGAGTCTTCCCTAATGTCTCATAATCTTACAATATCAAAAACTGAGGGAATCTGAACTTTCATTTAAAAAGTAGATTTCTAGACCTAACAGCCAAAAGGAAAATTTCTATATGCGATCCCAAAATACCCTAATGGCCCTTTAAAGAATAAGGAAGAACTTCTTTGTGAATGCAAATAAGGCATTTTTATGTTTCATAGCAGTTTGCTTTTCAACATCTCACAAACAAGAACAGTTGTCCTCACCATTTCCAGCACAGAAATAAGAGTACAGTCAATAGCAAGGCCTGACCTGATTCTCTGATGTTGGGAGCTGATGCCTTTGAAGTCTTAGGATTTTGTGCAACCTGACTCCCTCAAAGTCTACAGAAGAGCAGTTCCAGGCACAGATCAGATGTGGGTTTAAGGGAAAGAGAGTTTACATACACAAAGCTCTGGAAGAGAATCACACGCATCTCTTCAACAGTAATGTCACCAAAACTTGGAAAACAGTTGCAAGAGGGCATGAGATTTATTTTACTTCCCAAGACAGGGCAACCAAGGAAGAAAAGGTGATGAAGAAATTCAAGCTACTCTGTGAGCCTCTTTAGGCTTATGCAATCGTGTAGTGCATCTTAAAAAGATGTTGGACCTAAAGAATCAATCTTTCCCTAAGTGTGCTGGTGGGTAGAAAAGTCTGCTGTTGTAACATTTTAGCTCAATCTGATAAACTTGACATAATTGTGAAGCATAACCAAATCACAAGCAAATCCTCTGAATGAATGTCAAACAAGCCTGTAACCCTCAAAGCCCAGGCTATGTTATCTCAGTTGTATTAAAAATTTCTTTCCTAGGGTAGTATTAATGTCCAAGAGACTTTGTGGAACAAGGCTTCAAGAAATTAATGCAACTGAAATGATGAATTCCTTCTCTGGAATAGTACAGATGGCCCTACCTGAGAGCTATGGATTTACACTGCCATGAGACTGAACCCACAGTCTCAAAGAGCTCTCTTCTCCTAGCACCCATGTCAGGGCATACTTCAATATTTTGTGGATGGTTCATCTGCTCAAGGGATTAAACTCACTGTATAAGATATAAAGAAAGAATGAAAGTCACAAAACTGCCAATAAACAGAATCCACAAGGTATTGCAGTAATGCAAACACAAGCAATTGTCAGGTTCTACAAAATACCACCTAATTAGAGCTGTTATCAAAATGAAGGTCATGTTAAATGGTACTAAGCACACCCTGTACTTACACTGATATTCATGTTAATGTTCATCAAAGTAATTCCTGTTTTAAAAGGGATGATTACTTAGTACCATTATCAGCCTCAATATATTATGCTGTCACTAATATGCAGAAACCTCAACTTCATAGAAAGATTCATTATCTCCAGTGCTGAGTCAGTATGAGCCGTGTATCTCAAAGAAAATACAGTTTCTGCACAGGAAAAAAAAAAAAAAGAAAAATATTTGAGCAAGATACTGTGCCCCTAAGCCTTCCCTCCAGTTTAGGCGGTGACCTGGAACCTACATGAATAACTCAATTTTTTAATTCTGGGCAGCATATAGTAAATTGCTTTCTGTAGCAATTTGTACTGATGGAGGAGAGCTATTGAGGAACTTTCTTCTCCTTTAAAGAAGACACTTTAGCTGTCACATCATGTGTAACAATCAATGGTTCCACTTGCTTCTTTCAGTTGCTTTCCAAGTTGGAAGTCTTAAGAGAACATTTTCAAAAGAAGTCAAATTGGTATGTTTTCCTTGAGTTCTTCTATGCAGTGTTCTGTAGGGGAATAAAGTGCCATTTCATCTGAAAAGATACTCTCAACTATTATAGTTGGGGATTTTTTCTCTCGATGTATTTCATTTATTTATTTACACTCAAGACAGATAATAAAAGAACAAGCAGCCTGACCTTCGGACAACTGTCAGAAAGCCCAGCTCTGTAACTACAACAACCAGCATGACCTTCTTCTCTACATTCATCAGCTAACAATCACACACAATAAGAGAGAAAAAAAGCAACCTGGCCCGTGTAGAAAACTGGCCTCAATCAGGTAACACAGCTTGTTCTTAATGCACCTGAAGACGTATGCTTTGTGAACCCTTTCAGACTATCTGGGACCCATCAGAACTGTTCACAGTGATGCCCTGCCAGCTGCAGCTCCCAGTTTTGCCAGGAAAGATTTAAATACATTTCTGTGGCTCTAGCTCTCTCACCTCAGTATCACGTATCATCTGTTTTTCTGTGGGCACCACAAACACCGTACTATTTGCTCCTCCATAATCTCTATCCAATTTGCACAGCTGGGTGTGCACAGAGCTGGTCAGAAGGATTTTGAGAGTACCTCAGACTCTGCAGTCTTTACCCAACACCCCTCTGGAAACCAGGGTAACTTGTTCACAACAGCACACTCCCTGCAGCAAGTGGGCTGCATTAGAGGCCAAAGTTTTGGTTCCAATAGATTTCAAACATACGCCAACCACTCCAAGGTCAAGCTCATCAAAAGCATATTTTGCAGCAGTAATGTACATGCTGGGAAGTAAAAGGCATAACTGGATATAAATGAAAAGAAAACCTATCATGACTACCGTTAATCCTCTATCAATAGTCCTCCACTCCAAGCAAAATACAAGCATCATATGTCAGTCACGCTCAAAGGAACAGAAATAACCACCAATATATTTTCTGTCCCCTTCCTATACTGCATCAATAGTGGCTTGGTTTTATTGGGACAAATATATAGTGCAATATTCTATACCACGCAATCTGCTAGACCACTCAGAGAGCATGTTGTTGATTTTATTGATTCAGTTTTCACACTACTGCAACCCCATTATTGTCAGCAGAGCAATTGGAAACTGCAAACAGATTCTAGACTAATAGACTCTGATATTTCTAATTTTCTAATGTACATAGCTAGCTTTATTTCTGTTTTTTCTTTTGACTTTTCTTTTGTAATACACCTACTGCAATGGGACCTACTCAATGGTCTTCTATTTAATAAAAGGGACAGATTTCAGTCCATTAGAGGCATTTATTAGAATTATTAGGATTTTATAACATGATAGCATAATCCGTCCTTTGCCTGAAGTAAACACTCAGGAGAGTCCAGGACAGGAAAGTCCAGAGGGAGAGAAAAAACGAAGCATTTTTTAAAGCACTGAATACCAATCAAATATATAGCTGGAGGAAAAAATGATGTTATAACGGGAAGATACAGCAAGTAGACCACCTGACAGGCATGATACCAAGCAATCAAAATATGACAGTAGCATATACTTTGGAGAATGTGGGGGAGAAGCAATCAAGGACAAACTGACAGGAGTAAAATATGAGCATCACTAACAGGAGATGGAGAGGAAAAATCAGGACAGAAAGGTGGACATTTGAATACTTGTACTGAAATCAGCATACTAGGAAATGATGCTAGAGGTTTCACAACTGAAGAGTGCAGTCTTTGTTACAGCCCAGGAGGACTATCAGCGCTTCATGCTACCACTCACGTTGTCATGTTTTATGCATTGGAGGATACCTAAAGACTAAATCATATTACCTCTGCTATTCAAACAGGTCTAACCTTTTCTGTAATCTTCTAGAACTTTATTCTATGTTTTTTGTATGTTTGCACTTGTTTTGGTACTGTCAGATTCTTGCCCACAGAAATATTAACTAAACTCAGGGCTTCTATATAAATACTTGTCAATAATGCAATCATTTATTGAGCACAAAAGAAGAACTGTAGCATAAAGTGCACCATAACACTACCTATTTGGATTATGTGAGATAACAGTCTCATAAATTGTAACTGGTAAAAGTGATCAACAGTGACTCTTTCTTAATAGGCCTTTTACAAGGTCAGTAATAGAGGATTAGGAAAAAAAATAGCCTCTATTATCTCTACTTGTTAACAAGTCAGGTTTCCCCTTTAGTACATTACAAGTCAGATTTTGCAATGTCAAGTAATTTTCTTCAGTTCTTAAAGAAACGAAACAAAAAAAGCCCAAAAACGACACTGTACACATATACCAGTTTCTGAAGTATCACCAAATACAACTTAAGAAATCTTTTAATTTCTGCCTATTTGAATTTTAAGTAATTATGATTGAAGTAAAGGCATTCAAACTAAAATATTGGTCCCAGGGATTGTATCTTTTCTTACTAACACCTAAGTAAATTAGCAATAACTCATCTGAGGACAACTGAAGCAAAGCAGCATAAGAGTGAAACAAAAAGATTGTCTCTGGAGTTGTACAGGGTGAGGCTGATACAAAGCTTCCCTCTTTAAAGGAAGGTGTGGAAACACATCGAGTTGTGTCTCTTTATGTATTCATCTCATCTTTGCTGAATAACTAACTGGCAATAGAAAGAATCCCTTCCCAGAGATACCAGGCTTAGACACAATGACTGAAGTTTAGATGCTTGTTCTAGATGTGAGTCCCACTTCCTCAATAAATCACAGTGTTAATTACTGCTAATAAAAAAACATGCAAGAATACTACGAACAAATTCTGCTGCACAGGAAGGGGCTGATTTTCTGCACTAACACAAGTGGGGAGGAGCAGCAGTTAACAGGACGATATGTAGCAAAGCAGAAGTTCTTGATTAAAAAAATTATTAATTATAGCATGTGATAAATGATTATTTAGGCTTTGTTAAGTGATCATCAGATCCAGACAGGCACTAAGAACAAGGAAGTTGTAAAAGGAGGCACACAAAATATTTGCTTTGCACAGGCCCAGAGTTTGTACAGTATGAATTTTGTAACTTTGATTCTTTAACCATGATCTTTCAAAGCAGTTTGTAAATTCTGTAGCTCTGATTCATTTGTAAGCATTTTTCCCTTCCTTTCAGTCCATACATATGCAATAAACAGACAATAAGAATGCTGCTAATCACTTTCTTACTCCAACCACATCAATCTTGTATTTCCATCAATCCATTTTTACCTAACATCATCAACATCAACACCATTTACCTAACTGCATCAACAAAAAAGCCAGAAGATAAATACTTGAGTAGGAGTAAGGTGGTATATCAGGCTCCCTCCAAGACTTGGAGGAAGTCCAGAATAAATGCCCAGTAATACAGAATAGCAGAGAGAAAAAACCTCTATTGGTAAACAAAGAAACAAAAAACTCAGCAGAAATGTCTTTGGGTAGTAAAAGCAACTTCAAAGAATGACACTTGAGACACCTTTCCATTGAGAATAACCCTTTTAAAATCAATGACAACTACTACTTAAGGTGAATCTCTCTCTTTTCCCTAAATGGGAAGCATCCCTAAATGGAAGAATGCGAGATGATGCAATGCATGTATAAGAAACCAGAAAACAGAAGCTACCTCTAGACATCAAAGTTCAGTGCTCCAGTTAGGATTACAGTTTCCTAAATAGTTCAAAGAACAAACTTCACTGTACAGGGAAGATTATTCAGAACATCTAAATTTGGAATCTAAATCTGTCCAGCAAATATATATGGGGCTCTAAAGCCCTGAATTAGACCTATGAAGTGGAGCTCAAAGTTAAGACAGAGCAAGTACTGTGAAGGTAAGTGGCACTGGCCCAAGAGTGAAAGGTGTAACTGCCATGGAAAAACATGAGGGCTCCACTTTCATGGTCTTGCTTATTCCTATTAGTTCAGGAGATTATAAATTTCAAATAGCATCTTACGAATTAAATGCCTACCTGCATGTTAAGGAAGACTAATAATGTAATGATTTTATAGGGATGAAATATTTTCATCAGCAGCAGTTAGTATCTGATTTAAGTACCTCACTGAACTTGTCTTGCTCTTTGCAGTTGTATAAGCAATACACTAGCAATGATTAATGACTGCAGATGAGTAGGAACATTAAGCCTATACAGTCAGTGACTTCTGAGTTGCTGCTGTTGTATGTATTTACTGTAAGGAGAAATGGAAAATCAAGAGAAGAGCCTCTGGGAGAAACAAAAAGTGGGCAAAGTGCAGCATGAGGGCATGTGCATTATGCTGCATCAGTGTGTGTCTACCACAAACCAAAGAGAAATCCAGTGCAAACATGAGAACAGAGAAGGGGCGAGGAGTTGAAGGCATCCTTTGAAACAGGATGCAAAGCAAAGTTAATTACGAAGGGAAGGGAAGGGAAGGGAAGGGA
>VZTU01025189.1:30077-42621 GCA_013400835.1 Zapornia atra | reverse complement strand
GAAGCCTAACAATATATATTGGACACTACTGGTGGGATATTACAGGATACAAATACTGAACAAAGCATCAAAAGTGAGGATTCTGAATTACCAAACAAAAAATATGAGAATAGTAACAGCAGATTAAATTAAGCTAGTGGAATAGGTGCAGGGGGGAAATTGTAAAGTATGGAAAGTAGAAGAGGAAAGAAGAAAAAAAGTTGTTAGCCAGCAAGATGAAAGACAGATCAGATAGACAGACAGATAGAAGTACAAAAAATAAAAACATCATAGAAACTGTATCTATGGCAACACTGAGATAGAAATTAGTGACATTTTTTCTTCATTTGAAGTCTGACGGTTGGAAGAAAATCAAGCCAAGTTGCCAGTCATTTTTCTGTGGTGTATATTATAGAAAACATGTCAGGAGAAAGAAAAGAGAATATCAATCAGGTCAGAAGAAGGGAAATAGAACATCCTTCTTGCTTTCCTAATGAGCTTCACTTTTTAGTCCTTGCTTTCTAAACAAAAGATGGGTAGGTTTTTTCAATAGAATTCTTTTTTTTCCTAAGAAACATACATATGGTTGGATTTTGGGGAATCGATTTAGGTTTTGTATGAAATTGTATCAATCTTGTTTTAAAAAGAGACATGTCTAATTAATCTAAAGTAAAGAATACAAACGGCTGTCTTCCTTGATTGCCTTTTCTCACAAAACAAACATCAGAACCAAACATTTTTATTTGCACACTGTCAAATTTGGTCTTTATTCCCAAAACTTGTTAGCTACATATACATAATTACTAACATAATTTGTAATCACTTACAAAACCCTACAAGATTTTTCACTGGAGGGTTTTTTTCACTACTGTATTGTACAGCTCGTATTTCTGGTTTTCTCTAACCAGTTATCATTTCTATTTAAGAAGTAAAGCTTGATTTTTCATTGCTTCATCCTTTGTTCGGTCATTTATACATGAGCAAGTGGGTGTGAAGTGCTGGCAGATGTGTCACACTATGTTATGCTGCTTCTAACTACTACACAAGGAGAAAGGCATTGGATACTTAACCTCACCACTTCCGTTTTAACAATTAGACATTAATGTTCCAGACTTACTTATTGGCCAAAGGAACAAACATGAAAGCTGACTGTCAAGCATCCATGTTAATAGAATTCTGTAATGGGATTTTCAAATCACATTTTGACAAAAAATCAATCAGGAAAGGTGTAAAATGGTGGTGACCCAAGAATGTGAAAAACATAATTTGAGACAAAAAAAAAATTCATGTCCCAAGCTTCAACAACTCTCATTTCTACCTTAAGCATCAATATTATTTTAATATGTTTCTGAAAGAAGTTTCATAAAATGACTGCCTAAATTCTAAAATTAAGTACTTCATTCAGAGAACATTATCCGAAAGAACAATCTGACAGAAGCAAACAAAAAACTCTCCTGCATGATGAAGTACATCTCATACCTATACCCCATGCATAAATTACACTCCTGGGTACTTCAGGAGATCCCATACTGGATAAATCTACACTCCATTGTTTGAATTGCTCTTCCCCACTTCAGCTAGTAAACATGCATCTAATGCAGCCTTTCCTTTAATCATGCTGACAGAGTTGCTGATTCAAGAGTTCAGGACTCACAGCATTTCCAGTACAGAATTTTTAAATCTATGTCTAGTGCTCCTAAATATTTTCTCAGATGCTGCAAATATATAGAAATATGTTAAAACTCTACTTTGAGAAACTCTTATATCCGCATTCTGATGTTGTAATTCCAAATGCTACTGCTTCAAATTAGTCTGTTAATTTAACTGAGGAACCTCTCTAAAAATCTTCTATAAACAGTAAATTCTACAATAGGGAAGTCTTTAGCACATTGTGTGCATAAACTAAAAACTGAGAGACATAGATCATAGGATTATAAACCCTGAAAAGAGAAAATGTGAAATAAAATTGGGAATAGAAGGACAGGAAAGCTAAAATTTCCAACTGTTTGAAAAAGTAATAAAACATGAAATCAAAATTTTAAAAAATAAAAAAACAATTAATAAACTATATGAAATGCTGGGCATATGGAGTGTATCCCCATATGGAAATGATTTCACTGACACTAGAAATTAATCTGGCTCATAAAGAATTATCCTTGGCTCTGAAAAAAAGAGAACAAAGGAAGGAATTAAGAAATTACTATGCTCATCAGTTTTGAGAAACTATATGGTAGAGGAAACTAGAATATCATGATAATATCTGCCTGGGCATTACATACATATTCAAAATAGAGACTGAATAGAATTTAAAGCCACTATAAATGTTTTGAGAGGTGCTGTTATAGCAAAGTACCATGCATCCCTCCTTGGGAGAACATATCATGTGCCTGCTACACATCAGTACAAGCTTTTAGCTGTGGTCAACACGTGTTGGCTGATGTGTGCTGAAGAAGCTGAACTGAACTGTTGGCAATCAGCCAGCGAGCCTTCACCATTTATAAATCTGCAGAGCCAGCTTTGGTGATGCAAAACACCTCTGAATCCTGGAATGTATTGTTTCATGGAGCCTATGCTGTGCTTGCTATGTAACATGGTTAGATCTGCATCATCATGGTGTTTATGATTGGACTATGACTAATGTATTCTACTGCTCTTGTTAAACACAAATCTTGAAAAAAAAATCATTCATACTGAGCGTTGCACATCATTTTCCCATAACTACATACAGCAGCTGTTTCAGGCTAGAGCTTTAAAAAGGATTTGAGCAATTCTTATTTGTGTCACACAATGGAGGATCATCACAAAAGTAAGGGAAACACTCCCCCAAATTGTACCCTGACACGCACTTGTTGCGCTATAGAAAGTTTATGCAACAGTTGCTGCAAAGACACACAGTACACTGAGTGGCTTAAAGCTTCTGCTTCTATTCTGAATAATTTATCAAATGCTTAGCTGTACTTTAGAGATCTCTTTTCATAAGCTCATATTACAGCTCTAAGGGCCATACTGCGACTTCCCCATGCTCACACTGATGAACCATTATTCATACAACTAACCCTACTGTGATAAAACTGAAGTGCAGCTATAAATACAGGGCAGAAAATTGAGATCAGAATTTCCAATGTTTTCCTAGGCGCCTATCATTCTGCAAAAAATATGAATGAACAATTTGTTTGGCTATTTTCACACAAGGGATCTCTTCCTCACTCCTGTCACTTATACAGTTTAAAAAGCTGCATTTTAACAGAGGCTGAGTTGCATATATTGAACAATCTGCCTTTTAAAATCAATATTCTCCAAACAGGTCAGCTGAACAGGCGACTTTGAGTGTTTTGACTCAATGCCTTTGCTATGCAAAAGAGGCAAACATCAGCATGCAGTCTTGGAGAGGAGCTACTTCTCATTTGCAGTACCTCCAGGTATCAGGAAACAAGTTCTGCTTCAGCCAGGCTTACGTTCAGGTGGTGGTAACTTTGGAGTATTGGGAGGTTTTTGTTATTTTTTTCTTAAATAGAACTACTATTTGAGGGTTGGACCTGATGATCTCTCTAGGTCCCTTCCAACCCCTATGATTCTATGATACTTCAGTTAGCATCCAGAAAGAATCCAAAGATTGGGAGAGCAGGCATCTACAACCTTAAAACCCAAGGATCTCCACAATTAAAACCGCAAGCACTATTTCCCTGCTGCTTTTGTATGGGGTAAGATTAGCCACAGAATATTAAAAGAAATATTCAGCCCGACTGCAGAGCACCAACACTGCTAGCTGGATCCAGGATTGTAATGGTTCCTAAGGAGCTGTTACAGCCTAACTAGCCAATGATGCCTAAACGAAGAAAGATTTACATGACTAGTCTAACAACTCTGAAAAGGTTGTTACAATCTACCAAATCACAGCTCCAGAGTATCACAACCTCAGAGACAGAAACGGCTCCTGTGGAGTACCTCCCGTTACTGAAGTGTGTAATTGCTATTATCAAATTAGTGTATGCAACAACGTACTAATTGATCAGTGAACTATAAAGGTAAATATTATGTCTATCTGAATCTTCTCTGTGTCCTATATGTGTAAAATTAAATGCACCAGTTCAAGGTGTCACTGTATTGCCTTTTCAGTAGGAAATCTATGTGGGGTTTTTTTAATAAAAGAAAGATAAAAACTGCTTTTCAGGGCACTGAGCCCTAAACAAGCAGAAATGTAAATTTATTTTTTTTTAATTAAATCACTGCAAAGAGGAACTTCAGATCACTTTGATAGAAGGATGAATTCAACTATGACAAGCTACAGTCTTCACTTCTTCAGTTGCAGAGATTTTTGACCTTAAAAAAACCCAGGAGTGCTTGGCTTTTGATATATAGCAGCACAATACCACTACCTTCAGTGACAACAATGTTTGTTTCCCTAGAAAGAGGTTTATTATTGTGCACAGGACTGGCATGAGGTTTAAGAATTTCTCCAATTGCTCAAAGCTTTTTAAAGAAATACTAATTTGCACTGGTTTTTTATCCAGATTAACTTAACCCCAGTTTAATTCATAAGTGAATGTGCTAGATAAAAATCTGTCTTTCTGGCTACACATGTGAAACAATAGAGGAGAGTACACCAGGAGAAGACAGACATTTCCACTGCTACCTCCTAGTCTTTTCCATGTGGGCTGCAGAGAGAAGACTGTTTAGGAGTGAGTTAAATCAGACCAACAACCCATTATTCACTGAGGCAATACATTGTCATTCGTGTCATAACAGTAACAGGGAACAGAAAAGCTTTGCTACATTTAATACCGCCAAGTACAATCACCCGTATGACAGACTACAGTTCCGCAGAACTGACAATCAGTGTAATTTTCCTATTTCAACCATTTTTAAAATAGACCTTCATCTTCTAAAACGTTCATCTTGATGGCTTTTTTGAACAAGTTGTTGTAAAACCATTTATCCTGGACATGTTCACATGGTACTTTTCCTCTTCTCAGTGTTGACAAAGATCAGTGCAATATAATAATCTAGTTTTTTAAACTTCTTTGGCAATTTCAGATTCCTGTGGCAAACTGTAATCCCAAAATCAGGCTAAGGGAATCAACCTGTTCAGGCCAACCTGCTTTCTTGAACTTAACAGGTAATCCATCATTGTGTAATTTACTGCCAGAAGATTGTATTCCATGTACATTATTATATATAGTTTGAGTGTTTTATCAATCTAATCTGAAATAAACCCACAATTATTTAATGTTGATAGGGAGGGTGAAAAGAACTACAATCCACTAAATAAGTTTTTGTCCTTTGTCTTATCATATTTTTTTACTGATGTTCCAGTAATGCAGTACAGAAAGATCTATTTTCCATATGGTGCACTGCTAATTTTTCTACCTATAAATGAACTGGTACTCATAAAAATGAAATTATACATGAGAGGAAAAGATCCTGCATATAGACCAGTGCAGTCCCAAGCACAACTACAGGCTGGGTGGGGAATGGATTGAGAGTGGCCCTGAGGAGGACTTGTGGGTGGTGGTGGACAGTAAGCTCAACATGAGCCAGCAATGCGTGCTTGCAGCTCAGAAAGCCACCTGTGTACTGGGCTGTATCAAAAGCAGCGTGACCAGCAGGTTGAGGGAGGTGATTCTCCCCTTCCACTCTGCTCTGATGATGCCCCACCTGGAGTATGGTGTCCAGCTCTGGGGTCTCCAGTACAAGAAAGACACGGACCTGTTGCAGCAAGTCCAGAAGGAGGACATGAAGCAGCTCTGCTACAAGGACAGGCTAAAGGAGATGGGCTTCTTCAGCCTGGAGAAGAGAAGGCTCCAGGGAGGCCTTACAGCAGCGTTCCAGTACCTAGAGAGGCCTACATGAAAGATGGAGAGGGGATGTTTACACGGGCATGGAGTGATAGAACATGAGTTAATGGCTTTAAACTGAAAGAGGATAGAGATAGATTAGATATAAGGAGAAATTTTTTTTTGTCATAACAACAGTCCCTGAAAACCTTCTTGTCTAATTAGGTCACTCCCAGATATCACACATACATTTTTTTGCATCTTAAATGCTTGATGATTCCCAAAGAGATTTTGGCCAGTTTTCATTTGAAGAGTCAAGCTTAGTTAGTTTTATATTGCTTGAGACTAATGGGAAAATATGAGGAGGAGCAAAAAGGTCAAAGCAAATTGCAGAAGTATTCCTCTTGCCAGCATTATCAGAAGCGTGACCATTTAAGGATGCATTAAGTGAGGCGACTGAAAGAAAAGGAATCTTTCCTAAATTCTAATGGAAAACACAACACTTGCAACAGAGCATCCTCTTTCTCCTCCCAGGCTGGGCCTACTAGGGAAGGAAAATATGTTAATAAGTGCCATTGTAAGTACCTTCAAGGCTTTTACTAGCAAGTCAAGGTTGACTGCTGTCTTGCAGGATCCTTAGCTTGGAATATTTGAAGGCCATTCCACAGTGAATTGCAAAAATAACTGGCAAGGGTGCCACCAGACTAGTATGCACTAAACTGGCAGATGATCACCAGATTAGATTTCTTTCAGTAGATCAGTCATTTTAGCATCTTTGTCGAGGCCAAATGTTGCCAAAGCCAAGCGGACCATAAGAGCTCCAGGAAATGTGACTAAGTATTCCTAAATGTCTATGTGCTATACTTCACATTACATGTTAGTGTATGGATGTTTGTAAGTGATTCAGTAAGCACAGGACCTCAGCTCCTGGTCTGTACTTTGTCTAAGACAAAATAAGGCAAGTTGAGTTAATGAAAATTACTAAAAAAAAACCATACCCTCCCCCCAAAAAAAAAAAAATCCTGAGATTCAATCCCCAGTTCCTGAAATTCCTCAAAGCAAAGACCATGATCATGGACCACCATATCAACATGCCAGGTAGTGTACAATGACAGAGGAAGACAAAGCAGGCATCTCCCAAAAAGCCCCCCAAAAAAAATCTACAGCATCTGTGATAGTCATTAAAAAGCCTGACCTTCTCTATGGAAATGTTCACTTGCTCTAAGAATTTCATATATGATTCCAGCATTTTGAAAATACCTTCTAAATCTCCTTACAAGAGTTTATTTTTCTCTTCTTAATCAAATATTTTCTTTCCCAATGTGTTCTTCTTTTCTTGCCTGACACATATGTGATATGACAAATAAAGCTAGGCCTTGCTATGCTAATGATTTAAACAAAATAGGAAAGATCTCAAAGTCCTAAACAAACATAAACAATAAAAATACTGTGAAAATAACAATATTTGGGATTTTGTTCATTTTACTCCCACAAATAACTCTGTAAGATATCTATAAAAATGCTATGTAAGATATCTATAAAAATTCCACCTATTCAACTATCTAAAAGGTAGTTTTGGGGAAGGGGGATTGGACCAGATGATCTTCCAAGTCCCTCCAAATCTCAGCTATTCCACAAACTTTTAGAAAGAGGGAGATGAAGGAAAAATCTAGATGCTCACTCACCTTATTTACTAACAGAGTAGGTGTGAAGAGAAGCTAATGTAAAGTATTAGCTAAAGGAATGATATTAGCCACCAAAACCTGATGCAGTTTTACCCTGCAAAGATGCTATTTAATGTCCTCTATAAGTGATACGGTTTGTAAAATTTCCTTCTAAAAGAGTCTAGAAATCAAAAACCACTGTCATCTGGCTCTTCTCAGATTTTATTGTAATCAGGGTACTTTGCATCTTCCTGACTCTGCTAGTCTAGGTACCATACCAAGATGCAGACACATGAACTGTCTACGCTTCTGCAGAACACAGGGATGTAAGTGACAAAGAATAGTATGACAACGATAATATTCCAGAACTGTATGACAAATAAGAATGAAAACCAAATTCTGGAAATGTAACAGAGGACAACATGATCCTACTCAGAAGGATCCACTAAATTTTCATGCAGTATTTCCTTCATTTCTCCAGAAGTGTGCATTGCCCTGGAACAACCAAATCATCACTGTAAGTTGCAGTATTTTTGTTCTTTTTTGGATGCATGGCATCAACACCTGAAGCAGTACAAAGAAGTCTTAGATTTTTTATAATCTTGGGGTTTTCAGCTCCACAGCAATTGCAAAATCAGCAGTGAGCCATATATAACTGAACCAGACAGCCTAAGAAGGTAGTTGGAAAAATTGGGAAAAGCACCTATTTCAGCTTGCATTTTTATTTTAAATTTTTATTATTAACAATCCTATTCTGATGGCACCTAATATGATTTCCTTTTCCTAGATGCTGTACAAAAATAAAAATAAATGACAGCTCTCACCTCAGTTTATATGCCTAAGGGAAATGCAATTTGCTTTTTGCACATACTGACACGAGACCTGTATTAACTAGAGGCTGAAGGTATACAAATGAAGATAAAATTTATTTCCAACATTTTCAACTATGCAGAAAGTATTTTAATTCAAATTCAGACTTTTTTAATAGTAAGTTCAGATCATTAGAGTGTATATCACTGCAGTTTCACTCTACTACACCAGTTGAAGATCTGCTCCATTTCTTTACTTACCTGTGTATACCCTAAAGAAAGGGGCCAGAATATCTTCTTACATACTTAAAAGATGCCTATTCTGCCTTACTCCTGGCTTTAAAGTCTTAAAGTACAGGCAGAAAAAGATCAATAGAGTATGATGGGAACTTATCAAAAGCACAAGGCAAGCAATCAAAGACAACTTAATGGTAGTAGTGACCTCAGAACTCATATGCTTATATAAGTTCATTGTGGGTGTTTGCTATTAATGCAAATGGGATATTAACTGTTTACAAACAATTTTACCCAGCTGGTAGAATGGCAAAGCAACAAAAAAGTCTTATTGTGCCTTTTCTAAATCTCCACAGAAAAGTGTTGAAGTGACAGCAGTCACTATATTATATTCTTCTACCATGCTGCTAACAGCGTAGATACTCTAAAGCCTTAACAACAGAGGTCCCCAGATAGTTAATTTTTTACCAGTAAAGACAGAAGCAAGATTAGAAATTACAGTTCTTTTCAGGTTTTTACATATCTCCTCTGAAAGTATTGTTTACATTTTTAGCATCAGCATAAAGTTTCCCTGAGATAATGTTCCTATGATATTGTGATCTAGATCAGTAAAGACTTTTCTTTTTCCATAACAACACAGATATAGAATCGCACACATTGCCTGGATATCCAGCCTTGTCTTTTCCTGCAAGATTAAATTTAGCATAGAGGGCAAGAATGGAAGGTGCAAGCCTTTCACTTGAAATTTCCTTCTTAGAATGAGACTTTAGAATATTGTATTTATTAGATAACATGTTTCTCCTAGTTTTTAGTGTTTCTGCCACTTGGTTTTCATAAGAAAGGATGATTCCAAAAAAAGTGAAGATTCCCATTTGAACAACTTCTAACCAAGCTTCTCAGTGTAGAACATGGATGCAGCATGTACCCCAAGCCTGACAGCAGGGGCAAGAGTGATACTGGACTAAAAGCATCAAAACAGATATATAGGCAAAGCTTTTTTAGCCTTTGCAGTTATCAATTACAATTGAAATACGCACTTTATTTCCTTGCTGGGAAGAGAAAGACAATTTGTGAATCACTCCTGTTGCATGGCATTTCAGGAGTGATCCAGTAGGGACGTGAAGTTAGAAATTATTTTGGAAAAAATCCTGCCAGTCAGTTGGATAGAAAAAGACTATCATAGAAATTCATTCCGGCATTTGGGGTTTTTTTCAGTCTTACATTATGTCAACGACATTTTCCACTTTCACAAGGAGGCTGATTTGTTACCAGGCTCTGACTCAGGCAGGACTGGGCCCTATGACGCTCAGGATTCCACGCTGCAGTTCACTGCTCCGCTAGCCAGCTGATCACACGCCAGCTGGCGTGCACTGTCCTCCAGCTTCTCCTGCAGTGACATCCAGACAGGCGCTTTCCTCATTGCCACTACAGGTCACCACAATTTACACTTACATCAGAATCACACCGTCCTACAAACACAGTGAGTTATATGAAGTCCTTCTTTGCTAACTGAATCAATGTCTCTCAAAGGATTTAGGGTAAACTCTAAGTATATTTAACATAAATCCAGAGGAGCTGGAGTACTGTCCTCTCCAGATATTTAGAGCATTTATTCCTGTCCTGGCAGATCACAAGGAATCAGAGTTTTGTGACTACAATACATGAGGAAATAGGAGACCTAACTGATGAAGCTCTAGTTATAATTACATTCTCTCTTTTAGATAGCCTTGTTAATATCTCATATTCTAAGATCTTTCTTAACAGATAGAAGGATTTTTTTTTTAAAGAACAAACATAGGAAATAAGTCATATCCAGATCTCTATATGACATGTAGAATAGGTAAAGTTTGTGAACATAGCTATTCACATTATTATGCTTGGGTTTGGGGTGCTTTTTCCCCTGATCTGCCTAAACTTACAATAGCCACATCTCAAAGCCAGGTTATCTACTTATTCAAGGTTAAAAATTAACATTTATTGTTTCTTTTCCACATGTGGGGCATAATACCATGAAGCCAACTACCCTACTTCGGTTTGAACAAAAAACCCCTCTTACTGACTGCCTAAATGTTGTGCAAGGAAATGAAGAACATTGTAATGATTAAGGGCACTTGGCAAGGACTCTGTTTTAATTTGCTGCAGTTTGAATGACCATTCATTTCAATCCAGAATTTAGGGAAATAATTACATTTCTTTATATTCCATTTCTCTGTCTCTGCAAAGAATGCAGTAATAAACCCAAATTTCAGGCAAAATATTATATCATCAGAACCCAACACTGAGGCATGCTGGGAATGTTTTTTAACAAATAGTAAATTCATATTAAATGCAAGAAGATATACCTAGGTGGGGCTGTTGCTGAGAATTTGAGTCAATTCAGTGGGTAGTATCAGTCACAAAAAAAGATTGTTATCTTTTTGGGTTGCAAGAGTTCAAAAAGGTTAGGCAAAAGTCAAACTGAACATGAAACACTCTATCCCGATGTGAGCAAAATGTTACACTGACACCAATCATATTTTTCTAATTAGTCATTCTAACAATTGCTGATCCATTTAATGTAAAATCACTTTCTTCCTTTCCCACTTAGTCAGTTCTATCATGCTAGTGAGCACCTAAGTACTTCTGAACAAAGAAAAACTGTAATTTTCAGATCACCGTTAGGAACCCATACTATTATCCAGAGGAAATACTCAGAATAAATCTAAACTATTCTGATGCTAAAAATAAAAATGAGAAGCTAAAAAAAAAAAATTCAAAACACCGAATTCTGCAGGATGCAGAGAAAGACAACAAAGACACAGCTGCCATATAAAAAAACCAAGTGATGAACAATTGGAAAATAACACGTTTCTTTCCATATGTATGCAAACATATAGGAGACAGAAATTCCAGGTAGAGATGTGCAGGTACACCACCGATATTGATTTCCAATAGAATCAAGTCATTTGAAATGAGAGGACAGGAAGGAAATAAATCAGTACATTTCACAATCAGTTAATCCTTAGTAAATTCATTAATTTTTAAAAAGGAAAATAATTAAATCCAGAATTATGAATCTTAAATGGTGTTTCCTGAACAAACCAGTTATTGTTAGCACTGACCACGCTGAGAGGCCATTAGAAATTAATTTTTAAATGGAAAAATAGAAGGCTGCATTGCAAGACAATTGAACAAGATAATTTCTCACAAAGACAGAATGTTTCCCATATTTGTTCCAATAAAGAAACAGCAATTCTCTTGGCTGTTTCAACTTTTTAAAAAGCAGGATGAAATTTTCTGCATACATATAAAGTACTGGCATTTTGATGAGGTAATGGGAAATTTAAATTTACCCAATAGACTGTTTGAAAATGACTATCCCATCCTCCACTTTTTTTTTTCTTAATTAAACGTTCAAGTTGCATTTAATTGCTAAGTTTGCCCAAAGTGTAACAATTGAAGAAGCCACTGAGTACCAAGTAACAAATACATTACTTAGCATGATATGACAAAAAATTACTGGCCCAATTAGTGACACAGATTCTTTAGTGCAAGGTAAAAAAAAACTAAAAAAAAAGCAGCTCCCTAATGAAAATAAGATGCTCTGCAAAGTCGAAACACCATCTATGTATGCTTTGAAGTCTAAGAATGCCTCCTGGGAGAACTGAAAATAATACACTAAGCAAGTTATGGAGTAAAGTCATTTACTTTGCCTGACATTTTTTAGCTGTATATTGCAAAGGTGTATTAGGAAGAAACAGCGTTATCAGCTGTCCAGGGAGAGAGTTGTTTGAAGAAGTTAGAAAAGATTGCAGGGATTATAATGCAAACTATAGGTTTTCCCACATGATGTTGTTACTAGTGTGAGTAATCTCGTGGTTTACAAAACAGCCCTCTTACAGATAGGTGCCTATTTAGCCTGGCATAACACATTCACCATCATTGCTGTCCCTTACCCACTCCGCAGAATCAAAGGGAACTCTGAGGGACACTCTCCTGTGATGTGCTGAGTGTATCCAACATCCCGGGAAGTCGCTGGCAGTTAAAAGCATCTGACTCTTCCCAAAAGACACCCAGCACCTCACAGCATCAGACTCAAAGGGAA
>VZTU01025189.1:17890-30043 GCA_013400835.1 Zapornia atra | reverse complement strand
AAAAAAAAAAGAAAAAAGAAAGTCTGCTTGAAAGGAAAGTGTGGCTGGAAGGTCCATGAGCTACAAATCAGAGCAATTAAATTCAGTAGCAATGCTTCTCTCACTTAAAAGGAAATTGCAAGAACTGCACCCTCTTTGAATGGCAGTTTTGCTGCTGTGGTGTAAAGTTTTAAATGTGTTTCATAGTCAGCTTTTTAAAGATATGGCTATGTGCATTAAATCCACGAAATATATAACTCTATTTTCCCCCCAGATCTGAGTATTTATAAGGTCTCTCTTTATGGCAACTCTTCTCTGGCTTAAGAACAGAGAATAGTAAATCAACTGCCTCAGATTATTTCCAGGCTTTTGTGAAACCACTTGAGGCGTATTTCTATGGATTGGAATTTAGCCATTAATAAAGACAAACTAAATGAGGACAGCATTTGCCTTCTCAAATCACACAGGGAATCGGTACCAAATTTTAGTACAGTCTCAGACTGTCACCTTTACACTGCATGCTGGAAGGTGCCAGTGTGGAATTTCCAGCGTTACTGAATTTAAGAATCATTCCTCTGAAGAGGAAAACTCAATCCTGTATGCTGCTCTGGATGGATCTCCAGTTATGACAGATCTGCAAGATCCAAGTCTCAAAGAACCTGCAGTGATGGTAGGCAGAACCCAAGGTTCAACAAGCCAAATTTATAAACTCAGTCTGAAGTTCGTTTCACAAGAATTGTCTCCCCTGTAGCTCCTCTTTCAAGATTTCTGTACAGAAAGAGGAAGAAGACAAGAAAAACTCTGGAAAACTCTTTTGTTACAATGAACTACCACTGCACTTTACTATGCCTAAAATGTGTGTGAATTTTAAAACATATTCCTAAAAAACAGTGTTTAGCAGACAAGTTGGGGAAAAAATCTGCTTATGAACTCACCTGCATTTATTTTACACCAGTACAATTTCATTGACAAAAGATTAATTTCAGAAGAACCTATCTTTCTAGTTCTTGGTTTGTTTTCTGAAGGCCTAATTCTGTACAATCATTTATGACACTTCATTTTGAAGAATCCATCATAACAGCAGCTCCTGAGTGCAGGTAATTAAATCCATATATCAATTTACCCTCACTACATCAGGAAAGGAAAACTACCCATCCCGCTGCCAAACTCAGCAGTAGCAGAGAAGCACACTAACACCTTGAGTTGGAATGCAAAACTAAAAACAAATCTGTAAATTATCGTGTTAACACAGATCATCCTTCTCGTAACTCAAACAAAGAGCACACAAAGCAAATATGTAATGCACAGTGTAAACACACTGCATGCACACAATAACAATGAGACCTCACTGGTACAGACAGCATTTAAAACGTGCCAAGAAAATTTAAAATGTTTCACTATCCAGGCTTTGTAAAGGAAACAAGAACCCAGACAGAAAGTTTCTTTGGGGATAGATGAGTGGCTGTGGGTAATGGCATTCAACTTCCCCACAGACCATCACTTTTCTCCTGTTGTTAATCACTAGGAAATGAAGGGGAGGGAGGGCAAGGGGAAGCCTTCACATTATCACATAAGTGAATAAAAAACTGTAGGAAACTGCTTTAATTTTACATGACTGGACAGCTACATAGAGAGAACTGTGAAACGCGTGCATGCTCCACTGAATTTTTAGGGAATATTTATTTTAAAGAAGGTTAAGAAGAATAAAGTAAAAAAAGAGATTCGTGTCTGTTATTCTCCATTCATTCTATATATACCTACATGCTTCAGGGATGTCTGCTCATTTAAGACTGATGTATATAACCAGAGGTACAGCGGTCAGATTTTTCACTTGGTTTGGTTGACATGTCTGCCTAATGCTTTGTTTCAAAGTGGACACTGTTTCAGATTTGTTAGAAATTTACTTTTCCTATAAATATACGTTCTGTGCAAACAAGATTCCAATTACCTTGACTTGTAAAATTCTTTAAGTGGTAACACTCAATTGACCCAAACCATTGCAGTATTTTATGTCATCTCTGTCTCAAACCAGAAAGAATGTCCCTCCACACACAAGTTAAGTAATTGATAAATCGTAAAGAAGCTTGGATGTATTTGGTTTTGTATTTACTGTCAAGAATTGGCTGTCAAGGTTATCTGCACGGGACTTCTGAAAATCAAAGGAAAAGACAGCAATCCCTGTTCTCTTTCTCGTAGAGGTGCCACACTCCATGAATGAAGCGATTTTGCTGCACCAAATTGACAAAATACATGTACATTTTAAGGTTACATATCTGTATTGTAAACAAATCCCTGTAAAACACAACTGTTAATTTCAAAATGGGATCATTAATACATCATACTGAATTAATTTACATTTGAATTTAGGAAAAAAAGAAAATATGGGCAAGCGTATTTGTACTATCCTGTTGCTTGCTATTTAAAGCAATTGCTAGAGCTGCTAGAATGTTATTTAAAACTTCAGATGTTTTCAAAACATATAAGACTTCTTTCCACAGAAAAGTACTTTCCTCCCTTCTGAAGGCAGGACCAGGATTTTAACCTGACAGACCTACGCTCTAACCATATTCACGATCTCAGAGATCAAAGCCCCTAAAACTGACTGCTAAAATGCTTAAATCATTACAGACTTTACACATGCCAACTGCTAACATATGAAACATAGAATACTGTTTATTGATCGGGAAGCACGTCTCAGATTTAGTGTTAACTATTATACCACTAATAATAGCCATTGCTACAGAAAAGTGAATGAAGAGTTGTCTTTCATTCCTAGTTTGTATGCAGCTTAGTTTAGTCAAGATAGACAGTGGTTTCATTAAATGTTATTACAAACCCACTATCCAAATAAAATTATTTATTTTAAATATTAACATTCTTTAACACCATGAGAAAAATAATAAACACACAAAAAAACCCAGAAGTGACAGAAATAACAAAAAAAAAAAGCCATTAAAAACCCCTAAACTATTGTATGGTCAGGAAAATTCATTTATGTGGAGATGGTCTACACATTTTTGTATGAGTACTCTATTTTTATCAAATAATGACTTCATGCCATATTACTGTATCATTTCTTTTCATTAGCAAGCTCTGTGCAACAGATTTAATGGTATATAGCAACTTCACACTCCCATCCAGTTTCATTCATGATTTAAGAATCTACCAAACAAACCACACAAAACCTCCACTTTTTTTCCCCTGAATTATAGAGAAATAAACTGTTCTGCCTTCTAGGAAAAGCCAATACTCCAAACGTATAGAAACAGAGGCTTTCAGTGCTACCCAGTAAAAAAAATTAATACAACAATTATAATATATCTCTTCCTGTTTATGGCAGACTTCCACTTACTGTTGGTGAGGGAGGAGGGGGGACAGTAACAGACCTGAAGAGGATACAATAGATTGTGAGTGAGATTATATGGAGAGTGTCGCTGAAAAATTTTAAAATATTTCAAAGTTGAAAGGTTATTCTTCTATCAAACTTGCAGGATTGCAGGCTCTTTCTATCCACAATCCATTGCACAAGATTTTTCTATGAAAGACTCAGCCACATCTTCCTTCACCACGAGTATGAATAACTACTCAAATACACCAATTAATAAGGTTTCCATTCAAGACAAAAGGCAGTTGTTTTAACTCCAAAGCTGTGGTGAAGACTTTGTTGAACTTATCAGATTTATGATGTACCCTGCTCAAGCCAAGTTTCTACAGAACATGCAGAAAGTCTTGGCACAAATGAGACTAATCTTACGCTGTGGTGGAATAATAGGCCTGGCAGGTTTCTGTTAATTGAGATCCCTAATCCTTTTAGTCAGAAACAATATCGGTGCTCACAGTCATTAAGTTCCTCAGAGTTGGAGATCCAGATTCCCAGGCATGCCTATCTTGTTTCTGCTTCTTCCCAAATCATTCATCTCTTTCAACTGATTTCAGTTAAAATTGACAGGACTTCATTACAGCACAGTCCTTTAAAGTCAATGCACTTTCCTCTTGAAGGGAGGAAGAAACTGACCCCAAATTTCCTATTTAAAATATTGTGAGGTTTTTAATATATTGAAGGAATTTTCTCTCTCTTTTTAAGTGAAACTAACTACATTTTCTGATGACTTGGGTAGCTTTCAGAGTAATCAATTCATAAAATCCTCTTTCCTTTCCACCAGCCTCACTCCCCAACTATCTCCTGCAAACTTACACACACCATCTCATTAAAATATGGATCTACATTTAAATTTGATGCATAATTAACATTGCCTAACTCCACCAGTAATAATGATTAAGAGCTGCATAAGTTTATTTCCTTTGGAATTTTATCCAAAAGTCTAAATAGTCTTTTTTTGAAAGGGCAAGAAGCAGTCATTTCAGAATCAATTCAGACACTTAGATGGCTATATGCATTACTACATTCTACATAAAGTGTCTCTACAGGGTCTTTCACTAGCAGTTGAAAATTCACACACCTTGTGGCATCCAGAAACCATGTCTAGCACAAGGTGAGGCTGCTGAGTCATGCTGGTAAGCTTTATGGCTTGTGATCTGTTCAGAAAGTGGGCACAGATCACCTGTGTTCCCCACGCAGGCATACCCTCTGGATCTTCAGATGATTTCAGTGCTTTTGAAAACTTTACCCTATGCCACAGCAGGTCAACGCAATGAACCAAGAAAGCAGCAAATGAAATACGGCATATGAAGTATCTTCTTGAAACCTACTGAATGAGTCTCAGCATCTCTTTGCTATGGACTCAGTTCTCATGGCAAGAGGTGATCCCTAACCACAGAACCACAGAATGTTAAGGGTTGGAAGTGACCTCAAAAAATCATCTAGTCCACACACACACACCAGAGCAGGATCACCTAGATTAGGTCACACGGGAACATGTCCAAGTGGGTTTTGAATGTCTCCAGAGAAGGAGACTCCACAACCTCTCTGGGCAGCCTGTTCCAGTGCTCTGTCACCCTTGCAGTGAAAAAGGTTTTACTCATGTTCACATGAAACCTCCTATTCTTCCACCTGTTGCCCCCTGTCCTATCATTTGATATCACTGAGTCTGGCTCCATCCTCCTGACACTCACCCTTTCCATATTCATAGACATTAACGAGGCCACCCATCAGTGTCCTCTTCTCCAAGCTAAAGAGACCAAACTCCCTCAGCCTGTTCTCCTAAGGAAGATATTCCAGTCCTTTAATTATCTTTGTGGCCCCGCACTGGACTCTTTCAAGTAACTCCCTGTCCTTCCTGAGCTGAGGTGCATAGGACTGGACACAATATTCCAGATGCAGCCTCACCAGGACAGAATAAAGGGGGAGAAGGACCTCTCTTGACCTACTAACTACACCCCTTCTAATACACCCCAGGATGCCATTGGCCTTCTTGGCCATGAGGGCACATTGCTGGTCACGGTCATCCTGCTGTCCATAGGAGCTTCAGGTCCCTTTCCTCTGTGCTGCTCTCCAATAGATCCATCCCCAACCTATACTGGTACACGGGGTTGCTCTTCCCCAGATGCAGGGGAACACCTGCCCTAGTTGTATTTCATTAAATTTCTCCCTGCCCAACCCTCCAGCCTGTTCAGATCTCACTTAATGGCAGCACAGCCTTCTGATGTGACAGCCACTCCTCCCAGTTCTGTGTCATCAGCAAACTTGCTGACGGTGCACTCTGTTCCCTCATCCAGGTCATTGACGGATATACTGAAGAGTACCAGTCCCGGTACTGATCCCTGAGGGACTCCACTAGATACAGACCTCCAGCTATACTCTGACCCATTGATCACAACACTCTGACTTCTTTCTTTCAGCCACTTCACAATCCAACTCACTACCCAGCCTTCCAGACCACACTTCCTCAGGTTAGTCACGAGGTGCTGTGGGAGACGGTGTCAAAGCTTTACTGAAATCAAGGTAAACCCCTTCTGCTGCCCTACCATCATCTATCCACCTGGTTATATCTCCATAGAAGGCTATCAGATTGGTCAAACATTCCCCTTGGTGAAACCATGCTGACTGTTCCTAATGACCCTTTCATCCTTGATGTGCCTAGAGGCTGCACTGAGGATAAGTTGTTCTATCACTTTTCCAGGGACAGAGGCGAAGCTGACCCACCTGTAGTTACACAGGTCCTTCTTGCTCTTTTTGATCTCTGTATTATGCAGCTGAAGGCACAGCTCTAAAAGGGAGGGTTTGCACCTCAAAAAAAAAAGCAGAAAGGTAAAGGGATTTTTCTAAAGCTAAGAGATGGAAACATAAGGTGGAGTAAAACAGAAACAAAATGAAGCACAGATAGGGCAGATAAAAAAAGGACTGGCCAGTAGCAAACAAAGATGCCATTGGCATGAGAAAAAAAATGCGTGAATTGGGAAAAGAAAATACACAAGTTGGGAGAAGAAAAGAGAAGGGGAAGTTAAAAAAAGGCAAGGAGTCTAGTTTTAAGGGCCACTGTACTGACATTTCTGCAGACCATGCAGTGACTTCACAGAGTTCTCCTTTAGGACCTTGATTTCAAGAGTATAAATTTGACTCTGATGACCTCTGGAATAGGCAAGCACCCCGAAGTAGAAATTTATTTATGTAGAACAAGTATCTTCTTGTATAATTCAGCACTGGCTAGCAACTGCAACGCATCCTGTGTGCAGAGCTTAAATGGTTCCTTTTTTGAACCTGAGCAGTCATACACAAAAATCCTATTTGTCAAATTCTTGCCTCATTTGACTCAACCCCAACACAAGAAAGGCAGTCTGTCTCAGCTTGCATTATTATAAACTCACTAGATTTAAAGAACTCTCATCAGTTACATCCAGCTGGTGAAACAGCCTCATGTTTCCCTAAAACACCCCAAACACATGCCACAGATTAACCTGTTCTACAGCTGAATGAATCCACGCAACTAATGAGTGAAATATAATAGCTGGAAAACTATACTTAACAGTGCGATCCCTAGCCAATATGCAGGGTATAAATATGCTTTAACGTTCTTTTTATAAGCTATGCCTCTGCTCGTACAGAATACATTAAATAGGCTGGCATTTAAATGGAGTGCCTCGGGGGAGACACATCTCCTGAAGCATTTAGTCACCTACATTAAGAAACAAGACTTCTCCTCAGTTTAGCAACAGGTTTTATAAATGTGTGAAAATTCTTTATGGATGTATTTGTTAACAGCATGAGCTCTTTTTCACATCTGTAAAAAGCATTTAATAATCCTTGGGGACAGTTTTCCCAGTTTTAACAAGTAAGTCATTATATTTACTTTAAGTTGAATTGTAAGCAATTCCACCAGATCTTGATTCTCTTGAAAAAAAAAATTATATATATATGTTCTTAATTAAACTTGCTTCCAGTTATTATAAATCAACAGGGTGGCATGAAAAACTACTACTTAGTAGTTCAAAAAATTAATTGGATCCTGGTTGTGGGCAGAATGATGAAGGATATATATGCAACCAATCACTAGGGAAAAAATTGTCTGGAGTAAACACTCAAAAATTAAAGGTTTTCTGTTGACGGAACATTTATTCCACATAACATAAGCTCTCCTTGTGGATAGCTTAAATCTTTCTTAAATGTAATGATTCTGATTTTTTAAGGACTCTATTTGTCACAAGATTATTACACAATTCTGAGTTTAAAAAAAAAATAGTTCTTTGATTGTGTCCAAGATTGACTTGGCCCTGATGCTACTACTTTGGGAAACCAATTTTTTTAATCACATAGTCCTCTTTATGAAACAACTTGTTTATAGATTCTTCTCCTTTTGTAAATGGAGGCAAGGTCAGCTACTCTTTAGCACGACAATATATTCCATTCTGCCCATGCCTAAGACAGGAGAACTGAAAGAAAATTCTCTCTACAGAATATATTATACACCCCATTTCAATAGTGCATTATACATCAGGTTTTCAATATATTAAATTATCTACATGATATATTGGTCCATATTATGTATCATGTATTCATTCCCCTGCAGCAGTTGCAGATTCTGTTCCACTGAATAATGTAATGCAACTGTCGGTTCTTGTCCTGCATCACTTTATTTCATATCATATTACTTCATTCTACATATGGTTCTTTCTCCATTATGGCAGAGTTGCAATATATGAATCATCATAACTTCTATGTTCTCTCAATATATATCGAGTGATGGGTCCCTTTTCTTTGTGTAAAATTACCAGTGACAAAAATGAGCAAGACAAAATGTTACTGGGTTACTGAGTGCCTCTTTACTATACATCACCACAGCTATATTTTCACATGACTTATATTGCTCATCTTCACAGCATACATTCATGAAGTAAACAAGAGGTAAACTGTTGCATGTGAAATAGATGTTTTAGGAGGAACAGATTTCTGCAAGTATTCTTCAAAAGCAAGTATCACAGCCCAGTGTTTCCATATGTTAATAAGTATGGAATAGTCTATGAATAACTGCTGCATGAATAACCAAGATCTCATTAGAATTATGAATCATGGAATATGAAATAAGTGAATGAATGAATGACAAGAACAATTTCTTGAGCCATAGCTTTTTCTAGAGCCACTGAGTGCAAACTGGTGCTTAAAAATGCAATGCATGGCAAGTATGAGTTGCAAAGTGTTGAAGAAAGGCTCACAGGAACAAAACATGTTAAATATCAACAGAACTGAAAAGACATGAGACATGTTCATCCACCTAATTGCAATAATCGATTTTTGACTCCGTTTCCCCCATTCAAGGAATGAGGTGAGGAATATTTAGTGATTTATTACAGTTATCAGATTTCCAAATGAAAAGGTAGTGGAAAAGAGAACCGAAACATGTTTATACTCCTTTCCTTATCTTTATTTCCCAATTTTTTCCTGGTGAAAAGAGTTTTAAAAAATCCTTGAGAAAGAGAAGGCTGAATGTAGGCACTTCCAAACCCAAACTCCTCTGCAAACACTGTCTATGGGGTTGCAGCATAAAACATGGCTTTGCAAGACTCAGTCTTGCTCTCAGCAAAAGCAGAGATTAATCTAGTAAGATTCCTCCATTTTGGCAAACTTCTTTTGGAGGAAAAACTATTATTAGCTTTAGATACTTTTAATTACAAGTTCAAGAGATGATCAAAGACAAAGGGCATTTCTCAGATCCTTCAGTCTTCTTAAAAATAACCAAGTCTTTGATTAACACGCATTTAAAAGAAAATGATTAATTACATAGTCAAGACACTGTCAATCACAGGCTAATTCCCATTCCTTCTGACATTTATATGTGACAAAGCCTACTGTACCAAGAAGCTAAGACCAGTTGGACTAGCAATTAATTAGCTGCACCAACTTTAATAAGATGGCTCACACATTTAGATTCCTGGTTCCTTATCAGGTTTGCAAGAAGCATGTGGTAAAAACACTAACCAACACACTACTGAAGTTATAGTTCCATGCTACATCTCCAGGCAGTACTTATGCAGGGGGAAAAAAGCAAAACCAAAACAAAACTGTATATAATTTGTATATATTTAGTTAGAACACTTTCAACAATAAGACTATTTCACAAACCTGCTTATGTCCCTCTGTGCGTTCACTTAATTTACTGGTCTAAGAGAGCTAGTTTTAGGAAATGTTGAGAAAAAAGAAGCACATAGGTTTATCTTCCTGTTTGTGGTAAAGCAAAGTGTGTTTATGTAAGACACCAACTTGTTAATTTCAGATATTCTGTACATTTCATATAGCTTTATACATAAAAAGTTGCTCTTAAATGAAGAAAAAGTTCTTAGCATCACAGAGGTCTCAAGAACCCCCACATGTTCTGCAAGAACACGAATTTTAAATAAACAGTTCTCCAATGAGAACTCAGAACAAGTAGCAAATACTTTCACTAGCAGTTACCACGTAAATTTTCTTTTCTACATGACACGAGTAGTCTCTAAGACTAAAGATTGCTTTCTGAAGGCTCCCTTCACTGTTCAGCCATGATTAACTCTATATGGCATTGTTGTGAGGTTGAGATGGGACATGGAGGTGTACAAAAGAGATTCATAGCACAAAAAAAAAAAGCTATCATTTTATACCCAGTACAATGTCACTTTTTTTTCTTATGGCCATCATAACAACTGCTAAAGGGTACTAAACATTTTTATTATAAAATATGAGTTCACATTTTCTTGTATTTTTATAGCACGCAATTATATACTATCCTATATCCTTGTACAAAATAGCTACCCTGTTTTTTACAATGATAATTGGCTGCAAGCTTGAGGATATTATTGCTGTCATCTACCCTCTCACCTAAAAAAATAGGTTGGAAGAGTTGGGGAGGAAAAAAGAGCAAGAAAAGAGACCATTCCAATTAATTTTGAAGCAAGGAAGATGAAGGCTTGAAGAAAAAACAGGATCTTCAGCCGGGCCACTCATTGGCTGATTTTGGGGATGAAATGAGCCACCTGAGAAGAAAAAGCAAGAACTGCTACTCTCAGAAGAGGTCAGGATTCCTGCCGGAGCTGAAATACATGCCCTTCAGACTGCGCACAGGAACATCAATTGATCATACACACTTAATCCCCCTTGTTAACTCTGTCATGCCAAATCCGCATTCCTAACTATTAGAGAATGATTAAAATCCTAGAGTCTGGTAGCTTTTCAAAATAATAAATCACTTACTATGGGGAAATTACTTTAAAATTTTTACACACTATGCTCTGGTAGTCATACAGCTCTATTTCTCATTAAATGAGTGTAGACCTGGATTGCAACCTTCAGGTAAAAATTCAAGTTAGATTTATATTACAAAAATTTACTTCACCTAGAAAGTACCATATAGCTGATGTCTGATGTCATGGCTATAAGGCAAGATTACAACTATTGACAGGAGGGGGGAAAAAAGAAAAAAATCAGAGAAATTCAGAGAAAAAAACACAGGAACAAGGTCAGGTGTTTCATAATGTCCTGACAATTTCCACCCATCTAGGAGAGGCTGAGAGCACAGTGGATCTGCCATACACCCAAGAGGTCATGTGGAGCATGCTGCACAGGGCCTGTCTCATACACTGAACTCACACACTCTCACACTTTGTTACCCTTGCCATTATCTCAACCTCTGATTCCTACAGTCCAAATCCTACTCCAAGGGACAGGACGATATAACTGCTTTTGATGAACTACCACAGAGCTGAAGCAGCAAGGCACATTCCAGTTCTTCAGCCATGAGTGGATGGTACAGTCAACCACATCTATTCATCCCTCTTTCAGGATTTACTAGCACTGGACCGGTGTTGTTTCACCTATACCAAATGCTATGCCTTAGCATAAACGCAGTAGAAAGAATCATCTCTAAAGCTTTAATATGTGCAGAAAACACCTGTGTTTGTGAAAAACAATGGTTCTCACCAGAGTACAGCAATATCTGCTACCATAAGGAAATCCATCAAAAATTATTATCTAGTTTAGGACAAAGCAGCCTTTTATAGACCGTTAAGAGTAACTGGAACACACATAACTTATTCCAATTAGCTGGAAGTCCTGACATAACAGGTGGCAGCAGTGCATCCATTACTATAATGTGGAAAATATATGGTGCATGGCAACAGGCAGTTGTATTTGTCTTGATTATGGAACCTGAAAACAGTACTTGCTATCCTATCTGCTGTGGAAAAATCACTTTTTCTGACCCTAGCATGGAAAAGAGCCTTCAGAAACACACACAGGTGACGCTTTTACGTTTCCTCTGCTAAATGAGTATGAGGACTGTGACTTCTATGCAGAGAAGTGTGTTAAATACACAGAAGTCAATTGTGAACAGAAGAAAAAAAAAAAAAGTCAACAAGAATTTTAGGTTATACAGGCAATCCAGAATCTCCTGAGCTAGAGCAGCAAAGAGGAAAAGATCCTTCTGACCACAGTACACAAGGCAATGGTACCTTGTGGACTACTAACACGTAAGAAATTATAAATATTTGTCCTCCTTCCAGAAACAGTAATTATTTGTCATTATTGCTCTGTGCCCATGCTGTAATTACAGGTTTACCTCTAGCCAATTCAGCCATAGGAGATCTGGGTCTAAATTCTGCCTCATGTCTCAAAACATGCCTTTCTATCAAAGGGAATTTTATAAACAGAGCACTTACTGCATCATTCCCACTGATGCCTAAGACATGGGAGATCAAACATGACTAACCAGATTTCTATTTTACTACATTCTGCAACTTTCTCTTGCTAGGGGG
>VZTU01025189.1:2583-17840 GCA_013400835.1 Zapornia atra | reverse complement strand
CTTTTTACAGCTGGAAAGGAGAGATTCTTCCCATAGAATTGAACAAGACATTCAAATCTGTGAAGAAAGAATATCCTGATGCTGTCACTGACCCTTCGGCTTAGCCATATTTTAAAGCAGCAGATGACAATGTTCTAAGTCCTTGACCAAAGAGCAATACATGTAAATCCCTTTTTAAAAAAACAGTTACAGAATATTATTCCTTATCCCTGAGTTCACAAAATACTGCACTCAAGATTGTTACCAGCCCTAAAGGAGGCAGAGAGAAATTCTTAATATACAGATGAGGAGCCCAGGAATGACTGATAATAAAACTTCCCAGGCATGCCCCAGATCTCTGCTCCCAACTCTTATGCTTACACCAGTAGTGCCGGTCTCATACTCTATGTAAATACATGCACGCAATTACTTAGGACTTACACAGAGCTAAAATCACCTGTTTCTATACAAGGGCAGCTTTTGAGCTAAGATGACAGACTCTAAATACAAGTAAATAAAATGGAACTGTTAAGGACACATGAGATCAGAACCTGGTTCATTAAATGTTTCATTGGAATGGCTGTATAGGTCAACTTTTTTTCTGTTTAGTTTTGTTGTTTTGGGGTTTTTTTTTTGTCTTTTAACATCCAAGATGTAGAATGCACAACAGCATTGTCTTCATGCTTTCAGTGTCTTATAAAATGAAAATGTACACACACACACATGCGTGTGTGGGGGAGGACACATGACTGAAGATTGTTCTGATTGAAAGGGACATAATTTTGAATCCAATATAGGTTGCCAAAATGATAATTGAAGACAGCTGAAGGTTTATCACACAACCAGGCAACTCTAGCAATAGGCTGATAACACTGGTGAAGAAATGAGTGTATCTGGTATAAAGAATTCTGGCCTCTCCCACAGACTTTGCTTTTCCTTAAGGCTTTCAACTCAGCATATTTACCACACCTGAAAAGACTGATTCAGCCCTTATGTAGATTTGTTTGTTTGGTTTGGTTTTTAAGAAAAACATACTTACATAAGAGGTGAAGCATTACTTTCTTCTCTCAATAAAGAACTTTCGGTAAAAGAAAAAAAAAATCAATTTATAACCTTTTTCCATTTTAAATAATTGTCCCTGATAGGAACTAGGTAAATGATGAAAAATTGTAAGTATAATCATTTTGTTTCACATGCATGAACTAGTATATGGGACAGCTAAATGCCAACTGGTATCATCATCATGTCTACCAAGTTAAAACACAGTGTTTTGTTATTCTTACTAACCATTTGTGGGAGAAATTTTAATTCCAAAAGCAAAAGTGGCCTGTCAAAAATATTCTGTTATAAGAAATCTTAAAAGAAAAAAGACAGGAAATGTTCTTGCGCATTGTTCATTTAAACACAGAAAGAAAGACAATGCTGCAGAAGATAAGAAAAATTATGCATAAGTAGAGGTCCATGAAAACTACAGCAAGACTTTCTAGCCTGTTGGTTTCATTTATATTTAAGATTCAAAGACATTTTAATTAAATTAGCATTTATATAGAGAGTTCTCAACTTAAAGGAACATTTAAGAAATAGCCAGCATATAAAATGACATCTTTTAAATTGTTAAAATACCTAGTTAAGATTTCAGGATGTGTACCTTTCACTTCACGGGTAATTCATTTGGCTATCTTGTCAACAGCATTTACCATATACAATTTTTATTCACTAAAAACTGCATTGCTACATGTGATTCACTTAGTTGCAGGGAAGGCTCTTTGCTTTCTCAAACAGGACTGTCCACGCCTCGTGTGACATTAACTTCCCACCACACTCCCAGTTGGGGATGCTGATCAAGCTAAAAGCAAAGCATTCACTCACTGACATACTAGTAATATTCTCCTGGTTTTGGAGCCTGTGACAATGAAGAGCATATTTTATCCAGTGGTTCAATCACACCTTTGATTAGATAACTCTCACAGACATTTGAAGGGTCCTGCATCTTCAACAGATCTGCCAGCACAAATGATGTAAAAAGCAATTTAGATATCAAGCTGAATTGGCAATCTCCTTGGAAGGCGTGTTCATTAAACACTGCAAAACACAGCTTCCACCCATCTCTGCTAGGAAAGGATCTGACCTAGATGTTCCTGGCACCTAAGACTCAAGCACAGATGACAGCACCCTTTGTTATCAACTGGTACAAACACACCTCAGCACAAGGCCTAATGAAAAACCCTGGTGGCCTGAGGGCCATGGCAGACAGCAGCATGAGTTAGGCAAGAACCTGGATATTTGACCACTGCTCCATACACAATATCTAGAAGCCCTCATTCCCCCATTCCCTGCCCCTCTCTGTGCCACAATAGCTGTGTGGGAGGTGGGAAAGAAGGGACGGATACCATGAATAAAGTCTACTAAAAAGGGAAGGGTGGGGGGAGGTGTTTTAAGATCTGGTTGTACTTCTCATTATCCAACTGGTTTCACTATGTGTGTAGTGCAATAAATAAGAGAATTTTCTTTCCTTTATTCTGTGTTGAGTTTGTTTCGCCCATGACACTGATTACAGAATGATCTCCCCCTGTTCTTATCTGGACTCCTGAGCTTCTCATTATCTATTTTCTCCCCTGTCCAGCTGAAAAGGGAAGTGATAGAGCAGCTTTGGTGGGCATCTGGCCTCCAGTCAGGGTCGAACCATCACACATATAATGTATGGGAGCTAGAGTTTTAGGAGGTGGTGATCGAGGCTTGATGGACAATGTCTGCGTTTACATAACATATACACCTGCATTGTTTTACTCTTGAGATAAGCATTACATAGAGATAAATAATTTTAACTTCACTAACAAACTATCCATAGGACTACATTAGTGAATTTGCTACAGTTCGTGAATGTTCCTACTAGAATTAAAACAAGCTCACTCACTGAAACACAACATTTTGAATCATTAACACTGAGTGCCAGTGATGACACTACCTGAAGACCCAAATCTGAAATGCAAAGAAAAATCAGGAAACTGGAGTCTTCTCCTTCCAAATCTGCCACAAACTTGTTTTCCATTTCATAGAAAACTACTAATAAGGCATGAATTGTGATTGTAATTGGTTTTACCTTTACCAGAATTTAATACATGCCATCGGATAATTAAAATCACAAGACTGCAAAGTAAAGGTTCTACAGGGTCTTAGGCTGACTGACTGCGGAAGAAAACAGAGACAATACAATGGTGATTTAGAATTAAGATAGAGTGGTTGAACATGGCAATACGTCCTGACTTCTTTGAAAGGGTTATCTATAAACATTAGATGTACACCAGTAAATTTTAACCACTGTACCTTCACTGTGCATATTTAACTCCTTGGCAATTATGCAAGATAGCCCAAAACATTAGGATTGATGCCTCTGCTGAAATCAAAGACAAGAAACATTTTATACATTGCTAAGTGACTGTCCAAGAATACTTAATGTGTTACGATGAAGATGTAGCAAAGGTGTATCTAAGATAATGGAGGAAGCTGTCTTCCAGCTAGGTTTATTAGGAAATACATCACTATTAAATCTTAATCCATTCTATGAAAAAATAAGCAAAAGAGGTATAACAGTAGCAAGAATAATAGCCTTATTATAAGAAGATCTAAGAATACCTTTATTTCAAAATTGTATTAGAGGTATGACAGACTGTGCTACATAGCGAAAAGGTCTGTGCCATTAATCAAGGAATCTAAAATTTGATAAAATGTGTGTGTGCAGAAGGATCATTTCATAAACACATTTAAGTGAATATGATGTAATAAATTGAGCCTATGGACATGTGCTGAATAAATATTTATGACAGCAGTAAAATGTGCCTGTGGTATTTATTATTTCAGAGTTTTCTCCACGACAGGTAATGATTTTTTTCCCTTCTAATTATGATTCAGTGCTACATCTTTATTTTTAGTTTTTCTACTGCATATGTACACCGAACATACACTGTGTGAAAAAAATAACATTTTTAAAATGTCATAATAAAATTACAAACTTCATACCACACTGCAGGTCTGGAGTCCGAGGAAATACGTTGCCATATCAGAGAATAAAGACTGACCAAGTACCTCAAAAAGCTAGTGAAATGTCTCATTAACATTAAGTTTCTATTAGATAAGAGTAATTCTCCCCAATTTCTCATCTCCTTCTGCTATCGGTGAAGAAAATTATGAAGATGCTGAAGAAAAAGACACGGTTTTAAATGTTATGCCTAATAAACCTTGCTCTGAGGGTCTAAGTATAGACTTCACTGATACAGGGATTTTGTGGTGGACAAATTCCATCCAGACCACTTTAAAGGATACTGTTCGTGGGCACTCATCCATTGGACTCACAGCAAAATCTGGACTTTTGGGACAATCTTCAACCCCATCCTCTGGCAAATACTACTTGCAGTCCCTCCCCTCTACAGAGATCCCTCATGCCAATGCAATATGAAAGAGGATTTCAGTACATGAGGAACAGCTTATTAATTTTACACAGCTCTTGAGCTATTTTGAAACCTACCCTGGAGAGTACTGTCAGCAGTAGAGAGTGATTATTTCCTCAGCTTTCTTGTCTTTTTCTATTCAATCTATCTCCTTAGCACAATGGGCTCACAACCTCCGACTGAAATGTCTAGATGCCACCGTAATACAAACAAATATTAAAAATCATAACATCCGCTATAATAAGAAATGAGAGACACACGACAAGATGTATTAATCAAAGAACTCCTCTGAAATTATGAAAGTTAATGCTGACCTTCCCTCTGTGACTGTTGACTCTTCTCATCTGTTGGCATTACACATGGTAAATCACACAGACTTACTGCAAACTAAAAAGCCTTTTCCCAGTCATTCTCACAAATAACGGTCTGTGAATCACTATGATGAACTGCTAATTATCCTAACATTCCTATAGTAACATATGAAAGCAACCAATCCTTTCAAACAAAGATGTGTCCTCACTGAAGGAAATCCTCACCCCATTCACATTCACTTATGGAACAGAGAGAAAATACCTCGCCTACTGATGCCAACATTCAAACATCCAGAGCAATTACATGGAGAAGGAACATTTAAATGGCAAACAGTATCTGTAAAACAAAATGACATGATGTGAAGCCACCAGTTCAAATCTAGACTCAATGCATTATGACTGCCCTTCTCACTTAATAGACATCAGATACCATGAGCAACTGGAATTACAAGACAAGCAGAGAACAATATTTAAGGGAACTGCCCCCCATATGGCCCCAAAAACGTAAGCACTGACGAGGAGTTTGGAAAGACTTGACTTATACCAAAAGACAGGCAAGTCTCATCTATTAAGGACGGCATGAGAGCTCTAAGCTTGGTGTACTGGCATACACAAAGATAACTATTTTAGATGTAGAAAAGGCGTAAAATAGTGATAATAGCTCTATAAAAATCAAACCAAATAACTGAGAAAATATTCCCACTTAAAAAAGGAAAAGAAAAATCACAAAGTTTCACATAGAGAAAATATTTCTGTTTTTCTTAAACAAAGGCATGCTCTACCCGTTCAACTCATTTCCCTTTTCTTCTTCCCCCTCCCATTTCTTTGCACCCCTCTTTTTCTTTTTTTCCCACAAATCAGCTCTATTAATCTCACAGTGTGACTTACACACCAAGAGATGGTATTTGTTCAGTAACTACCACCTTGTTTCAGTGGTCCTGGGTCTCAGTATTAGCACAATACAATAGAATGAAGCAGCAATACGGAACTCAGAGAACCTTTATTTAATTCCTTTTCCCTTTTCAGGCCTCTGTGTGACTTATGGTTACATACTTGTCACATTTAGGTAAAGCTGTGTACTGCTGAAATAAACTGGATGGCTATTCATTAACAAGCAAAGGCTGAGCAGAATAATCCCTAACCTCTGCTGCGCTCAGTTTTTCACAGCTGTGGGAAAAGCACTACCCAATGAATTGCTGGCGGAGGGGATGACTGAGGCATGGCATACGCTGAACAAGCATGGAATCTGCTTTAAGCTATGCCAATTGACAACAGTGTTACACACTCTGGCCGTGCCCCAGATACGTCTCTTATATCACAGACAAGCGCACAAGAGACACAGAGGGAATTTTCAGATGGCCAGTCTGACCTCTGCGTGATTTCTTTGAATCATTCAAGAGGGAGCACAAATGAGAAGCTGATTTACGGTGCCTCTCTGTGAGACAGGAATAGCCATTCCAGACAAGACTATTGCCAAGATACACTGTAGCGCCTCAGAGACACCAGTGCCAGTGCAGGACAAGGGTTAATGTATATATGCTGCTTTTTGACTTGACAGTTGGAATTGGGGGTTTGTTTTTTAGCAACCTTGAACTGATTTACACCAAGTATCATCCAGCGATAATGACTGCTCCTTTCCTATCCAATTTTCCTTTTTACCAAACTATACTTTGGCAATTAACTGACTCCTACAGAAGATAAATGTACCACCCCACATGATATGCATATGTAAATTTATTCCCAGATTACCTAAATTATTTTTTTCCATTTGTTTTTTCCAATTCAAATAATTACTTCTGGAAAAATGAGGGGAGGGGGGGAAAGCATGATTATCAAATAGCCAGCAGAGATCAAGTTAATGACTTGAAACACACCATATTTGCAAAATCCCAACATATTTATTTACTCACACCACACTTGCTATCAACAGTTTAGGATGAGCCTTTCTCACATCTCCAGCAGTGACCTTGTACCAAAACGCTGTTATTTGTCCCTAGTCCAAGTGCCAGAAAAAGCTGTATGAGATTCAAGTTGCACTGAAACCACCTTCCCAACGTCTAAGGTGCAAGACCTCTAACAGGGAAAATTTAATCCTACAAGTACAATGAATAGATAAGATCTGAGGAGTCCTCAGCTGAGTCACTTGCAATTTATATCTGTGTTAATAATGGCCATATCTGAAAGTAAAGTATATCTGCCTCTATAGATATCTAGCAGATGTATCACATGTTTTCCCCATTTCATCATTTACCTTTGCTGACACCGGGCTCTTTGAAACTAAGCTCCTGTACACTTACATACAAACTGCATTTTCATGTAGATAATCATACAACTGATGAAAACACTGCCAGCTACAAACTGAAACCTGTCTGAGATATTTACAGGCCATTATTATTCTTAAGAGACCAACAACTCCTCTTATCTGCATGCTTAGCTTACAGTTTTGCAATGTCTTGCACAGCAAGATAATCAAACATCTCACTTGAAGATGTTTGGTTTTACTGTTGTTTGCTGCAGAATAATGTTGTTACTATTCTTTCTTCACCAAGTTCTCCCTCTAAACGCCATACAGTGGATTTTACTATACTCCTGTCAGAAAACAGCTAAAGCTGTCAAATTGTGCTGAGTGATAAAAAGCAAACTTTATGAGCTAATGTGAGAAGATTTCTTCAAAAGTTAAAAATTACCATTACAAAAAATGTTCTCACTTCAATCTCAGTGAAAGACTGGTTTTCTATTAGAAGTCAGCACAGTCGAAATGAGCATTTGTCCTACTTACCCTCATACATAACACATTTTAGCCAACAATTTCTAATGAAAGTATGTAGCATGTTTTTTAACCACAGTACTTGAAAAATAAAGTCTCCTAATTGATAGGACATGAAATAATCAGTCATAGTCCTGCAACTGAAGTAGGATTTCCAACCAATAAAAAATCACTTTAAAAAACCTGCAATCAATAAAATGATGATAGACTTCTCCCCTACCTTCCCTTACCCATATAATGTTTTATTTAATTTGACTTGATATAGCAGATTATTTAGGAAGATCGAAGTTCACAGCATTTATTATTATTTTAATTTTAGAATAATCTGTAGCAGTAATTGAGAGTAGCTCTGATTGCCAGGGTTGAGGTCCATGCCCCTTGCAGATTTAAAACCCACATCAAGGCAGACTGCAACCACAAACCAGCCCGAGAAGAGCATGGGTGGAAGGATGGGGCTTGGATGAGAAGGATGGGGCTTGGACGTGAGCCACAACATGTCCTGACCAACAGGGACACTGGGATTTTAGGACACATCCATTTATACACAGCCAAAGGGGCTAATCTCGCATCTGTTGTTTTGTCACAACTCCTAAACCCCTCTCTGTGGGCACTGAATATCCAAACCCAAAATAACAGCATGATTCAATTCATGCTCATATGTTTTCCATAAATATGGCAATTCATTAGTTTTCCTGAAAGCTCCCTCATAATTCTTGTCATGAGAAATAAAGTGAACACATCCACTAACTGCATCAAACCAATTTCAAAACTACATGTGTTTGCATTATTATTTCCAATAATTCATTCACAGCTTAAAAAGGGACACCACACCAGAAGTGCTGTGTGCATGAGGGACATCAGATCTGACAGAGGGACAACAGATCAGGTCATGCAGTGGAAATTTTGTGCTTGACCTCAATAAGACCAAATCAGACCCAGGCCAGTGACGGGAAACAGTGCCCTCAATTAGCCCTCAATTCCTTCACATCTCCTTCTCTCCACTGGTGGGTGAGAATGAGCCAAGCCCAGGGCAATTTCTCCCCATCTCTTTCCACCTACTTCCCAGGGCTCCAGAGCTGCTGTCACGAAGAAAGTCAATAAAACATGCAACATGGATTAAGGCTACATCTGAGTCCTATTCAAGGTACAGAAAGTTTCTCACAGTTTTTGAAGTTTCTCCAAGTCTAGTCATTCTCTGCTCTTCTTTATTTTACAATTGCAGATGAACTGAATTAATTAAGTAAATTAGAGAAGCCCTAGCTCAGATATGCAGGGATAAAAACATATTTGGAAAGCGGTCAGCTTGCTTTAGAAGCATGTTGGCGTCTCTTAGCAGATACAGCTGCAGTGAAAGACCTAAAGAAAGAGTTAACACTTATGTCATTTCTGAGTAGGTGTCAGAGCACATCCCCCCGGCAAGGGCCCAGAACAGCAGAACGATCTGAGCAAGTCTTGTATTGCTGAGCCCTCCATCTCTCTATGCTTCAGCAGCAAGCTCTTCAGGGAACACATATCTATGTATTTAAAGGGAAGACTCGTATTGTTTACAGTTCAAATATGGAAACTATGCACATTCCTCAACCCTACAGGTAAACCATGCCTCAGCTTCAATGTTGCCTTGCCTGCTGATATTTGGAATCATGGGTACTGTGCATGTGTACACTTTTCTTATCAATCAAGCCCCAGAAATGGTAAAGATTTTCGACTCTCATCCTAGTTACCTAGCAGGGTGTAAACATAAGCCAGTCACATCCTTAATCTGGACTATTTTGATGAATTTGGTCAGTTTAGTGCTTACAGAAATTCAGAACCAATTGCTACAGTTTTTTCCTGAGATTCACTAATCATGGGCCAGAGATGGTGATTGCTCTTAAGCATGGCATCCTCCCATGACCTTATCCCAGCCCTCTGGAGTGACACAGAATCATAGAATTGTCTAGGTTGGAAGAGAGACTTTAGATCACCAAGTCCAACCATAGCATCAACAATGTAACATCCAGCAACAGTACTTCTCCCCTCTTCCTTTTCCACGGTATCTTTTTTTACGTCAACTAAGGGGGAAGGGAGTAGTAATTACATTGTGCTGACCAATTACATCTGTGGTTACTGAATATTGCCACTGAATGTTTTTTGCCATTTTCAACTCTTCAAGAAATGTTCTCTTTTTTCAATGTAACTCTAATGACCATTTTCTCACCTATGATATATATATGTGTGTGCATGGACATGTTTGCACACAGCCATACATAGCATTATGAAGAAGAGGGGGGAAAATGACTTCCAGACATCCATGTTGCTATTTGGAAAGAAAAAAAATCATCTAAATGATGGTAAGTACCCGGTCTCTCCTCTTTATGTTGGTTAGTTTAAACTTTATAGAACAGCATTGTTATTTATAATACACTTTCTTTCATCAAATCAGACTGTTCCATTCTACTTACAATCACAGCTACGTTCACAAGTCAACTTATTATCACAGCAAGATCTATCAGTTCTGCCTACACCGTATTTACAAACTCGAAAGGAAGTTGTTAGCTTAAAAAAATTTGCTACAGATACTGTGGCAGACCTGAGGACATCAAACTTAATAACAAAGAGATAAATTAACTCATAGGGGGGAAAGACAAGAAGAGGTCAGTAATGTCATCTTGATTACTCAGAAAGGTTAAGAATTACTGCAAGCTCTGACCAAGGAGAAGCCAAAAGCTTAACTTCAGCGAACCACACTACGTGATCCACTGAAAATAAAATAATCAAGCATATCATCCTATGGTTAACCATGGTAATCGCCACTTGTGTGAGAAAGCTGAGAAAATATTAGGACTGTCAAACTGGTTGTGCTGACTCACACTGGGCATAGCAGCTGTACATCAGAGTTTTGTCTACAGAGTTCTCCCCAGGACTAAAATGAAGGGACAGAGAGAAATTTCCCTTAAAGCCAAGTCAACTTCTTGCTATCAGAAAAAATACATCTTTGAAAATTAGAAACAGCAGGAAGTACACTGTATTGAATGCTAAATTAATTTCTTCTGATAACTTATTTCAAACGGTATTTGATTAAAAGACAATAAAACATGCTTTAAATCTAGAAAAACATGGTTACCGCAGGCTGAGACAAAAGTGGTATTGCTGATAAGTGACAACAGAGTGTTGTTATTTATTTAGCTCTTGTAAAGGCACCCCAGTCAATCAATAGCTGTGCATGTACTAAGGCAGTAGGGCTTGTATAAAGATGCTTATCAGAAATCTATGAGCAACATTCCACTTTTGATTACAGTGCTCCAGACTGTCCGCAATACTGCTGAAGACTGTATGCCTCTTTGACAAGCCATATTGACAGAAATAATAATATAGAAACCACACTTCCTAATATGCATATCTAACTGCACAACCAATTAACCACTATGCTGACTGAAATTGCTTTGTTATTCATTTGATTCCAACTGATGTTAATACTTTGGCAGCTGATGGGGATAATAACTGATGGAGCATATTGGAAATTTTGAAAGGGGATATAAAATTTATATAATTTAAAGACGTGGAGAAAGCTGCTATGCTTTAGAGTCTTGAAACATGAAAATGTCTCAGTTATGTGTAACAAATACTCAGAGCAGGAGAACTAGTAAGTATTTGAAAATCTGTGAATGAAAGGAGATATAAAACAAGACGACTGTTATATATAAACAGGTTTGAAAAAACATTTTTAAAAGATCTCTCTCTAAAAAAAAAGGCACATGAAGATGAGACTTTTTCATTTCTACCTCTAATATCATATTGTGCAACAATGCTTGAACATCTGGAAACATTTACATTTGATGTTTTAATCAAATTATAACCCTTTTCTGCAACATAATAAGCACATTCTAACAGAAGAAAACACTCTTTCATCTACCCTAACCCCCCAAAATATCTGGCATTCCAGTAACTGAGCTGGTGATTCTGCTACGCAAGTCTTTCTGAAAGGACACATGGACAAATCCAGTGCACATTAACTTCAGCAACAATGGCGAAGCAGAGACTGCTGGCCTAGCTCAGAAGTGGGAGATCTGTTCCTGCTGCCACATCATTTGCTGGGTATAAGACTGAGGGAGGGAACTCACTGTGGTAACACACCATCCCTGCACTCAGCCTCAGCTCTCATCTCCAAAACCTCACTACTAAACTTTCTTCCCCAAAGATCTCATTTCCCACTAACTCTTCTTCCTGCTCAGGAACTTAGCTTTGAAGCACTTTCTCACCCCCTCTGCTCAACAGCATAAATCCTTCTACTTTTCTATCACAAAGGTCCCCAGCAGTTCCCCAGCACAAACTGCCCCTTGCTTAGAAATTGACCCCAGTACCCTATTCCCTCTACTTCAGACTGCCTCTGCTCCTCCTAGACCATTGGGCTGTATCTTGGTCATAAGTCTCACTGAGTTAGATCCCTTCTGGCCCCATGCTAAGCCAGGACCTTAAACACACAACCCCAAACACATGCTGCTCAGCTCTTTCTACTCTGTGAGCATGTCAATCCTATTCCCTCCCCAGTTTTGCCTTTCCAAGCACATGCACATACCAACATGCAGATTTCATTAGTCACCTCCTGGCTTCTGCTCTGGCAGATTTTAAAAACCCGGAATCAACTTGGATTTATCAGAAAACAATCTAAACGACATCCTGAGAAAAAGGTGAAATAGCTAGAAGATGCAGACTTAGTGTACTTGTCATTCGATAACTGAATGAGAAATTGGGGTGCAACAAAAGGCCCAGCCCAGTAAAGACCCAAAGAGGTAGTTGCAGCAAGAAAGGGTGAATGAGGACAGTGACAGCCATCTGTATGGCTACACTTCTAACTTTTTACTTACTCAACACATAATTTTCACTTCACACATGATCCACTATGTTCCTGGACTCTTAAAGAAACTGCTTTTCTTCATTAAAAATTACTGAGAAAGTTGCAATCACTTTCATTTTATGTGGGCTTCACCATGGACAGTCCATATTTTTGTAATCTAGAGGCACTGCAGCATGAGCTACTCTACTCCCAAAAAAAGATTTCACGGTAGATACAGCTATAACAAAAGCAATAGCCTTCTCAAGCAGATATGAACATAAATCATCAAATAACCCATGTGCTGCAGAAACCACTGGCAAGCACCAAGCAGCCTAGGACTTAGGTTTAACCTCTCTCTTGCTTCTCTGTATTTCACTTTACATTGCTGGTGTCATGATCCAGAAAGTTATTTTCTTATTCCTTCCTGTGGTAAAACTTTCCCTTCTTTCAGCCATCTTTCACCTTCCCAAGTTTCTAATGAGACTCAGAAAGTGCAGTGAAAAAAAATCATTTGGTCAAGCTTGAAAGATGTTTAATTTTCACTTTTAGTATACTAAAAAAAATGTGTGCTGAACTACTTTTTGTTTAATAGGTTGAGTTAATTGCTTGGTTTGAATTCTCCCTCTCTGTCTGTGAGGCACACACACTAAAACCACATGAGATCATACTACTAAGCAAAATCCCAGCAAAATTACCCGACCGGAGTGTTAGCGGCAACATTGTGGTTTGGTTTTGCAAAAGAAGTGGAAAAAATCCAACCATGCTGGGCTTTTGGCTTTGCTCATACTATTAGCTGGAATTGGGCTGGCTCAAGGAAAACTGAAAGAAAAAAACTAAAAATGGAAGCGTTTGCTGAGAGGATGGGGGTGACGGGGCCAGTCAGGGGTAGAGGAGGAGGGTGTGGATGTCTGAGGACGGTGGTGACATTTATTGAATGCCTGGGCAAAGTGATCTTTTCTCCTTCCTTTGGCACTTCTGATTCACAATATTAGAGAACAATGCTTTCATCAGGGATCGACTAATTGACCTACCCTAAAAGCTCTCTTTGACTTTTAACAGGTATGATGATATGAAAACCTGAGAAAGTAACAAAAAAAGCAGATATGAAGACTGGAACATATATGTACAATCACATTAGACTTGGATAACTGCAAAACTGAATGGAGCCAATACTGAATCAAATTCTCACTCACTCCTGGCTAACCCAGCAGGGACTGGGACACAGAGAAGGGTACCCTGACATGAGGGTAAGGTGGAAGCACCCTCTCACACACCCTTCACCCAGTTACCTCCAACTGATGCTTAGAAATGCAGTGGCAGACTCCACAGGAGCTGTGTCCAACCCTGCTCAGCCAGAAAGAGAAATGTTTCTGTCAGGCTTATAGAAGCAAATGGGAACACCTCTCTGAAGAATTAGTAATGAAAGGGATTAGATGTTTTAAACCACTGTCTGATGGTAGAATTTCTGATAAACACAGAAAAACAAAGATGTTCAGAGTTATCAAGTAAACACTCTGAAATGCCTTCTTATGACATGCAACATCCTTCATTTTGTAAAATCAGCTACTTAACTTCTGGAGAGGCTCCTGGGCTTCCCTATGAAGTCCTTAAGTGGCAGCTCCACCACTTCATCTTTCATTTTCTTTAACAGGACTTGTTTCTCTTGAGAAAGCTGCCTTTTTACATCATCACCCTTTGATTCGGTCCAAGGTAATGTTTTTCAAAAATTGGCAAAAGGTGTTATTTTCAAATGCATTCTAAGGAATTGTAGCTGATATCTCTATAATCAGGCTTCTTTCCCCCCCTCATTCCTTTAGCCTTCCCTTAAATTAATAGCAAGCCCCTATATGATATTCCCGTGTGGGTAGGAATTGAAAGACTAATAAGAACATACATACATGTGCAGACACATACATTCTTAATATTCCCCTTTAAGTACATACAGTACAGAACATGCAGCATTCTCTATCTTTGCCCTGCCTCAGTGCACTACAGAGGAGAGCTGAGGTGGCCTGAATTTCTTTCTTTTTTTTTTTTTTTAATTAGACCAGACGTCTAACTTTAAAAAAACCCAAAACAAAATCAAAAATGCTTGAGTAAAGCCATTTCTGCACACTTCATCTTTTCTAGCACCTAAGCATTAAAGGGTATTTAGCACACAGTGGGAATTTTCAGGTAAACAATACTATCTACTACCGGATCCATTGACGCTACCGTTGTTAATCACTGGGAAAAAAAAAAGAATCCAATAAATCCCAACTACCTCGTGCCTGCAACTGGGTCATCTTGCACAGAGATGCAAAGGTTAAGCACAAGATCTGGTTTTTACTTTGCAAAGCTTGTAAATGACATCGTATGATCGTGTAAATGAAGCAAGGCAAGATGAGAAAATGAAGAAGAATGGAGCTGTGTAATCTAATCAGAAGCCAACAAGGGTTTTTATCTTTTTTTTTTTTCCCCTCCCTCCCTGGAAGACAAAGAGAGGCTTTAAATCCTTAAAACACAGTCTGGTGTTTCGCTTTCTTTTACAGCTTTCGATAACGCTGAACATATGCCTATCTATTTTACATGTATTTATGTGCAGGTTCACGGGAGTATGCACGCAAAAAAGAAAGAGAAGAACTGTAGCAGGGCTGTTTAAAGGGCACTGAAGCAGCTTCCTGTCACTTCCCGAAACTAAGTACCGGAGCACCGTAATTCTTAAGCAAAATGTATTTGCACCTGGGAAGAATTTTATTTCCGTCCCTCTCCTGACCGCCACGGAGGGCACTGCCTGCCCTTCTCAGCGCCTGAACGCTCACTTCTGCCCCGATGCCCTGTGTAATTAGCTGACCCTTGCTTTAGTTCATCGACTTTCGACCAAGGTAATGAATTGGAAGAAGCACGACCACCACCAGCAGCAAATTTAAGCAACACACAGGCTCCCTCCCCGCTCCCCCCCC
>VZTU01025187.1:271704-346663 GCA_013400835.1 Zapornia atra | reverse complement strand
CAGACCCTTCACCAGCTTCTCTCAACACACTCCTGGGTCTCGATGTCTTTCTTGTAATGAGGGGCCCAAAACTGAACCTAGCATTTGAGGTGCAGCCTCACCAGGACTGAGTACAGGGGGATGATCACCTCCCTGGTCCCACTGGCCACACTATTCCTGATAGAGGCCAGGAGGCCATTGGTCTTTTTGGCCACTTGCGCACACTGCTGGCTAATGTTCAGGCAAATGTCAAACAACACCCCCAGATCCTTTTCCTCTGTACAGGTTTCCAGCTACCCTGCCCCAAGCCTATAACGTTGCCGGGGGTTGTTATGACAAAAGTTCAGGAACTGATGGTTTGCCATGTTGAACTTCATCCCACTGGCCTCTGCCCATCGATCCAACCTGTCCAGGTCCCTCTGGAGAGCCTTCCTACCCTCCAGCAGATTGACATTTAGCTCCAACTTGGTGTTGTCTGCAAATTTACTGAAGGTGCACTCAATTCCCTCATTCACATCATGATTAAAGATATTAAAGAGGATGGGTCCTGGTACTGACCCCCAGGGAACATCACTTGTGACCAGTTGCCAGGTGGATTTTACTCCATTCACCGTGGAGGAGACTTCAGTCAGTGTGGTTTAGACTTTTAAATTCCTCTGTAAAACTTAATTCCTACTGCCTGTGAACCAGTCACAGGATGGGCCCATCCTGCTGGGTCGGTCTGCTCCTCTTCACCAGCACAACCCTGTTCCTACCTAAGGCAGAGAGGAGACTGAGCATGGAGGCAGAAGTTAATGGCCCATTGTGCTTTGATGCAAATGCCAATGTTCTAATCTACGTCACCTAACAAGAACATTTACTCACTGGGAATGATTTCCCTTTCCCATGTCATCCCCTCCTCCCTTCACAGCTGCTGTTTCTTGTCTTATCTGTACATGATCCTTAAGTCTTTACTTGTTCCGAGTGGGAGGCCAGCACCATGATGTCTTCTGCCTTTACTCACAAAACAAGGGCAGTAAATCTCTGTGTTGAATTGCTGCCAGACCTTGCATTGTCCCTTACATTGATCTGTTTCTGTCTTCTCCTAATGACCACAGGCCTTTCTTTCTGGGGGTGGCAGATGGAGTGGTACCTCCCCCTGAAAGGGCTTTGCCCTACATGGGCCCGGAGTCTCTTTCTTATATTAACCTCAGCCTTATTGTGCTGCTGCTGCTGTTCTTCAGAGTAGCCCATCTAAGGAAGGAGCACAAGTGCATGGAAAGTCAGATTTCCTAAACCTTTTTTTTCAGTAGGTTTGAAAATCCAACCTTATTTCTATATGGCTGAGAGCCCCAGGAACACCAATGTGCTCATGCTTTCCCACATGCCTAATTTTGTGTGTTTCTGGGTCAGAATCTGTGTTTGCACTGACTGGGCCTAAGTGTTTCATGGAGCTTAGTCCCAATTTTGCCCAGGCAAGTGCTCTACCTCTTCCAGTGGAAGAGTCCCCTGACAGAGTGTCTGCTGTGGCTCCTGCTCCTTTTGAAGTGCGGTAGACTTCAGAAGTATGCCAGCTAGACAACTTCAACTGTTGTTTTTCTCTCTGGTTGCATATTACTTGTGTGATCATTGGGTCTGATCTAACGGGTGCATGCTAGAGCTCGCTGCCTTCTTAAAAATGTGCATGCGGTGTGGAAAGATTCATGGCTATGAGCCCTCGCTAGTTCACAACCGGTAAATGAGCTAATGATGATACATCTTCCCCTCCCTGCTGCACTCAGAATTTTTATTACAAGGCCAGTGTCATTTGTTTTCATCTCTTGCAAATCCTCCCTACATGCTTCCCCATCCTAATCATTTCCCCTGAAAAACACCTACCGCAGTGACCTCCATTTGACTACAACAATTGAAGCACTAATCAGCAGAGCTGGTATCTGTGAGGTTTTCAAAGTGATGTATAGTACAGACCCCTTTCTAGCTACATTAGCCCCACAAAGGCAAAGCTTACGTGTTTAAGCAGCGCAGAGCCAAATGTTTCCTTACACGTGAACTTTTGGCTCAGCATCAATATCCCTTCTTAGAAGTAAATTTAAAGAGACAATTTGAGTGTAGCTCTTTGCAAAGTGCAAAGTTCACCGTTGGTTTAACCCACCACCCTCCAGGCTAATGGAAATCGTGTAAGGTTAAATGCATTAAAAGGAGGCGCTTGCCAAGCTTAGGAGCTTGTGAAAGTTTTAATTACGGGTCTTGGTGTCCTCCCGTTGTGCCTGTACAGTGAGCCCTGCCACGAGTGTCTGCTGTGTGAATGGCACTTACACATGCCAATGGCATGCAAAGCAGTCATCCCTTCCTGTTTTCATGTCAGATGCTTGGATGTATGTAGCTCCTGTTTCAAGTAGGAGCCAGGATGTGAAGATGGGAGCACACGCCTAAGCGGAGAGAGATTTTCTGAATTTTGGAAGGTGACTTGGACAGGTCACACTCTTATCTAAAGAAATGGATTTCAGCTGGACTTTGAAAAGGACAAATGCATGTCTGCATTATGTATTTATTACTTAATGTCAAGAAATGAATTATGGGTTCGACAGATCTGTGTAATAGATGTCCATAAGAGATTCTGGCAGCCTAAGCTGACTGAAAGAGCAGATTTGTGGACTAACACGTCTGTAAAGGAATTATGTTTTGACTTTGTGCGAGATTTGTTAAAATATTTTTATTCTGTTTTGGTAGTGGTACATGACTAATCCATTGGATAAGTGCAGGCGTGGGTGTACAGAAGCCTGCTGAATCGCAGATTTTTGAAACAGAAATGATTCAGTTCCTGACTTTTTTGAGTACTTGATGTATTCATAAGAATCGGTGACCAAAATTACGTCGACATCTCAGGTCATTCTATGATCTTCTTGACCCATTTCAGTATGACCTCGGGCTCTCATTTTAAATGTCCCATATGTGGGGACATTTCCTCTGCAAGATTTTTATTAGCTCAGGGATGTGTGACTGGGGACTGTGCTTGGGCAGGGGGTAAGAATTCATGCTACTTTTTCTTGCAGTATTTTTTTTGACACTCAAACAAAATGCAGAGTGTTCCTGCTCTCCCCGTCATGGGAAGACCTTCTCCTTCTCCCTTCTCAGCATATGTCTTTGGGTAACTTTGTGCCCAGATACCTGCTCTGCTTTTCCACAGCACATGCTGGACCAACTATGGGGGGTATTTCTTTTTTTGCTACTCTGCTCCCTTCCCCCTCAGCCTCATCATTACTTCGGTGACATCCAAGTGCCTGGTGTGGTGACAAATAAGCCCTTTCACGCACCACTACTTCAGAGAGCTGAAGCTGAATCCTGACATGTCCCTGGGCTCTCCCCAAGACCGTGTTTCTAACTGCAGTTTGTGGTTGTTTGGGTTTTTTTTAAAATGTATTTTTAGCCCATTAGAGGGCCTCCCCCCCCCCCACTTCTTTTCCCCCTTGTCTTCATACCCAATTAGTCATTCACTAAGTAAATACCATGGTGCCTCCCAAATTACTGGCACTGTGAGGGAATGCAGTTGTCTGTCTCCCAAATACAATCTGGTTTGTTCTGCATGGGAATGATGGATTTGTCTCATGGATAAATTTACTGGGAACATTTTTCATAACTGTTTGGCTTGGGACATATTTATGTTTGGAATCAAATTCACATTTTTGGAGGTTTCTCTTCTTTGGAGACTACCACTGGCTCATTCTTTGAGGAAGGATAGGGTGAAATTTCTTAGTGTTTGTCCCGATGGTCCCTTTGGTCCGTTGAGGGTACCATTCTCCCTGTTTGAGCTACCTATTTTTTATATTGCACTGGTGTGGTATAATTTGGTAGTTTCTTGGTACTTTCTTGTTGACTACCAGTTCCTAAACTTGAAAAATGGCGTATTTTGGCTTTTAGTAACCTTGATGTGTCTCACAGTTTGCACGTATCTGCTTAACTCTCGGCATTGCTCCCTGGATTTAGCTGGAAGACAGTGCTCACCGTGAGATAAAAGTAATCAAAAGACAAAACTGTAGTCACACTCTGAACTCCTAAGTTAATGAAAAATCACCCCAACACTAAAGTATATAATTATGCTGATTTTCATGACATTTGGGTCACAAATGGATTCTTCCTTGTGTACAGATGACATCAATTAATACACGTTGGAGCTTTCTGTTAAGTCACAGATTTGGCAATGCTTTTATATTAAGTGGGAATTAGTTCTTCCTAAATTGTGGAGAAGTAATTGTATTACTTCTTCCACCCAAATACCTGGAGAGATCCTTCTTGTCCTAGTGAAAGAAGAAACTTTTACCAAGGCAAGTTCCTTCTACTGGGAACATACCTTCTTGGGGAATAATACTTTCAAGCTTAAAAAAACCCCAGAAAATAAAGTAATAGAATTTTCCATTTACATGGAATTACAGATTTCTGTGGAATATTTATAAGGCTCATGCCTGTATTGTTGAAAGAAGACATCTATAAAGGATGTAGTTCTTTACTTACACCCCCAAAATTAGGCAGAGCAGCAGAGATGCCAAGTTCCCCAAGCTCTGATTAGAAGACTTCATCGTTAATGTCCATAATGAATACAGCAATGCTGCCCCAGTTTCCATGCGAACACAAATCTCTCTTCTCTACTCAAGAGGTATGGTAGGTGGCTAAAGTGAATGCTGAAACTGAAGTGAGTTTACAACCAGACTCTGTCCTGGCCATTTCTTGGCAAATTCATATTACAGATACAGAATCATAGAATCTCCTGAGTTGAAAGTGTATGATGATCCCATAAGGATCATCAAGTCCAACTCCTGGCTCCAAGCTAAATGAATCTTTGCACCATACTGTAAGAGGTAAGAATTGCACAACTAAATAAAAAAGCAAAGCCTAGCTCAAACTGGGAAGAGAGTAAAGGACCAATTCTCTCATGGGATCATTTAAAGAAATTACTATTTCTATAGTATCCAATACATAGAATGTATACAATTTATAGTATGTATATATACATTTTATATATGTATAAATAGATGCAAATTGCACAGTAATGTTTTTTCTCATGTTCTTTATAAAGGACATATTCCTTATAAAGTCTCTCACTAGGAGATACCGCTTTTTTCCCCTTCAGTGTCATGCTTTGAACTTAACTCCTTCCTCCACCATGTTATTAGGCTTTGATATTTCATTAATTCTGACTAAATTTTGTTGGCTGAATGATAAGCACGGTTCTTATTTCTGCAGAAATGCTAATAAAAAATGGCATGGCATATTTGGCATTTTTATTGAATTTAATTAATGACAAAGTGAGTTAATCAGGTAACATTCACCTTGAACTTTTTACTTTAAAGGGAGATAATTTCTCATCTCTTGCATTTTTCTATTAGGCAGAAAATTTCAAAGTACATTCTTGCAGCTACATTTGAATATCTTTGTAGACCCTAGTTAAGTATTCTGTTTATAAGCGATGATGCTTAATGATCTAATGAGCACAATACCAGTCTTTTGCCACATTATATCTCTCTGATTCTTTACAGTCAGGAAATGCACCTGGAAGTGCATTCAGCATGTAAAGCTGTTGTCAGTTGGTGTTATTTTAATATGACAGGGAATATTTTGGTTTTTTTCTTAAAGCCTGAAGTGCTGCCAGATTATAATTTTTTAAGTTTGAGTCATGTTTTGCACTCTGAAGAAACCCTTCATTTTAGGGCATTCAGGAAAAAATCAGTCCAGTGCTGTAAAATAATGTCAGCATTTCACAGCTATGGGCTAGTTTGTATTGTAGGGTACCACATATGCAGAGGAATTCTCTTTTTTCCTTAATGGAGTAACAGCATGAGGGTTTTATTGGAATGTTGCCAGCCTGAACCGATCTTCTGTATGAACTATTAGGACAAAAGAAACTCCTTAAAATAGATATTCAGAACATGATGTTATGGACGTAATTCATAAAGCTGCAGGAACAATTTCAAGAAGAAAAAGTAAGGCTGTATAAAATTACATTATAAATCTCAAGCCAGGGAGGGGAGAAGGGGGAGGAAGATGTCAGAAGCATAAAGAAATTACCCTGATCTTCAGGGAGAGAAATGTTAATCCAACAGTGAGTGTCTTTGAAAACTTCACCCTTTAGTATTCATATACTCAGGACTGTGCCTGGAATATTGCACACTGAAAGTGCACTGAAGGAGTATGATTAAAGTTGCTCATTGTAATCACAGTTTCCCGGGGACTGTTCATTACTTTGTTTTTCCTGTGTCGTTTATTTATTGTCACCCAATTCACTATTTTTTAACATTCTCGAGGAACTTCTCCAGCAGTTTGAGGAACTTCTCCAGCAGTTTGAGGAACTTCTCCAGCAGGTTGAGTTCCATGATATTCAGCTGGGTTTCCTTTGATGCTCTTCACTCCTCACTGCATCTACATATCTTTTCATCACGACCTTAACTGGCTGTGGGAATTAGGGTTAGAGACCCAAATTGAGACTTGCAAGTGTAGACATGTGAGCTTGATATCAGGGATTTCTGAGTATGAATCTGCATTTGGTCAGCTGAAGGGCTAGCAGGGTCATTTTGTATGTCCCAGCATCGCCTACTCAGCCTCCTGTTAGAACTGCAGAGTATTGGTTCATGCATAATTTCTGTCATATCTGTCAGTTCCTTGAGGATGTCTCAGATAAGCTAGAGAACCTTAAATGGCACTAGATGCCAGTGTGGAGGAAACTGATTTTTTAGACATTTGCTGAGCATGAGGGGAGTGTGTTTGTCTTACAGAGATTCACCTACATTTAGGAATCTGAATCTCAACTTGGACTCCATCCTTGTTGTTAATGTTTTTAACACACTGCAAATGGGAAGCTGAGGCCCAAAGACATGAAAACAGAAAATATACAGAAAATTTGAAGGCTGATCTTTCAGTAAATACAGCAGTCTATATTTCAAAGCACGTCAGAAAACTGCAGAGCTATGAGATTGTGAGGTACTCTAGCCCAGTGTCTTGCTCCAACCTGATCTAGCCTCATTGTTGGGTCCAGCTGATTCAGTCCTTGTCCAACTTGGTTAAGAAAATTCCTCTGAGCAGCCTGTTCCAGGCTGTGAGTTTTAACTTTTATCTAATAGGAGTGTCTTTTGCTGCAGGTCGTGGCTGTTACCTCTCTGTGCACTGTCTTCTCCACAGCCTCTCCTTAGGTGGGGAAGACTGCAATGAGATTATACTCTGCCACCATTAAACTTTTCTTTCCAATCTAAACAAACTCAGTCCCTTTAGCTTCTTCCCATATGTTGTATGCTTGGGTCCCCTGACAGTCTTACTGGATAAACACCAGTTTGCCATTAGCTCCTGACATTGGAGATTCTAAAACTGGACCTGTTATTCCAGCTGTGGCCTCACTTCCCTTGACCTTGTAATGGTGCAGCCCAGTATGTGATTAGCTGTCATCACTGCATGAACACACTGCTGGTTCACACTCAGTTTGTTGCCCACCAGGACCACCATGACTTTTTCTTCTGAGCTGTTTCCACCAGTCCCCAGCCCATACTGATGTATAGTGAATCCCAGTGCAGAATTTGACATCAGTCTTTGCTAAAGTTTTGGGTGGTTCTTGTCAACTGTTTTCATGTCAGCTGTACTTTTGTTTTATTGCAGTGCCTCAATAATAGTTTGATCAACAATATCCATTGCTTCTCCTGAAATAGTGCAGAGGGTGTTTTTTAGCCCACTATCCAGGTTGTGTTTGAACAGCAGTGGTCTCAGTCCTGACCTCTTAGGAGCACTGGGTGTGATGAACCCATGGATGTGTGATGAGACAGGGACACTTTGAATTATAGACCTCTAGTATTTTGAGCAAGCACTCCAGCTGATTACTCATCCACCTTGTATTCCATACATCCAGTCCAGATCTCCTAAATGAAGCTACCGGGACTGTGGGAAACCATGTTGGAAGCTTCATTGAAGTAAGACTGATTTGGCCACGGTAAATCAACCATGAGTACCATAGCCTGACTGTAGCTTTCTTCCAGTTGAAAGACAGTGTGTCGCAGATGCCCAGCATCTGATCCAGCACTGGAAGCTCTCAGCTGGCAGCCATGTCAACTCGTGCATTAACTACCTGTATTCCATTGGCATATTCTGTTGGCAGCTCCCTAAGCCCAAGTCAAGCTTGTTCTTACTTGTCACAGCATTTTCATCTTGGCTAGCAGCTTCTCACACTTCTTTTTGCTTCCTGAGCACATTTTGCTGACTTTGTGAGCACAGGGTACTGTCCCCCTGACTCTCCATGGCCAGCTCCAGCCTGGGAAGCAGCAGCCTGAACAGAGCTATGTGGTGACTTTGGTTGACTCCGTACCTGCCCATCACTTCTGACCCCTTCCCCAGTGCAAATCATGGAAATGCTATGCCCTATCGTATAATATATTTATTCTGGTTCTTTAACATTTAAAAATACTCTTCAGTGATGCAGTTCTGGAAGACGGTATTGTTTTAGGTTGAAACATGGGGAAAGATTGAGTTAAAGGCAGGTATGTGGCATAGAAGGTTTACTCAAAAATTGGTTTGTGATAGGAAAACACTTTTAAACATGTGAAAAGACTTCTGAAATTGGTTTCTACCAATTTTAGTGTCAGTGCTAATAAAACCCGTGCTGATAAAATTATATGTACACATAGTTTGTGATATAAGAGGAACACCAAATGTGAGGACTTCCAGTTTTTCAAATTGGCTGTTTCCATAAATTATGTCTAGAAATAAACTACATTTAATGATTGCTGTGAAATGTAACGATTGCAAAGGGAAAACAGACATGGCTGTAATGATAACAGGGAACTGAAAAGGTGACTTGTGATGTCTGTAATAAGAGTTGTCATTGTTAATCAGCATATGTTAATCAGAAGAAGGAGTCTTTTTTTATTAGAAATTGCTTTGAAACAAGTGTTATATTTACTAGAAGACTTCTTCACAATTATGTAAGTGTCATAACAGTTGTTTTTCATCTCTCATAAGCTTCTGATACACATTATTAACACCTCATACTCATATCATTGAGTACAATCTTGGTCTCGGCCCCATGGGATGGTGGGACCATAATTCTGACCAGCTGTGGGAGCAAAAAGGCATCGAGAAGAGATTATATTACAGCCTAGTCTGGATTATGTATTTGATATACTTGCTGGCATAGTGTTTTGCCAGTCAGATGGTGTCGTGTGCATTTAACCTGACATCAGTTGTCTAGAAATTGTCTTGTGTCTAATGTAGTCACTTGAGCTTCCTCTGCAATGGGCCCGTCTGAAACGCTGCAGGTGGTTTGCTCTCTGGAAAAGGCTGTCTCTCTCCACTGGCTGCACAGCAAGTCTGTCAGACCAGATTGGACTAGACACCAAAACTTTCAGATGTATGTGTGGAGTTAGAGGGAAACTGTACCCTCCAATCAAATACAAACTGACTTCCAGAAGAAACGCAGAAATGCAGAGAATGACACTGATCGTGCTGCTTAATGTTTGCCTCTTTCATTGGGAATCTGGGCTCAGGAGCCTTTCGGTTTGTGGTTTTAGGCTCCACAGTTTTAGTTAATCTTTGTTTATTTTGCTGCTGCCAAGTTACATGGACCAGGTAAAGCCCATTATGTCCATGGAGAGGAGCCCAGCTGGGCCCTGGGGTCGAGGCAGGATGAGCAGTGCATCCCAAGGTGCTGATGTGTTGACAAAATGATGGGAGTAACAGGAATATCATCCAGAAATTCTTAATCTCTGGACCTGTGTGATAAGATTTAGTGATGTGCACACCTGTGAAATTCAGCTTTGAGCTATCAAGCCAGGGAGCAACTGTGTTTGCCAGCAGTGGACTTTCCCATTCTGCTCCAGGTTCTGATGCTGTCTCATTTGAATGGACCTCACCCCTTCTTCATCTCATTTTCTTCTTGCCACGATTTTCAGTGCATTATGGGTTCTATTTTGGTGTTAGTTTTACTGCTGTTTTAGGTTTCTGAAATTTCAGAAAAGATAATTTCAGCACAGAGGAGCTGAATGATAACATCCAGGTAATTCTCCTTTTTTTTTTTTTTTTTTCCCAGGAACTTCACTAGTTTTGCTGCAAAAAAGATTTATTTTATGGGTTTGTCTCCCTGGAGTACACAATGGGAATCTTTTCTCTCTCTTCTTTCACCCAGAATCATGTCTGAATTTTGTGAGCTGGAAGGAGGAGCTGTTATTTCAGCAGATTTCAAGATAAGGGCTTGCATATTTTTCCACAGTAGATTTCAGGTTAAGACCCTAATTTAAATCCATTTGAAGCCAGAGTATGTTATTTCCTTTTAATTCGAAAGGAAGATGGATTTAAAAGCAAAGCTTATAGAAGAACTCAGATATGCTCTGTAAATTGTTTGTATAAATTATATGAAAATAAATAGCAGAGAGCTTTAAATCTTCCCTTCTAATTTTCCTTGGATTTGAACTTGTTTATTCAGAAGTTAGAGAGTATTATTTGTGGCATTTACATTATACTGAAAATCAACCGCTCTCCTTTTTCATTAGTTTTCACACTGTGAGGTTCTTGGATTCCCATGTTTCTGTGGTGATGGACAGTCAGGGTGGATGGAGAATCATTTATACTGGAGTTTTCCCTGTTTGCTGTCTCTACCCTGAATCTTTTACAGCTCGTCATGTTTTATCCATCTGGTATTTATAGCAGTTTGAGCAATTTTGAGTTTCTGTTCCCTCAAAAATTACAATGAAATAAAGAACTCGAGTGTGGCAGCTCTCTGCTTTAGCAGTCTGAGGGAGGTACCCGGGTTTATGGATGAGGTTTCCTCTTCACGTGCTGCATACCGGTCTGGTGTTGCAGGATTGCTTTTGGCAGCAGTATCCAAGGAGAACTCTGAAGAAATGTGTATGGGCTTATGGTGTTGTTTGTGGAAACAGACTTTTTAATTTATAGTCCTAGGCTGATAACATTGCCATCTGATATCAACTTGATAACTTAAAGGAAGTGATTTGAAGGTATCCTGTATTTTGGAAGGGTTGGGTTTTTTTTTAAGGCTATAAAGATTTATCATTGATTTTGACAATTTTGGAAGGGATATTGGATCTGTGCTTCAGAGTTTCATCCAACAGTTTCTGAAGCGTCTTCTGTTGTGGCCTTATGTTACTTTAACAATAACCTAAACATCAAATGAGTTCTTTATGTAACTCCATTTGTCACTGACATAATCCTACGTGGGTCTCCAAGGCTCTGGGTTAGACCAATGTGTGATTCCTGCTGTCCAGGGGGTCTTTCAAGAGAGGAGATTATTCCATATATTTTTATAGGGACTGGTTGATACAATCTTTGAAGAAGACCTGGGCAAATTTGAGGTATTTTTGTTTTGGTCTTGTTTAGATAGTGATTTTTCAGGTTTTGGTGTGTGTTGTATGTTTACTTGCTTTCGGATTTTATTCTTATGGTTAAGACTTAAGTATATAAAATTATGTTGCAACTGAAAAATGATGATTACAACTACTTGAAAGGAGGTTGTGGTGAGTTGGGGGTCAGCCTGTTCTCACAGATAAGTAGTGATAGGACAAGAGGGAATGGCTGCAAGTTGTGCCAGGGGAGGTTCAGGTTAGAAATGAGGAGAAATTTCTTCTCAGAAAGAATGGCTGGGCATTGGAACGGGTTGCCCAGGGAGGTGGTGGAGTCACCATCCCTTGGGGTGTTCAAGGAAAGGTTGGATGAGGTACTCAGGGGCATGGTTTAGTGAATAATATAGGTGGTAAGGGGATGGTTGGACTAGATGACCTTGGGAGTCTTTTCCAACCTTAATGACTCTGTGATTCTTGCTTCAGGAAGTAAAATCCATTCAGCAGGACGTGTTACCCATGTTGGTAGTTGTCATGCCAAAGGTTTGGTGAGCTCCTTTGACTCCAAGCACAGCAGTTTCCACCAGCACTTCCTGTGCGGCCAGAAGTGGTGATGTGGCTGGTAAGGTTTCCCGTTAGTGAATTATCTGCCGTGTGGACAGAGACACGACAGAAACCATTTCGCTAATAATTAATAGAAACCTGGTGTGTTTGGTTTGGATTACCCAATAAATTTCATTCTGTTTGTAAGAGAAACTTGCACTGTCCATTAAGGTAAAGAATTTCACAGCCCATTTGGCATCACAGAATGAAAGGCTGAGTTCAGATATTGCTCAGGTACATCCCGTTAAATGAACGAGGCAGCTCTGTTAGTTCCTGTTGTAATTTTTCCATCTGCTGAAGTGTCTGAAAGTTGAAAGCCTAACAAGCATGTTTGTTGCCTACATTTAATTTTGCCCCAAATGTGTAGTGGCTCGGAGCCACAAAGTGTGGTTTTTGGTAGGAACTGGTTTCACCCAGGGTTATCTTTGATATCTTGATGGCCCTTCTTGCTTGAATGAATCAAAAAAAGCCAAATATGACAATTTTTACAAACTGTGAATCCAGCAAATTTGGTACTAGATTAAATAAGTCAACTATTGCAATTCAGGGGGTTAATTTATTTATATTGTACATAGCGTTACATTTTAAGCTAAACTTTTGCAATGAACTGAGAAATGGAATTTTTCATTCCCAAACTCTTAAAGTAGAAAATTCTTATTTTAAATTTTTTTAAACTTCAGAATTCTTCATTTAATTTGCTTTAGCTATAGTATAAAGAAATAGAGAAAGAAAGAGAGAGGGAAGGGGAAGAGGAAGGAGAAGGGAGGGAGGGAATTTGTGGAGCAAAATTCCAAACTGTTTCAAGTTTCTCCACTGCATACAGCTTCCTATGAGTAGATGTCATATATTCTCTGGAGAGCAAGAAGCTGCCATACTGAGAGGGGAGTCTTCGACTGCTTCACACTGTCATCTCTTAAGTTAGCAGTGGCAGTATTCATAGCATTTTAATGCTGTAAGCCAAAAAGTTGTATTTTGGAGGCACACAGAGGGGCCTCTTTCTTCAGGAATTATAAAGGGAACTGAAATGATTACCTTACAGTAGGCTTCCTAATCTTTAAACAGCTAAAATAGGATGATTTCCATCCCTGCTGTTCAGGTTGAAATGTAAAATCGCTGGGTTTTTTATATACCTTTTAATCACAGTGTTAGTCAAAGAGAAGGCTGCAAAACTGTATTTATGGTTGTTAACAGAGGAAAAATGAATTTTTTTTTTCTTCCTTTTTCAGGTTGGGTGTGAACCACTTACTCAGTTTGCTTTACTAGTCATAGCCAAAAATAAACTGTCTTATCCCGCTCCCTTCTTCTTCCATGTGTTCTGTGCAGCTCTTCTCTTTGCTCCTGATCTCAGGAGACTCTGGAGGTTCATGTTTCTGTGGGATAGGCCTGTGCTAGAGCTCTGCTTCCCGGTGGTGTGCTGCAGTTCAGTGAATTTTCCAAACCCCCAGTGCCTGCTGGTTCACACTCAGCTCAACAGAGGTCAGGGGATGGATCTCAACACCTGCTTGTTGGTTGCATCCCCATGAAAGTGCCTCATTGAACTGTGCCAATGGTCACCCAACAGCAGGGACTGACTGATCCCACATCTGGATGCCTCTGCAAGAAAACAGCCTCAGGGGTGCTTCTCCTGCAGCTCTGCTGCTGGCCGGCCGAGGCAGATTTCCTTACCTGACCTTTTCCTCTATGGGAAAGGTGAGGTAAAGGAAGAGTGGTTGGAGGTGTTCTAGCAAGCTACGAGGTCTGATAGGATAATTTGGAGGTTTGCCAGCAAAGAAACTTAGAAAAAGGTACAAACATAGGAAAGTGAGAAAAAGAAAGTGTAAACAAAGGAAGCCAGCAGCTTGTATCGATTGTGATGGGATTTGGCCTTGGCTTCAAGACCGTTGGAGGCTTTTCTCAACTCTTAAGGTTTCTTTTCTTTTTTGTGGTACATTTTTCCAAATTAGCATTTAATCATAACCAGGAGAAAGGAAGTAATCCTGTGGTACTTTGCACTACTGAAGGCTGTAATAGAACCATCTCTGGGGAGATGGTGCTGTGTTTTCCTTCCTGTTATATTTTCTACTGTTTAGTCTGGTTTAGTTCTAAAACACTTGCTTGTTGTGGATGTTACAGAACTTTCTTGAGAGGCATTCAGACAACAGGCTCAGGCCAGATGTGGAGGGAAGTAATCTTTCTCAAATGGTTCAGGAATAACAAAAGTCATCTTCAGTTTCTGTGTTGCAGTTCAGCTACACCTGGAAGCTGCTAATTTCACCTTTGGACCTGACATGAACAATGCAATTTTGCTTCCTCAGAGGATGTGAAGCCTGGGGGTTTATTGGTTGGTTTTGTTGCTAGCTTTGGTGCATTTTCTTTCTTTTTTTTTTTTTTCTTTCACTTATATTTCCCCCCAGGAATTATTTTGCAGTTGTAGAATTTCAGTTTGAAACCTAAAATTCCTCACACAAAGTGAAGTATATTATGGGGTCAGAGGAACTTTGGCCTTTTAGAGCCTGCGTTCCTTGCCAGCAGAGGAATGCATGGAGCAGGGTGTATGTTATATTTAGTCTTTACCTGGGAAGAATTTATTCTTCCCCACCTTTTCTGCTGCCTATAAAGTACCAGTCCCACAGTAAATGTCATTCCCTCAGCTGCTCATATTTGACCCATACTGGTTTGTAAACCACCCAGAAACCACTGGTGTCCAGTCTGGGGTTAAGGAGGGTATCAGCCTGCCTGGGGGCATTCAGAAGATGCTGGCTTGGCCTGGTTACTTGGCATCTCTGAGCAACCCGGGAGGATTTATTGACAAGATGTCTGTCCCTGTAGACAGGTCTGGTTTTATGAGTGACTTCAAACACTGTTTGAGAGATAGCAGAAGGACTAGGATTCAGCACCGTCCCTCCTTTTCAGGGTGATTGGGGAGATGGTGCTGAATCCTAGTCCCACTGCTGTCTCCTGAGATGTGTTTGAAGTCACCAATAAAACCAGACCTTGTGGCTATACAGACAAGAAAATTAGGGAAGGTTTCTGATGTCTTTTATAATCAATTTTGATGTAAAAGTGGGGCTTTTGCCAGACATCCACCAAAGCAAACCCCTTTGGAGATGCTCTGTGGAAGGTCTGTCCTTTTTTCAGGGTCATGCCAAGGTTGGGTAGGATTAATCTCACCTGACTCTAGATATCTGGATGTTAAACACATACTCTTATGTAGCTGCCCAGCTTCTTGCCATAATGAATGAAGAGGCCTTTGCAGAAGGCAATGCTGTCATTCCTAAGTCAGGTACCTGAGATGGATGGTTGGATGGTTTTGAGATGCAGCCATAGGCAAGAAGCATTTTTCCCTTTGAAGAGAATTTCTCTTTGAATTTGTTCATCTAAACAGTCTGATCAGTAAGCAAGAAAGGTCACTTCTAGTTCACCTTCCTTTGCAGCACGGGATGTTAGGTAAATTTTGTGTTTATCAAGTAAACACAATCAATACTTGAAGGAAATTATTTCCAGAAATGCAGTAGGGTTATTAGCTCAGTTGGAATGTTATTCTTTGCAAAGCAAGCCCTGAAGCAACCCTTGGAGGACGATAGCAATGTGTGTCCTTTCGAGTTGAGATCAGCGTCTCTGTCCCTGCTGACTCCTGCCAGGTGATGGGTGAAGTTTGCCCAGGCTGTTTGCTCCTGCGATGCAATCCAGTCTATAGATAGCAACTAAAAATCAGCTAATGACTTGGTTTGATGCATAAGCTCATTGATTTAATAAATAGATATTATTAAGCATATAAAAGTTGAAGGCAAGATGGATAAAGAAGCCAGCTAATTAATCATGCAGACTGCATATTCGTCCCTGCGCTATATTTGGTTACTGCTTAGCAAGTGGGGGGTGAGTAGATTTGTGCTGATTACATTCAATGAACTCTGTTTTGGCAGGGAGTGAAAGCAGGTTTCTATTTACTTTTAGGGACAAAAACATCATTCTTTGACATATGAGTCGTACTCCTTTACTGCTTACATCCCTGTTTGGAGTAATTTACACCCAGCATGCAATTTACCCCACTATTTAAGTGCCTGCAGGATTTGGCCCCGGCAGATTAACATGCATTTACAAATCCAGCTGGCTGTTTGGAAGCTCCCAAAGGAGCATTTGATTGCCAATTACACTGTTTCTCCTTTCTATCAAATTGCCAAGAAACAGTAACTCAATTGATTTAAAATTATTTCTATCCCACGCAGCCTCTACACCTCGCAAGCAGGTTATTATGCTCAGTTGCATGGTGGTGGTTTACCCCCTTGAATTGTGTTTTCGGGATTGCTCATCATGTGCCCAGTTGGACTCCATTTAATAACTTGCTTGTACTAGGTTAGCGGTGTTTCCTATCAGATACCTCTGCCTTCCTGTTAGAAAACGTAGTAAAAGCAAACGCAACTCTGCCTGGGTTTGGGTGAGTAAATTTCAAAACAACGGGATGCCTTTGTTATTTTGTTTAAATAAAATAAAAATAAAGTTGTCACAGTCGGAAAGGAGCCAAGTTATCTGATACTTGGTGGGTTTGCTTATCCTTTGCAAGCAATTTTGTTAAAAGAAGATTAATAAGGTGGTGAAGGCAAGCGCTCAGAGTTAGATAGTGATGGGATGAAGGCTGCCCATGGTTCCCAGCCTCCCTGTCTCCTGCATTATCTGTGGGGTTGAATTTAAAGGATTGCACCGTCATTTTTCCTGCAGGCTGCTTACCTTATTCGGTTCCCCCCTTGAGTGGTGCTTGGGTTTTGAATGGCTGTTCAGCTTTTTTCTCTTCCATATTCCAAGTATGGCCCTTATTAAATCAAAGTTTATAGATCAGAGCATGAATAGAGAAAGCTTAACCTCTCAAAAGGCATCTTTCTGTAGATGGTTTCGGATGTATGTCTTGTCTGAACACATTATGAAGCACATACCGGTGCTGGGGATAGCAGGCTCCAGCTGGGGCTCTTGAGAACCACCGCAACTGGAGGTTCTGGGGTAGGTGGGAGGTGCAGCATGTGCAGGTGGAAGCTGCCCGTGAAGCCCTTGGCTCAGACTATGTGTGTACAGCAGAAGAAGGGTTGGGATGCAGTTGCCCGTGGAGCCTTCAAGTGAGCTCCTGTTGTCCCAACCCCTTTCCTGCCCCCTGCCTGCCTTCCAGCTGATGCGCCAAGAGGCACAAGCATTCTTCTGAACAAGATGACCTTGCAGCTACGTGGTCCTGACTTACCTGAGAGCAGCCTTTCCCCTGCAGGCAAGGAGTTTGCCATCATGGTGGGGAATTGCTCAGGGTCAAAAGAAGTTGGAAGCTAACTTCTGTTTTCCAGCACTTGATTTTGCAATGAGGATTGTGTTGCGGCAGAGTTTTCAGCGTGTGTTTTCCTTGGCTTGGAAAGAGAAATACAGAAGAAATACCCCTGTGCGGTGGTGCTGAATGGCAAGTCCATTTAGTAACAGGCTGTCTGGCATGGACCATGGTTAGGCATGGATGCAACCTGCTTTTCCATGGGACTTTGCAATCCAACTGAGATTCAGGAATGTTCCCACCTTAGGCTCTAACTGAGAGCTTATTAGCACTGGGGTTTTTCTGCCTATCCCTGGAACAAGTCTTTTTTACCTTCCCCTTCTGTAGCCCTCTCTGTCCTCTCCTCTGGCTCATCTGTCCAGCCTAGTGATCTGTACTTGGCACTACTTGGGCTTTGTCCCAGCCCCATCCTCCTTAGCAGGGCGTTCATTGCTTTCAGAGTCTGCCCTGATGGACTTTATACCTACACTGCTTTTCGTCCTTGGCTTTCAGTCACACAACTCATTTTCTCCAATGTGCAGAAAGCTGCATTCTGGGTTTTGGGGGAGTTCTGGCTTCCTCCTGTAGTTGTAGTCCCAAAGACCTCTTCCTGCTGCTCACGTTTTCATTCCCTGGTATTCCTCCTCAGTGTCCTTAGCACGACCTCTTCTCCCTATTCCCTTTCTTCTTCTTTGCCTACCCTTCCCCCCCGCCCCAAAAGCAGGTTTGGGGTGGGGGGGCACGGGTTGTAGGTTTTTGGAAAGGTTTCTTCTTCTTACTGTGTTGGGAGGAGTGCCAAGAGCACCAGTACACCAGTATATGCAGTTCCTGCATCCAGCTCTGGGTCAAACAGATAACAAAGCCCAGTACAGCCAATAATGGCAATAGCATGAGATATCCTATTTGTCATGGAGAGGATCACACCTTTTTTGCAGGGATGTCACACAATTCAGCTCTGAGCTTTTAGGGAATGAGCGGTGAGCATTTGTGAGTGACAGTTTTTTGAAGGCTTGTAATTTGGGAGAGAAAATGGACAGCATTTTAACAGAGAATAAATCAATAAATAAATCTCTGACATGAAGGCTGCTCCCGTGCCAATTCAAAGTCCATCTTCCAACAGATATGGACAGTAGAAATTTTCAGACAGATCTGATTTATTATCAGTAGTAAGGAAATAGTTGTTCTCTCTTCAATAAATTTTGAAGGTATTCACCATGATGCAGACAGCCTGGCCTTGAAAATCTCCACCTAAGTGGTCACAGTTTGGATGGGTAGCAAGAAAGCCATCACAAACGGTGCTTGCGTAAGGCATTTTTGGGCAGCTGTAACACCAGGTGGTACCAGCCCCCAGCTCCAACAGTAGTGGGTTTGTGCATGTCCCTGTGTAGCACAACTGGTTGTTTTCCATATGCCATTTAATGCAGCTGGCAACGGACAAAATCTTTTGAAGTGCAGGACTGGTGTGCATCAAGGTTAAAGTATCGGCTTGGTTTTGGGCTGTTGTCATGCTGGAATACAATAGCCTCTGTGATAAGTTAACACTCACTGAAGGAGTAACCTAGAAAAGCAAGATACAGATGTCAGTAGTCGTGCCGGGTGAAGGCACCCTGTGATTTGGCCAGGCTGCAGCCTGGCGTTGGTCTGTGCTCCCCATTACGGAGTGCTGCTCAGGCTCACTTGGCTGTCAATTTGCAGTGAAGAAGAGGACGATTTCAGTGACGGGCAGACTTCTCTCTATAGGCAATTTGTAAAGCCTTTGGAAATAGTATTAAGTAAACAAGACGCTATTATACAGTTGACCAGCTAAGTTGAGCTTTAGCCAGTAATCCTGCTTACTAAGCATTTTATCAGAAGGAACACACTAGTCTAGACGCTTTTTGTGATTTTTAACTTTGGTATGCAGTTACTTTGAAATAACAGACTTTGAAAGGAAAATTGTCTGAAATGGCTAGTTCTTTACTGCAAGCATTAAGGACCTTCAAGGAGAGAAAACATTAAGCAGTGAAGGGCTCTTCAATCTAGCAGAGAAAGGCATAGCACGAAGGGGTGTCTGAAAGCTGGGGCAGACAAATTTGCACGGGGAAGTGAGACGCATTTTTATCAGAGTTGCAATCCAGTGGAGCAAATTATCATTGGAAGTCCTGAATTTTTCTTTCTGCTCTCAAATTAAGTCTGACTGTCTTGCTGACTCTTGTTTTTGACCAACAAAACTATACTTCAGAGAAGCACGAATTACTGGGATCTGTGCAGGAGTGGCTGGGAGATGTATGTTTATGTGTAATGTGTAGATCAATTTACATGGTTTCGTGGAGTTTTCTGAACTTAAAAATTATGGACTTAACGGTATAACATAGAATTAAGGAATCATAAAACCATTTTGGTTAGAAAACACCTTTGAGATCATCACATCCAACCAATAACCTAACACTTCCAAGTCCATCACTAAACCATGTCCCCAAGCACTACATCCGTGTTTTAAATCCCTTTGGAGATGGTGAGTCAACCACTGCCCTTCACAGCCTGGTCCAGTGCTTGATAACCCATTTGGTGAAGAAATCTTTCCTAATATCCAATCTAAACCTCAGTGTGCAGCTTGAAGTAATTTCCATTTGTCCTATTGCGTGTTGCTTGGGAGAATAGACCAACCCCCACGTGGCTACACCCTCCTTTCGGGTAGTTGTAGAGCATGGTAAGGTCTCCTCTCAGTCTCCTTTTCTCCAGGCTAACCAACCCCTGTTCCCTCAGCACTTCCTCATAAGACTTGTGGTGAAGACCTTTCACCGGCTTCATTGAGCTTCTTTGATGTGCTCCAGCACATTGGCTAACCTCCAGTCAACTTGGACCTCCACGGTTATCCAGCACTTCTGTAAATGTTGGAAAGGAGCCTGGTGAGCACTTCTGGCAGTACCCTAAGTACTTTTGGGGTGATCCAACCCAGTCCCATTTACTTGTCTGTGTCGATGTAGCAAGTCACTAGCCTTTTCCCCTTGGATTATGGGGGTTTCATTCTGCTCAGGGGGCTGGGTTCCCCAAGAACAAGTGGTCTTGCTCTTGAAGACTGAGGCAAAGAAGGCATTAAGTGTCTCAGCCTTTTCCTTGTCCTTTATCACTATGTTTCCTCCCACATCCTCCCATATCCTTAGCCCTCCTTTTGTTGCTAATGTATTTATAGAGACATTTTTAATTTTCTTTAACAGCAGTAGCCAAACTAAGTTCTAGCTGGGCTGTGGCCCACCTAATTTTCTCTTTGCATAGCCTAACAACATCTTTGTAGTCCTCCTGAGATGCTCATCTGTACTTCTTCCCAAGTTATCATGTCCCTTCCGTAGCTTTCTTGTGCATTTACATTGGTGCAAAGACCCCCATACTTTTAGCTTTCGTGAGTTTTGACATTGCCTAGTTGACCTGGAGCCTCGCTGTATTTGGGCACAGCTGTCATAAGAAGTGTGATGGTGTCAGAAAGGGGTAAAATAGCCACTGCCCTGTAATGCTGATGCCTCAGGCATCTCTCTGTTCCCTTATCTTGTACTCTGCTCGAAATCTCCTATATGTATCAGCTTTTGGCCCAAAAGGGCTGCTTCTTCTTGATTAATTGGCTGTGAGATGTGGAAAACAACCTGAAAGGAACCCCATATTAATCACAGCATCACGTGAACCATATATGGCAAACCTAGTAGGCAGCTGCTTTTGAAATCTTTGGGAGACTTTAAAGCACAGGGACAAGAGCCATACTTACATACTTCTGATAGCTAAATAAAACATTAGCAGTAATCATGGAGTTCTAGCAGGCAAATGAAATGAAGCATCTGGATTCCCTTATTGTATCCCCACCACTCCCCAAAAAAAAAGGAATAAAAAGGTTTATGTCTGAAGAATGAATGATCCTTGAACCCATGTTGTGGGTTAGCCCCGGCCAGTAGCTAAGCCCCACACAGCAACCTTCTCTCTCCCCCCACAGTGGGTTGGGGAGGGAATTGAAAGGATAAAAGTGAGAAAAACTCATGAGTTGAGATAAAGACAGTTTAATAGGTAAAGCAAAAGCTGCGTGCACAAGCAAAGCCAAACAAGGAATTCAGCCATCTCCAGCAGGGCAGTGCTACATCATGTGTAACAGTTACTTGAGAAGACAAATGCCATCACTCCGAATGTCCTCCTTCTTCTTCCTCTAGCTTTATATGCTGAGCATGACATCATATGGCATGGGGTGCCCCTTGGGTCAGTTGGGGTCAGCTGTCCCAGCTGTGGCCCCTCCCAACTTCTTGTGCACCCCCAGCCTACTCACTGGTGGGGTGGTGTGAGAAGCAGCAAAGGCCTTGGCTCTGTGTGAGTGCTGCTCAGCAGGAACAAAAACATCCCTGTGTCATCACCACTGGTTTCATCACAAATCCAGAGCACAGCCCCATACTAGCTACTATGAAAAAAATTGACTCAGCCAAAATGAGCCCACATGTGCTGAGCAGGGAGCCTTGTGAGGAGGTACCTGTAGGTTTAGGCAGACTAGAAAGCCAGCTCATGGGATCTTGTGCATGCATTTACCTGACTGCCAGTTTAATCTCAGTTTAGATAGTCAGGATCTTGTTGCCTCTGCCTCTGGGACGAGGGGTAATGGCTTGAAACATTTCAGGGTTGATTTAGCTAAATAAATATAAATAAGAATGTCAAGCATTGTCAAGCATTGGAATAGGCTGCCCAGGTAAGTGGTGGAGTCACCATCCCTGGAGGTATTTAAAAGGTGTGCAGATGACATCCTTAAGGACATGATTTAGAGGTGGACTAGTCAGTGTTAGTGGTTGGACTTGATAATCTGAAGGGTCTCTTCCAACCCAGGTGATTCTGTGGTTCTATGAATTTTATTTTTGTTTTAATGAAGTCATTGGTGAGTCACAGGAACAGGGTGCCCAAAGAAGCTGTGGCTGCCCCCTCCCTGGCAGTGTTCAACGCCAGGTTGGATGGGGCTTTGGGCCGCCTGGACTGAGGGAGGATGTCCCTGCCCATGGCAGGGTGTTAGAACTAGATAATCTTTGAGGTTCCTTCAAACCCAAACCAGTCTGGTCTGTGATTCCATGACTCTGCTTTTTTAGGTGGCAAACAATGTAAGGTGTCAGATTAATGGTTGGATTTGATGACTTTGAAGGTCTTTTTCAAACAAAACTGTTCCATGATTCTATGAATTCATAAGCATATGTTGGTTTTAGTTTTAGTTCAAGAGCTGTGCCCATTCTGTGCCCTATGGGAGGCAGGGCTGAGAAAAGAGGGGAGTAACCACTTGCATTGCTCTGATTGCACCCCATGTCCAAAGGAGTCCTGCATACAAGAGGCTGCCGACAGCTTGGGCCTGTGGAGATCTGGCATTGCTCTTTGTGAGTTGTGCTTTGCAAGGGGCAAGCATTGTACAACATAGAAATTGTACGCAATTAAAACATGTTTCATTATTAATTATTTAAATGTAATTAAATTACAGTTAATCGACCGTGTAAGCGCACGCCCACACCTCAGCTCTGCCGTGGTTCTGCATAATGCACCTCTACACCAGCCGTTCTGGAAAGGCAAATCCACTCATTAAGCAGGTGTTCCCTCACTCACTTCATTCTGGTTTTTCACTGTTTTGCCCAGGGGGAACCTGATTATTCACTTGCAATTAGAGGAAATCACGGCCTGTTGGGAGTGGGTTGGTGTGAGAGCACTTTTCACCTGCCTTGAAACTTGTTTTTGTTGGGGCTTTTTTCAATTCCATCGGTGAATTAAGCTCTGCAGAGAAGCATTCAGAAAGCCTGCGGTTTACAGAGCGATGGGACTCTGTTCCAGGAGGATTTGTTTTCTTTAGGGTTTCTCACTTTCCCTTCCTCTTACTCAGACTTTGTTGCTTTTCTCCTTCCCACCCATCCCATTCCCTCATTGCTTCACCTTTTTTATTTTCCATTCTTTCTGTGTCTCAGAGTCGCATTCCTCCTTCACACTTTTATCACTCATTACTCACTTTATCCCAATTTCTCCTTTTGCCCACTGCTGACCTGCTTAGCTCCCTCTTCACTCCTTCCTGGCTTTTTTACAGTACTGTGTCTCCTGAGCATCACATAATGAGAAACAAAACGGATTCTTTACTAGGCTCATCAGTGAAGAGCACGATATTGAGGCCAGGTTGAGCTGATAGTATAACACTATAGAAAGGGGTTGGGTATAAGCAAATGTGGCTGTCGTGGCACGCTGAGATTCTTAGCTCTGCCACGAGATTTAAAAAAGAAAAGAAGAAAGGTAGAGGGGGAGGAAAAAGCAATTAACAGGCTTTAGCGGCTCACTTAGAGGGAAAAATTCCTGCAGAGCATCAAGTATTATTTTTTGGAGCTGATTTTGTAATGCTTCCATCAGTCACCCTACTTTATATCGTCAGATATACTTTTTACAATAAAAAGTAATGTGCTTTTTACTTAGCTTTGTTTGCACTTCCCATTGTTTGAAAGTTTTCCCAGCACCACTGAGAGCAGATACTTTGAGGACTCCATAAACTAGTTGCAAGACAGGTTTTGGCATCCTATCTGGGTATCATACAGTTGATGTGGATATTTTAGTTGGCTACATGCTGTACATACATGGTGGTTTCAGTTTAGAGGAAGCCTAAGATTTCACAGTCCAGCAGAGATATAACATAAACAGTTATTCCTTATTGATGGAGAACTGATAACCTGCCAGGTACTTCTACAAATAAAGGAAGCTTGAGCATGATCCAAACTCAACGGCAGTCTTTGGTACTTTGGCACTCATAAATAGTATTTATTCATGGTCTTTATTGTTTTTAATCTTTTCTCAGTTATGATGACTAAACAGATAATGTTGAAAAAACAACCTTACCAGGTAGAGGTTTTTAGTCGTACGGTCTGATATTTCTGGTTTTGCCTCAAAAATTGATGTTTTCTTCTCCAAACTGAGACCTGTCAAACAGACTAGTAAGACTTCTGCATTAAAAAAAAAAAAAAATCAGATCTGTGCTTATTTTTCTTCTACCATGTCCATCTTTGCACTAGGTAGAGCTGGGGCGCTGAAGATACGTGAACCAAACTGAGTGCAGTACTATGTACTGTCCACTTTCATCTCTCTGTGTGCTATATGTGCCCAGTATAAACATGACAAGATTGACAAGATCACAGAATCACAGAACTCAGAATTGTAGGGGTTGGAAGGGGAGTCCAACCCCCTGCCAAAGCAGGTTCTCTAGGACAGGTCGCACAGGGAGGCATCCAGACAGGTCTTAAATATCTCCAGAGAAGGAGACTCCACAAACCCCTGGGCAACCTGTCCCAGGCTCTGTCACCCTCACTGTGAAAAAGTTCTTTCTCACATTGGTCCTCAGTTTGTGAAAGGCAGAGCAGCTTAAATTGAACAGCATTGCACAAGAACAGGGGAGAGCCCTGACCCTCGCATGTAGCATCTGAGGAACCCATTTTGGCCACTTAGCTTTCAGTTTGCTCAGTGGATAGCTTTTATAGCACAGTTTGAAGTTACAGGCTTCATAGCTTTATTTCATGTTTATACCTTTGGGTTATTTTAATACAAGTGTTCCCTTGGCCAGGCTGGTTGGGGCGTCAGGGTGATGAGTTATTTATATTTCTCTAACACCAAAAGCTCTTAGGCAGCGTAACAAAAATGAGTGGAACCCTCCCGCTTCTCCCTCCACCCTCTCTGCATATTGGCTGTAAGATGAAATCACCCTGATCATTTAGCATGCAAACACACACTGCACATGGTGCTTAGCATGCTACCCATTGCATGTCCTTGGGTTTTCTGTAGCATGACCAATTCCCCTCCAATTTGAATTTACTTCTGAGAGACAATTCACAGATTCACAGAATTGTAGGGGTTGGAGGTCATTGAGATCAACCCCCATGCCAAAGCAGGTTCCTTAGGACCTCATGTTTGCATTAGACATCACTGGTGATGCTGTGATGTTTCACTGGATCGTCTGGCTCAGCTAGCCACCTCCCTGCTTTCATAACGATTATCCAGGGCCTTAATGAGATGGCCAGAATGTGTCTCGTGTGGTTTGTTCCCTGCCCAGACAGAGAAGTGTGTGCGTGCAGGGAGATGTTTGGCTTGGTAGCATTTTTGCTTTTTGTTTTTAAATATGCATGCCAGCTCCATGTCTGTATTCCTGGGGGAATTACATTTGCAATCTTGGACTTGGCCCTGACGATGCCTCATAGTAGCACTCACTGATTTAACCCTTATGGTGGACACATCTGCTGGAAGGTCAAAAGCAGGGCTGAAGACAAGCATCTACACTGGGCTCCTCCTTTTACAATCCTGCTTTATGAGGAGAGAAAGAGAGAGAACACATGCTTTTGTCTCTCTCTTAAGGACAACCTTGGGACCTGGAGGCTGCTATGAGAAGCAGAGTGCTGGGTGGGGGAGACAGTGAAGAAGACACTGCCACCACCCCACAGTACACAAATTAAAGTTATATTAATTGTCTCAAGCTACATCTACATCAATATATTCAGCATTATTATATTTCACTGAATCAACGCACAAACCAGCATCTGGTCTGAAGGAAATCAGGGGTTTGGCTGATGTGGAATTGCCCAAGGCCTTGCCCATCAGTTTGACTTCAGCGCTTCCCGTGCTCTTGACTGCTTTGAGTGAAAGCCTTCAGAGCTGCTGTGGCAGAAAGCCATGTCCAGAGGGTGTCTGGAACCACCATCTGTGGCTTTTCTTGGGAAGGTCCTCAAGGATGTTGTTTTGTGCTGGGATTTTTGCTTTTTGTGCCTTATTTTACTATTTCCCCATTTCTTCAGGGATGGTTTCTAGAGTGTGCTGTGTTGTGGAGAAGCAGCAGAGTGCTAGCAGCAGGGCAAGTCTGAGATGTGTTTATTTGGGGGTTTTGTTATTTTCTTTTGTTTTCCAGCGGGATTCTGTGAGAACTGTTTAAATACATCACTTCAGCTTATACTAACCCAGGCCTGTTTCTTTCCCATCCCTTAAGGAGAACAGGGTGAAAGGAACACTGGCAAATCCACAAAGATTTTCAATTAAAACGAGATACAATAAGGACAAGCCCCCTAAATACCATAAGGGCAGTATAGAAGGTGACCACAATGTTTAGGAACAGTGTGGGGTTACCTCCAGAAACAACGGGCACATCATTTCCAGGGTGTGTTATGAATGGGGTTGGTGATACTTGCATTTGGGGAACATTTACCCATGGAAATCTTCATGGCAATAAATACAAAAATGGATAACGCAAACTCATACAGTAACTGCAGCATAATGCCATCTGTTATTTATTTCTGAAGTCTAAGGCAAATAAATATGATCTAATGGAGAAAATGATTGCTTTGAAAGCCAAAAAAAAAAAAAAAAAAAAGAAAAAGAAAAGGAGGGGTATGAGTATGCCCCAGTCCATGGATCATGCCTTTTTTGATTGTGGTAAAAATAGAAATAATCAAATATATTGGCCAATACTCAGACAATTTCAGACAAAGAATTCTGGGGGAAAACAGAAAAAAAGAATTGGCTTAAAGCTGGGGAAAAAACGTGTTTGGAAATACTGTGGTATTTAGTGGGAGTTTTAGTCCAAGTAAGTGCCTTATGCTTCGTTCTCATCTATGTTAAGGGTTTTGTGGTGAGACCATGTTCCTCTCCTACTCGATGGTTATAGGAGGTGGTGAGCTGTGGGAGTGAGTGCTTGGGCACGTCCCGGAAGATATGCAGGACACAAAAATAACTGTAAATCCCACAGATTGGGGCAGAAGTGTCTATATTTTAATATCCCGAGATTAGATCACCAAGCTGTTTGCTCCCTTTGAGCCAGCGTCCCACCACTTCTGCAAAGGCTGATGTGGTGGGACCCAGTGTCAGTTGTGACATATAGGCATTTTTATTACTGATAAACGTATTCATGATGTTCTCCTACTTATGTCTGATAAGCTTAACATTTTGTCAGTATGGAACCGGCCCCAAAATGTCACACTAGCAAAGAAATGTTTTTCCTAACTCTTAAAACCATTTTGGTCATTTTAATGATGTCTGCTCAATTTCTGCTCACCTTTTGCATCCAGCCTTCACCCTCCTTCACCTCTTTGGGCTGTTACGTCCATGTGTATTCAGTTTGTGTGGCAAGGTTTTGGTGGAATGGGAGGAACTACAAAGGTGGCTTCTGAGAGAAGCTGCTAGAAGCTTCCCCCAAGTCTGTCAGAGCCAATGCCAGCTGGCTCCAAGACAGACCTGGTGCTGGCTGAGACCGAGTCCATCGGTCACAGTGGCAGTGCCTCCAAGGTTACAGAGTTCAGAAGGGGAAAAAAAACCTACCAAGAATAATTGTAATCATAGAGAGGAGCAAGAAGATGTGAGAGGAACAAGCCTGCAGACAGCAAGGTCAGTGAAGAAGGAGGGGCAGGAGGTGCTCCAGGTGATGGAGGAGAGATTCCCCTGCAGCTCCTGGAGAAGATCATAGTGAGGCAGTCTGTCCCTCTGCATCCCATAGAGAGTGACTGTGGAGCAGATACCCACTTGCAGCCTGTGAAGGACCCCGTACCAGAGCTGGTGGGTGCACTCAAAGGAGGGTGTGACCCCGTGGGAAGCCCATGCTAGAGAAGATTCCTGCCAGGACCTGTGACCCCATGGAGAGAGGAGCCCACACTGGAGTTGGTTTGCTGGAGGGAATTGTGACCCTGTGGGGGGGCCCATGCTGGAGCAGTCTGGTCCTGAAGGTCTGCACCCTGTGGAAGGGACTAACACTGGAGCAGTTTGGGAAGAACTGTAGCCTGTTTGAAGGACTCATGTTGGAGAAGTTCATGGAGGACTGTCTCCTGTGGGTGGGACACCAGGCTGGAGCAGGGTCAGAGTGTGAGGAGTCCTCCTGTGAGGAGGAAGGAGCAGCAGACACAATGTGTGATAAACTGACCCCAACCCCCATTCCCCGTCTCTCTGTGCTGCTGGGGGAAAGAGGGAGAGAAATGGGGAGTGAAGTGGAGCCTAGCAAGACAGCAGAGGAATTGGGGGGAAAGTGTTTTAAAGTTTGGTTTTATTTGTCATTACTCATCTCTGATTTTATTGATTTCTTCTCTGGCACCTGGAGCATCTCCTCCCCCTCCATCTTCATGGACCTTGGTGTCTGCAGAGTTGTTCCTCTCACATCTTCTCACTCCTCTCTCTGGCTGCAATTTCTCCTGGTGGGTTTTTTTTTCCCCCCTCTTCTGTACTTTGTTACCCCAGAGGCACTACCACCATCACTGATGGGCTTGACCACCGGCTAGTCTGTCTTGGAGCCAGCTGGCATTGGTTCTGTCAGACATGGGGGAAGCTTCTAGCAGCTTCTCACCGAAGTCACCTCTGTAGTGTCCAAACTACCAAAATCTTGCCAAGCAAACCCGATACAATATGATAGTAACTGGTGAGTGATCTCTCCCTGTCCTTTGTCTCAATCCAAGATCCTTTCTTTATATCTTCTCTCCCCTGCCCAGCTGAGGAGGGAAATGATAGAGCAGCTTTGGGAGTACCTGGCCTCCAGCCAGGGTAAACCCACCACAATGTGCATAGATATGTATGAATCATAGAACAGAATCATAGAATGTGCAAGGTTGGAAGGGACCTTTAAAGATCATCTAGCCTGACCCCCTTGCAGTAAGCAGGGACACTAACTAGATCAGGTTGCTCAAAGCCCCATCATGCCTGGCCTTGAGTGCCTGTTTGGATCAAGAAGGATTTTTGGAACCAAATCTGGTTGTCCCCACTTAGGGGTCTTTGGTTCAGGGTGGGGAGTGGTCTTGGAGGGCCTAGATCTGCTTCCCTTTTGTAAAACTGGGAGATGTGCACCTGATGCACTTCAGCAGTGTGGGCATGCGGCTGTGGGAGCAGGCTGAAGCACATCCCTCTGAGCACAGAGTGTGGCTGTGGGCTCCGTGGAACCCGGTACTTCACTGTACAGACCCGCTCCAATTGCATCATCCCATTGCTAACACAGGCACAGGTTTCTTCCGTCTGATACAGTCATGGAATTTAAGACCTGCAAGGACCGTTACTCATCCTACCGAGTAGTGGAAACAATATATTACGTGGTGATTCTTTCTAGCTTCATGATAGCACGCTTAGTTTAGACAGTTTTGGTCTAGGAAATAATAGACCAGTTTACAGATTAATTTGATGGATTTATTTTGTTGCTCTTACTGTGAATAAAATGCTCAGTCCTACGCTGAATTTGCTGGCGTTGTCTTCTTGATTCACGTGGTTGTTGACACCTGCTTTTTTTGGCATTCTTTTGTGGGTTTTCTCCTCCCTTCTCTTCATCTTCTTCTATAGTTCATGAGGGGTTTTTTTATTAGGTAAAGCGAAAGCTCCCGTGATAGCACTCTTATGAAAGTACTACATCTGTAAAGAGACTTTCTGCCAGTCCAGGATGGAGAGATGTGTTTTATAACATAAAGGCTGATGTTACACTGTACTTCCATTTCTGTAAGGAATGCTCCGGATCTTTTGATGCAACTTGTGTAGCTATAACAGCACGTACTGGATGGGTTAAAAACCAGTTTGAAGGCATGTGTTAAACTGTCATTGTTAGAGGGAAGGTAGCAGTGAGGAGGTTGTTTCTCACTAGATACTTCTGGGAACAGTTCATGTGCTGATGCTGCTCAGTATTTTTGGCAGCGACATAGACAATGGTATGAAATCTTTGCAGATTACATAAAGATAGGTGAGGGTGCTAAAAATGAAGAGGCTATTTTTCAGTGTGGGCAAAAAAGAGCTAATTCAGTCCTCTGATGCATAAAAGATGCAGCTGAAAGGAGATTCTGTCTCCAAACTGGTGACAACAAAGCCATTTTATCATATTTTGATGCTGGCAATGTGATACTGAGCAGATACCAGAGGATACTTCATTCGCTGCAAAAAACACAAAGGCAAGGATCTTACTGTATTTGCTTGCATCAAAGAGAAGGTTGATTGGCGTCTTCATCCTTCCATGTGGATACCCATGGAAGAGTTATTGAAGGCTGGCATCTTTGTGGTTCTCCTGGCAAAAGCATGACAAAATCCAGTGATTGAAAGATGATGTGAGAAATCTTGGAAATAGGATTGCTGCTTGCTAATAAAGTCACTAAATATGAGAATAGTTGCAAACACAGGTGATGGACCCATGGCTTGGAGATTTTAAAAAGGATTGGTCATTTCTGAGAAAGAAAAGCATATACATATTGCTGGGCAGTTACACTTCATGACCTTGAAATCTGGAAGTCATATATCCACCAGCTCCTCCTGGCCCTTGATAGCCCTTGAGGAGAGTGATGATTACTTATGTAGCCTTCAGGAGATTTTTAATACTCTATGTGCTGCTGATAAGTAAAATCAATTCTGTGTTTCTCCTCTCGAACTTGATGTCTACCAGGGTCAGAATGGATGAATCACTGCTTTCTTTCTCAACACATAATTACCTGGGGATGCGCTGGGTGTCTTTGTCTGGTTTGGTTTTGCAGGTTGGCTTTTTTGTTTGTTTGTTTGTTTTGGGGTTTTTTTGTTGATTTTTTTTTTCTTTCTGCCTGTGCCCTGGGGAGAAAGGGACCTTATTTGGATATAAGAGGCCGGAATGTGATGAACGAATCCTTGGTCCTACCAGTTTAGCCAGGGAGGCTTGTTTCTGTGGTCAAGATGACAGCAATGGCTATTTGAAGGGTGGAGAGATTTTTCCTCAGCATGATTAACGGTGAACTTGGAAAAAATTCATCTCTGCAATGGGGCTCATCCGTCATCTGGGGCAGTCATTTTTGCCATATCTTCCCTAATCATTTCCCTGCCACGTTTCTAATAGGAGCTGGGAGCACCAAGGCCATTTTTTCCCTTCAGCCTCAGGCATCTTGAAAGCAGTTCACCTTAAGGTCAATGTCTGAAATGTGTCTGTATCCTCACACCTAGAAGTGTCTGCCTCTGTCCACAGACCTGGGAGGCTGGCGAGATGAATTCCACTCAAAAGCGGTCTTTTCTCTTGGTGAACTGTAATGAGACTCGTGGGCATTGAACTTAGATACATATGTGTCATAGATGTCCGTGTTTTGGTCCTGTGAATGTATGGAGATTCCAGCCAAAGCCTTGCTTTGTTTCTGCTTATCAGCTTTACACATCAGCAGCAAGAAACCGATGCTATTTCACTCAGGAAAGACAAGCCAATGTTATCTGTGAAACAGCGTTCCCCAAACAGTCAGTGTGACTATGGGGAGCAGTTACAGACCTCAAGAAAATCTGACAAAGGAGGGTAGAAATAGAGGATGGCTGTGGATCAGTTCACGTAGAGAAGGTTATCTCTACAACCTTTAAAGGCTAGAAGCTTAATTTTGATTTTTAAATGAAAGCTTAAATTCTGCAGATGGCTTTGATAAGGCAGCACATGGATTTTTCATCTCCTGTTTGTTATTACTGTGAGGTCAGGAAAGGGTCCTGTGTTAAGGATATCTGGGAGGGGAAAAAAGAGAAAAAGAAGGAAAAAAAAGTGTAAAGTCCTTACAGGCCCAAAGCTATAAAGGAAAGAAAGGCGGTTACTAGAAATGGCACATCAAAGCGATTTAGGAGGAAAGTATCTGTATTCCCACTGTAGTTCCTCTTTGCCACTACCACCCCTGAGGACGTTCTTGACCTCAGCAGTAAATTATTACAGTAAACAGGTTTGGGTTTTCTTTTTTTATTATTATTTTCAGGAAAAAAAGAAAATAAGGTAGCATCAGGCAGGGTGGTGGTCAGGCAGGCAGGCAGAGAATGTGGTGTTTGCCTCCCCTTGTGACAGAGGAGAGCAGTTTGTAATTATGATTTATTTAGGTTTGATGTGCAGCGCGCCGAACTCCCCTCTGAGCTGCATTTCTTGCAGCGGCGGATCGGGCACTCAGATGTAGCTACTGTGAACAGCAGCGATTGCTCAGGTGTTTGCAGAATCCCCCGAACGCTGCACAGTGACTGGCAGGTGGTTTGGGGTTTTTTGGTGCGCTCTTTTTTTTTTTAATTTTTTCTCCCACATGGAGAGGATAATATTGTGCAGTTTGAAGTCTAATGAGAAGTTACTTTGATGTTCTCTCTCTTTTGTTTCCTGCCTTTTCACCCAGGGAAGGTAAGAACTTCTCCCCGCCGAGCCCGCCGGAGATGGCTCAGGTTGGGGGGGGAGTGGAGAGGTTGCCCGCTGCTTGCCTGAGCTTCTCCACATCTCACCACTCCATATTTGGAGCTGAAATGTCTTGGTGCCTCACCAAAGCAACTCACTTCAACCCAGTTTATTAATCCTGCCCACACTTCAAGTTTCGCTCCTTATTAGGCGCAAAGGAACAGGTGATTTAAATACAGATACTTAAAATGCATGTGCTGTTCTTATACAAAGAGTTGGCATTGTTTTTAGTGTGTTTTTTTTTCTTACTGAGATGAAATCAGTAGAGGATGGTCAGTGAATTTTGGCTGCTTTTGTGTGTGTGTTGGCTACTATTCAGAAACCCTCTTTGGCTGGCTGTAATTCTCCCCGTCTCCAGTCTATCTTATGAGAAGGTATTTGCTTTTAATGATTCTTGCCTTGTAGCAGGGCTGGCAGCTGGGATGCCATCCCTTCCCTGAGTGACAGCCCCACTCCCAGCCTCTGCTGCAGAGATTAATATGAGCAGTTGCCTCTGAAACATTTTAATCTCACTTTTGGTTGTAATGAAAAATGGGTAATCAAACCCCGTAAATCATCACCAAGAGACAGTAAACACTGCTCAGAAGTGTTTAACACCAGGCGTGAATGGCACCTCAACCTTAAATCACTGCTGACTGCACCAGGACCCCAACTGACTGCAAGCTCATCACTTGGTAAGCCAGCATCTTGGAAATGTTCACCGTGAACGATGCTGAGGGGTGGCTTGTGTTCATGTCTGTCTGAGCTTTCTTTTAATTTCATTTCAGTCTTGCATCAGATTTTGGCTGAGGATGGGAGGGTGACCTATCAATACACCTGGGACAGGAGGGCCACAGACAGTTTGTGTGCAGCCTGCTGCAGGTCTTGCTGCACAGGCTGTTGGTGTGGAGCAAAGTAAAGGTTTGAGGTCTTTGCAAAGACCCAAATGGAAGCTTGTATTGATCAAGCACCTCCTATGTCTTTAATGGCACTTTCTCCAAATGTGCTTGGATTTGAGCTGAAGGGCCTGTGCTGTGTAACAACACTCAAAATTATCCAGCTGTGGAAGTTTGTCAGTGAAAATTGTTTTGGTTTCCTGAAAGAATAATTTGTCTGCCTTATTTTTACATGCCAGTTATGAGACTTTATAACAACATTAGGAAAAATTAATGCAAAATAATGTTTTTCATTCCTAAAAATGACCTTTACCTTTTCTTGCCCAGCAGTCTAGCATTTGTCAGCCATGCCAGTAACTGAAATTCCTGAAATGCATTTACTGCTGACCTGTAAAAACCCTTGAGGCAGTTGCTTATGGTGCAGGCATTGCACTCGGGAACCTTGTGCAGCTGAACTTTGTTAAATGCATGAAAGTTCTGTCTCTGTAAATGAAACCACCCCAAATCGCTAAAATTGCTGCCAGTGTGTGAACGTCAGTGGTTTTGAGATAACAGAAAGTTGGAACAATAGAGGAAGGGGCCATATGTTACTATTTAAGTATGGCTTCGTTAAATACAATTTCATCAAGCCCTTCATTTGTAATGCAAGCAGAGGGATGATGCTGATGGTCTCACCTGGACTCCATCAGCCATGGTATGGCTGCCTGGAGCAGCCCCTGTCTGCGCAGGAGAAGCTGCAGGCATGCAGGAGCTGGAAGGGGTTTATCTAGGAGACCACTAGAGAATTAAAACCTTAGAAAAGCTCATGTCAAAACGCACCAGAAACAGAATTACAGAATCACAGAACATTAGGAATTGGAAGGGACCTCAAAAGATCATCTAGTCCAACCCCCCTGCCAGAGCAGAATCACCCAGACTAAATCACACAGAACACATCCAGGCAGTGTTTGAATTTTTTTCCCCAGGAAAGGAGACTCCACAACCTCTCTGGCCAGTCTGTCCCAGTGCTCTGTCACCCTCCAGCGAAAAAGTTTCTCCCTATATTCACATGGAGCTTCCTATGCTCCAGCTTGCACCCATTGCCCGTTGTCCTATCACTGGCCATCACTGCGAAGAGCCCGGCTCCATCCTCCTGACTCTTGCCCTTTACATATTTATAAACAGAACAAAGACTTGTGCTGCATTCAGTGGGCTTTGGATACAGAGGTGTTCTGCTGCTTGTGCTTCTAGGTGATGAAGTTAGTCTATAGATCCTAGACCTTCAAATAATATTCCTGCAATCAATCGCATTTGCAAATCACTGGAAGAGCTGTTATTCACCTGGTAGGATGACATACTGTTTTAATTTTATTATTTATTCTTGCTGTCTGTATCAATGCTGGGGTTTGGGGTGTAATTAATATTTTGGGGTCTTGCAGATTTTCTGTGGGCATTTGCCCTCATTTTTACTGGATAAGTATATCACCAGGGGTGTATCGGAGGGATTACCATGAGGAAAATAGTGTTATCACTGTCCTCCTCAGTTTTTCTAATGCTAAATATGCAGCAATTTACAGATACGGACAACTGATTGTCTGGCCAGGGATGACAACAGATCTCAAAACACATTTTATTTGTTAGGACACATCTGCATTAAATTGAAACAGTTTAGATAAATATCCTGCCAAATATTTTAAGTGGGTTACACACTGACTTTTTTAATATCCATTGTATGTAAATTGCATGTTTATATTTTTGTAATTGCACTTCTTACAAAATATAACAAAACATTTCTCAGAAAAAAAATTCCACTCCTAGCCAGAAACTTATAATCTCTTGCAGGATTTTTGCAATAAATCTGAAGAAATATAAATAATGGGAGAACAAATATAGCAAGGGTATAATATCCTGTCCCGAGGGAAAATAATTTAGGAAACAGGCAGTATAAAACACAGTGTAATTGCATGCATGTGGCTTTGTACATTTTCTGTCTGCAGATAACAACAAACCCCATGATTTAACAGATTGAAAATGAAGATTTCGGACTGATATTTTCAGTCTTGTTTTCTAATACAAGGTTTCCTATTTTCGGTGGTCACATATGCCAGCTGAAAGCCAATTGGGAAGGTATTTGTAAAAATAAATACTTTGCACGGGCACTGTGTGCTTGGCAGGTTGGGCTGCAGTGGTGAGGACACAGTACTTCCACTGTTACACAGCTCTTTGGTTTGCAGTTGTGATGCCAGGTGGAAAGGCTGAAACATACAAGAAAGAAATTTTTTAAAGTGAGATCACTCAATCACTGGAACAACTTCCCCAGGGAGGTGGCAGAGTGCCCTTCCTTCACTGAAAGTGTTCAAGATGTGGTTGGACAGGGTGCTAGATGGTGTTTTGAGGTCCATTCCAACCTAGGCAGTTCTGTGGTTCAGTGATTCTAAGATCATCTGAAAGGAGACATTAGTCCTGCACTGAATGCCCTTCTCCCAAATGGTGGGGAGGCTTCCCTGCAGATGCCGGGACCTGCTGAGGATGTGGTTTGGTCTCCTAAGTGGACTCCATCTTATTAATATTTTAAATGAGTCTTTCAAGAGTCCTTCCTGCTCAGAGAGAAGTCTTACCACTCATTAAGAAATCTTTAACGGGGGGTTTCCTACACCTATATGCAACCGGTAGACTAGGCCATCAGAAGGAGATTTGAAAGTAGTGGTATCTGAGCCATAATCAAAGTGGTGGTTGCTTTTCTAAGGCACGCTTGTGCTCCAGCTACACTCTTCTTGCATAGTCCTGATGCTGCCTAACCCCTGTAGCTCATCCCCTGTGAAGCAGTGGAGCCTTGTGAGCCTGCCAGCCTCCAAACCTGCAGAGCAAACAGAAGAAACCCCACATCCTTAAATAATCTACTTTAGCAGCCTGTGGAGAGTTCCCAATCTACTTGGGCAAGGTGAGCAGCTGGGACATCAGTTTAATGGCAGCTTGCAGAGCATCAGCTTTAGGCTGTGGGCAGAGGCTTCTGGGCAAGGCTCTGTACAGGTGTACACCGTTGCCCTCACACCCAAATGTTGAGTCAAGGTATTGCTTGCTGAGGGTACCACACTCATACGTGTACTTCAAGACTGTTTTTTAAGCTGAGGTATAGCAAAGATGAAGTAATCTCGTTTAAGGATCTGGGAATTGCAGCCTACGGGCTGATGAGGTACTGGAGAGAGACTTGGGAGGGGAAACAGGAGTGGGAAGCCACACAGAGTAGTGTGAGGTCTTGTGAAAGCTTTTCTGGGAAAATCATTCCTTGAAGTGTGAAATGGGGATGGCGACTTGTGCCCAGAAATAAGCAGCAAAGGCATCAGCTGAGAACATGTGTGCAAATTTAGTGTATCCCAGTGTGGGTTGGAGGGATTTCTTAGGTGTGTACAATTTCCTCCTGTTCTTGGGTTTATCAGTGCAGGGAAATTTATATTCAGGAGGAAAAGGATACCTCAGTCACAAAATCTGTCTCCCATACCTGGTCCAATGACATTAGTGCAGAGGAAATGTTTCTGATGCTTCTGCTTGGACATTTGGCATGACAAGGCATCCTGAAGAAAGAGCAGGTTTGCTTCCATGCCCTTTCAGCTTCAGTCTGTGCTGATGCCCTGTGAGATCCATGTTTGCTGTCGCTGCCAACCTGGGGTTCGTACCAGCAGACTGAAAGATAAAGGACTAATACCTTCAATCGTTTAATGGAGCCATTCATTCCTCAGAGAGTTCGCTAGCAAATGCTCCTGCTTCTTAGTGTTCTGGGAGGTTTTGATACCCCGTTCAATGGTGAATATGCATTTTCATACCTTTTCTTTATTCTTTTCCAGTGGCCACAACCCTTAAAACCGTCCTCATGTCCTTCAGAACTGCTCCTGTGGTTGCGTATCGTGCATATTCAAGGAGCTGTTTTATTTTGGTAGCTAAGGCAATTTACATGCTTCATTAGCATTAGTAGGCTTCTCCAGTGAGCCCTGTGAAGAAGCTTAATAAAAGAAAAGAAATGAAAAAAAAGGGGAAAAAAAAGAAGAGGAGAAAGGTTAAAGAGACATGATTCTCTCCAGCAGATAACCACCCGACAGCGCTGTATGCACTCCGTGACCAGAACCACTTTTCCTAGGGCAGCAAAAAAAAAAAATTCCAGGGCAAATAAAATCAAAAGCCAGCACTTGGGAATAAACAGTCCTAATGTAATACTCCCAAGCAAGGGATTACTGGAGAGCGAAATATCAAGGCAGTGACACAGCTGGCTTGTTTTTTTCTGAAATTGCTTTTTTTTTCCTGTGGGTATTGATGTGGGTGCCTGAGATGCTGACCACTAGAGCAGAGATGCATGGAGATCACTGGTCCCATATTGCCATTTATTTCTGCTTTTGATTGATTTGACCCCACCTGCAGTGCTGCATCCAGCTCTGGGGTCTCCAGTACAGGAGAGACATAGAGCTGTTGGAGCGAGTCCAGAGGAAGCCACAAAGGTGATCAGGGGTCTGGAGCACCTCTCCTGTGAGAGTTGGGTTTGTAAAGGCTGAAGAAGAGAAGGCTCTGGGGAGACCTAATTGCTGCCTACCAATCGTTAAAGGGGTCCTACAGGAAAGTGGGAGAGGGACGGTTCACCAGGGAGTGCAGTGACAGGACAAGGGGCAATGGCTTCAGGGTGAGAGAGGGCAGGTTTAGATTGGACATTAGAAAGAAATTCTTTACTATGAGGGTGGTGAAGCACTGGCACAGGTTGATCAGAGAGGTTGTGGAAGCCCCATCCCTAAAGGTGTTGAAGGCCAGGTTAGATGGGGCTTTGGGCAACCTGATCTAGTTAGAAGGTGTCCCTGCCCATGGCAGGGGGGATAGAACTAGATGATCTCTGAGGTCCCTTCCAACCCAAAGCATTCTATAATTCTGTGATTTGTATCCTAAAGGGTTCAATGTAGGCATCCTTAAGGGGACACATAGGATTGGACTTCAAAAGTGTATATTCTACCCCAAATGTATTTTAACAGCTCTTTGAGCTTCCATTATGGTACTGCTGCTATCAGTTGGGTCATTCAGCCCTGCATTTATAATCATTGGATATGAGTATGGTGCCACTTTTACTGGCACCAGAGATGTTAATTAAAATTAATGGTTTTTAAGGGATGGATGGATTACTTGGTACCTTTTTGCTTTTGCTAATGAGAAAGATGTGCCACCAGCATGGGGAGACCCTGGTGTGAAGATCCTTCCCAGCAGCCCTGGGTGTTTTTAAGGAAGGAGAACATCATCATGCTGGTGCCCTTTGGCCATCTGTACCACCAGGGAGAAAGGGGGACTTGGAATGCTTGATGCTTGACTCTCCCAGCAGGCATCATTTATGAAGAAAAAAGAGAGGAGCGATTCTTGGAACATGAGAGCTTTGGCTTGTCACTAGCAGGGAAACGATGGCCTATCATGTTTAGCAGGCACGTGTCGTTTTTCCAGCTTGGTTTGTTTCTCTGAGCACTTTCATGGGAAGGGAAGTAATTGGCAAATAGACTAATAGGACAAAGGTGTTACAGATATTCAAAGAGATTTAATTTCCTGGAGAAAAAAAATTTCTACGAGCTGTGTAAATCCTCTTATTTTTGGGGGGGGAGGAGAAAAGCCGAAATTTTCCAGCTGAACTCTGTCTGACATAACAATTGCATCTGTCTTCCTCTCCAAGAGCTTTAACAACCAGTTGATACACAGCTTCTTACAGTACATTATATTATGAAGGTGGGGGGGGAAACGACTTTACTGGAAAATCAATAGCAACAAACACAAAACAACCCAGAGATGTGCACAGCAGGAGTCTGACGCTTTTCAGCAATCCATTGCTTCCAGCAGTAGTTGGTGCCTGAGCTATGAGTTTCTGTTCCTACAGCTGTGTGTATATATATATATGTATATGTATGTCTCGAACTCGTGTGTCTTTCTGTGTGCATATTTAAATTGTAGTTACTGGCAATCATCGCCCTGTGTTGGAGACCAAATTTGGAGCCAGAGGAGACATTGGTCCTTCACTGAATACCCTTTCCCTAGAGGCGGGGGGGCTTCCCTGCAGATGCCGGGATCTGCTGAGGATGTGGTTTGGTCTCTTGACTAAGTGGACTCCATCCTATTAATATTTTAAATGAGTCTTACACAATAAAGAGGTGGTTTGTTAAAACCTGTTTTAACCCAGGTGGTTTTGGTAATTGCAGAACACAGCCTCTTCATGCTGGAATTTGGGCAGGTTGTTTCCTAGGTTTATCTGGTGTTGATGAGTTTTCCTTTTCATCTTCTGCTGTTGATAACTTCAGCACATAAATGAGTTGCAGATTAACTGTCTAGGCCGGGGTGTTTTGCTTTGCATTGATAATACAAAACTTCCAGTGCAAGGAGCCTGGACTCTCTCTGTCTTTGCTCCAGAGTGGCAAACCTTTGGGTCACTTGTAGCACCAAATAGTGTCTTTTTCGAGGCTCCTTGGTCTTCAGGCATGATATTTTAAATATTTTTTGTGTCAAAGGTTAAATTTATGTCGCCATCCCAAACACAGAGTGTATTAAGGTGGGTCGATCACTCATATCATTAACCTTTAAGCTTTCTTTGTTTGTTTTAAAGGACATCGATTTTGTAATTACCCCAGAGATAGCCACTGAAAACCCCAGGAATTTACAGCTTAATTGAAATCCAAATATTGAAAGCTGTAGGAATGTGTCATTAGGAAGCCCAGTGATGGGCTCAGCCATCTAGTGATGCCCACAAGAAGAAAAGCAATGTTTACAAAAACAAACCAGTACCCCCATCTGAATATTTTTAGAGCCTGCTTGCTGTGACCGAGGGTCATAACTGATAAAATGCCTCAGGCACAGTGGTGACCTCCTTGTCTGATGGCACGTCTCAACTCGGCTCAGATTCGCTTTGGCCTTCTTAGCTCTGCAAAGAGATCTGTGCAAATTAAAACCACCAAGTGTTTTTACTGTACTGAGTATTCATTAGGAAGGTTGAGCCCTTGCCTGGCAATTAAGTGTATAGAGGATGGAGTCTGTGCTTCCAGCAAGCACGACTGAGGACCAGTGCCCTGTCCCTGGGGAAGCACGCACCCAACCAAGACCTCAAATGCACAAGGTCTTGAAAAATGTATGTGAGATCTCAAAATGCAGGTCTTGAAGTGTCCTTGTTTTCATCCCATCCCTTTTTCTAAAGCTATTTCTTTCCCCCTCTTTGATCTTGAAGAGCATGTGTCTGTGCTTTGGTTGGGTGGTCACAACCTCTGCTGCTCCCCAAGGAGCAGCCTGGCCAGGCTCTTGGGCAGCTGGGTGATGGAGGGAGCAGGACGATGCCTCCACTGCAAGCCTTGGAGGCAAGAGTTGACCGCTACATTAAATGACAATGAAGTGCCAAGCGGAACGTGCTCTCCTTCTCCTTCTCCTTCTCCTTCTCCTTCTCCTTCTCCTTCTCCTTCTCCTTCTCCTTCTCCTTCTCCTTCTCCTTCTCCTCCTTCTCCTTCTCCTTCTCCTTTTTCCTTCTTCTTCCTTCTTCTTCTCCTCCCTCTCCTCCTCCTCCTTCCCTGGGAGCACTACTCAGCCTTTGCGCACTGCTCAGCTTTCTGCCCATGGTTCAGGGCCGTGGGGATGCTTGCTGTGTGCAAATGCAAAAGCCTGTTTTCACTCAGAGGCTGACCAAGTGCTGACCAGGTTTTGCCATCTCTTCTATTTCTTTTGTCCATTCTGCCAAAACTGTTTTCTTGGAAAAATAGTCCTATTCCAGCCCTGTTATGTTCATGGTCTTTACTACCTATACATTTTCAGCTGTCAGGAGGTTCTATGCTTTTCCAGGGTTGTTGGCATAAAAATTATCTCCATTACTGAAATTTTCCAAATCTTTTGGCTCAGTTCAGGAATGAGGTAAAATCCTCTTGGAAGGTTAGGGGGCATGTGAATTGTTAATCACGTGCCAAATTACAGGAGCAGGGTCTCACATTGCCACTTACCTCCTGTCTTTGCATCGGTAGGGTCTCATAGCCACCACGCTGTCAGTCAATATTAAATAACAGCCAACCAGTGTTTAAGAAGAGCAGTAACAACTCTGTATCCTCACTCACATCTGTGCTCAATGAAGAAAGCTGTGATGCTTATTTAAGACTTCACTCATTTGGCAAAGCTCAGCGGCTCTACTCTTCGTTTTCTTTTTCTGGCTCCAGTTAGGTTCTCATCTCCCTAAAATGTGAATAAATACAAAGACCTCAGTCTTACAGTAGAAGACAGTCATGGGGTAGAGGAGGAAAGAAGGACAAAAATCATGACGTTAAGGCCTTTCAGATGTCACTGAGAAGATGCATTTTGTAGGTCTTTGAAGATGAAGCAGGAGTTAATGGTGTGAAAAGCTGATGTGGTTTGATCAGAGCCCTTTCCTCTGGGGTGGACTGACAGACTCAAACGTGGTCTCTGGCCATGCAGCAACATTTTCCAGAAGTTTAACTCCAGGAGGACTCTGAAAACTGTTTTAAATTACAGTTTTGGTTTTGTCACGAGGTAGTTTGGGGCTACATGAGCTGTAAATGCTCTCTCCCTCCATCTCATGTGGTGTGCAGGCTGGGGCAAGGGAGCATCTTCTCAGCATCCTCCACCTAGGAGCCTCTGATGCCTTTATGATGAACAGAAATACCTGCTAAATACTGACACCATGGAGTTTGGAGAAAATTTAAATGAATTGAGATTTCACTACCATCTCCACCTATTTATTTTAATATCTGAAGGCTTGGTGTCAGTAGGCTCAGCGTGATGGCACTCCACAAGCAGAGATGCAGAGAAGCCAAGGAGATGCGGGAGCACATCTGGCTGCGGCTCTGAGCAGCATCAGGCCTGGTCAGGGTCTTTTGAAGAGCCGATGGTGGAAAACAGCGAGAGCTTATGCGGTCACTTCCATGTGGGCACCCAGTAGGGTTAATCGACCAGAGACCTACCTGCAGTGCAGAGCCTGCAGGAAGGAGGCATTAGCACATGGAAATGGAGTCACCACAGGAATACATTTGTCTTGCCTGTGTCTTAATCCGAGTTGGATTCAGAGCTGGAAGCTGGTACTCCTGGAGATTGCTTTGCTGGCACGGCGGTGGCTGCGCTCTAACAGGAAACCTCTGTTTGTGTTGGCATCTGGACAGGCACCAAAGTGGAGTGTAGTTTTAAGACACGACGTTGCGACGTGCTGTTTCTCCCGCTGCTGTGCTGGGGTTTGTGTAGCACTGCTTGTCTGCGTGCCTGGCGTTGGAGGGTCACAGAAAGAAATTAGTTGGATGCATTGAAAATAGATTCCAGAATCCCCTGAAAATAGAAAGTTTTCTCCTTCAATTATGGAGGTCCAAGACACGTTCACTTGTTAGTGTTTGAACAGCAGCTATTAACCTTTCTGCCCGTAACACTAATTCCTTCCCTGCCGTTTTCTACTCATGGATGTTGCTGCCCAGATGAATATTCAGTGACTAGGTTTTAGTAAATTATTTCTTTTCTCTTTTTTGGAGGTGAGGCAAGGAGCAGCAGTGTTGATGCCCCTAGTTGTACTAAAGAGGTTGTAGAAAATGAAGCACTTGCCAGGACGTGGGCAGTTTGTTGATGTGCTTTTTAATTTTCTGGTGAGTGAGTGATGTTCTTTGAGGAGAGCTGTCATTGGGGAAATCAGAGATGTACTGAAGCACGCCAGCGTTGTCTGCACTGTCATGTTTGGTGCAAGGCCAGCAGTGCTACGGCGAAGCTTATGGGCAAAGCTCATTATGCATCTGTCAGATGGACCCACAAATGCTCTGTGCATCCCTGTGTTGAACTTGTGAACATTTGTGTCAGCTGTTGGGATTTCAGGTTGTTTTCACAATAGCTTACCATGTTGTGAGGCATGGATGCTTTGTGCACCACCTATAATGTCAAAGGCAACCATCCATAACACAGAATGAGAAAACAGAAGACTGCCACAGTGTATAGAACTAACCCGTGACATTTAATAGGAGAAGGAAGGGATGTGATTTGCTTAAGGAATTAACTTTGTGTAGTGTATGACTAACTAACTGCCCTTTGTTGCTCTGAAAGCCTTGTGCTTCCATCCCTTGCAGCTGTTGAAGTGCTGGCAGTGTGATGCTCAAGCAGCCCAGAGCTGTGTAAGGGAAAAGAGGCACAAAGGGGGTGAATCTTACTGTCTTGCAAACAGAACGTTCTGGATTCTCGTCATAGTCCCCTGCGAGGATGGAGGAGAATCATAGAACCACCTGGGTCGGAAGAGACCCTAAGTTTAGATCATCGAGTCTAACCACAGCCTAACCCTGCCTAGTCCACCTCTAGGTCATGTCCTCAAGCACTTCATCTACACACCTTTTAAATACCTCCAGGGATGGTGACTCCACCACCTCCCTGGGCAGCCTGTTCCAATGCCTGACAACCCTTTCAGTACATAAATTCTTCCTGATATCTAACCAGAATCTCCCCTGGTGCAATTTGAAACCATTTCCTATCCGCCCAAGAGAAGAGACCAACCCCAACATCTCTGCAACCGCCTTTCAGGTAGTTGTAGGGATTGATAAAGTCTCCCTTCAGCCTCTTTTTCTCAAGACTAAAAAACTCCAGTTCCTTCAGCCGCTCCTCATAGGACTCGTGCTCAAGACCCTCCACCAGCTTCATCTCCCTCCTCTGGACACACTCCAGCATCTCAACAACCTTCTTCTAATGAGGGGCCCAAAACTGAACACAGTACTCAAGGTGCAGCCTCACCAGAGCTGGGTATAACGGAACAATCACTTCCCTACTCCTGCTGGTTATGCTGTTCCTGATACAAGCCAAGATGCCATTGGCCTTCTTGGCCACTTGGGCACACTGCTGGCTCATATTCAGTCAGCTGTCAACCAACACCCCCAGGTCCTTCTCCTCCAGGGAGCTCTCCAGCCACTCTGCCCCAAGCCTGTAGTGCTGCCTGGGGTTACTGTGACCAAAGTGCAGGACTTGGCACCTGACCTTGTTGAACCCCATAAAATTGGCTTCTGCCCATTGATCCAGCCTGTCCAGGTCCCTCTGCAGGGCCTTCCTGCCCTCCAGCAGATTGACACTCCCACACAATTTGGTGTTGTCTGCAAGCTTACTGAGGGTGCACTCAATCCCCTTGTCCAGATCAGTAATGAAGATGTTAAACAGGACCAGCCTCATCACCGAGCCCTGGGGAACACCACTTGTGACGTGCCACCAGCTGGATTTAGCTCCATTCACCACAACTCTCCTATGGACCCAGAGGGGTTTACTACTGGTTTTGGTGGCTCTCAGCTGTCCTTGCATTTGGTGCCATGTTGAAATTCTTGCTTCCCCAAAGTTATTACGAGCTGCAAAGATAAACCCACACAAATGCTGCTCACCTCTGCTTAGCCCCCATTGTCATCAAAGTATTTGCTGGTGCTCTCCAAATGCATCAACAGTGATGATCAAATTTCTAGTAGCTGACTCAGGGTGCAATCTCATCCCAATCAAAATTTTGTCTTATTTTGATTAAGGAACACAGGTTTTTCTTCAGAGCAATTTCCATGAGACCAGATACAGGCTGTTCATTCAAACAGAGATGCTCAAGTGCAGTAACCTGCTCCGAGAGGACAATGCCATTTAAAGCCCTGAGTTAATGAGAAGTCCACAGCACACATTTGATAAGCTTTGTCATCCTTTTGTCTGCAGATCATAGACCCTGCATTTTAATTTACTATACATAATGCTTTCTTAATGAGTTCCAGTGGATAGCCATTGAAACATGGGATTGCAGCTGCCAGATTGATTATGAAAAAGAGGCGGTTATTTGATTTACGTGATATTCTGTTATGGTAACTAATATTTGCAGACAGGATACAATAGGGGAAGAAAAAAAACCCTCCATTTAAATTTTGGTATCTCAAGACTAAGGTGCTAAATCAATTTATTTTGCATGTACGTGGGCAAACTGCTAATTGAAAACTAATGGAATTATATGTGTGTCTTTAAAGTCTTGAGAGACTCCCGTTTGCTTTGCACCTAGAAGTTCATGCAGACCCAGAAACAATATCAGGATTTTTAAAGTGCAAATAAGCTTCTTGCTAATGCACACAAAAGCATCTTAGAGAAGAGATCCCTCATCTTTTCTCCCAATTTCCAAAGAGAAATGAAAATAATTGGAACTGGGGGACAACAATGCTATGGCAGAAGCAATGCTTTGCTCATGTTTTTTTTTTGTAGGGAGTTTCTTTCTTGGTCTCTTTTCCTTGTCTTCAGTTGGAGCTGTGTGCACGTGTCTGTGTGTATGTGTGTGTGTGCACGCTGCTCACCATTCCTGTACATCTCTGCATAGCACTGTGCTGGTGTCTTCTCATGCCCAGGAACTATTTAAAGGGTGTATAGGGTTCTTCTGTTGTTCTTCCTGTTGTTTTTTTTCTTTCGTGTAGGGATAGAAGCCAGCATCCTTTGCCTGCTGGGCAATAAACAGGGTGAATTGCTATGCTGACAGTAACAATGCAAATAATACTATGCTGAGAATAATGCAGACTGGGTTTGTGTGTGGTGAGGGAATACGTATGGTTATGGTGAGATGATCCTGTGGGATCCAAGTGTAGGAACAGCCTTTCGTTCCGCTGGAAAAACTAAATCTGTGAGTCGGGGATGAGTTAAGTTTTGCATGATGGCAACTTCTGGCATTTTCTAATTTAGACCACTTGACTTTGCAGTCATCATTCTTGGTGGTGGTGGTGGTATTGTTGTTGTTTTTTCTATTATTATTATTACTTTTATATTCCTATGTGTGTTGGGAAAGTGCCACAGGGCTATCAGGGTAAAACCTGCCTGTGGGTTTTGATGATACTCGCAGTCACTCTGAAGTGGTGAGACTGAGATTCCTGGATTCCAGTCCCAGGTGTGAGGAAAGGGATTGTCACAAGCCTTCACCATTCATTGTCCAAATCATCTAATTTGTCCAACCTAGTCCACCTCTGTCTTTCTAGATCAAGCTCTGCAACAGGCTGCCCAGAGAAAGGGTTGAGTCACTGTCTCTGGTGGTATTTCAAAGATGTGGTTAATGGTGGACTTAGCAGCGCTAGGCTTACAGTTGGACTCAATGATGTTAAAGGCCTTTTCCAACCTAAATGATTCGATGATTTTTACAATCATACACCACTTAACATGCCGGATGAAAACAGCACTGCCCTCCTGTGCAGTGAGCAGTGCCACCTAAGCAGGGCAGAGCAGGGACACCTCACCCTGGATCTGCAGGTCAGACACCAAGAGCATCCCGATGAATCAAACCCAAATATATCTCTCGTCACCTCATGAAAACTGAATTTTTTCTCACCAAATCTACAAAACAAAGTATTCCATCCAGAAAAATAGTAGCTGGTTTTGCTTTGGCCTGAAATAGTGAGTGATGATAATTAATTTGCTGTGGTACAGCTCTCCAGTGCAAAAGTTTAAATGGTGAATCATTTAAGCTTGGTAAAGTGTGGAGGAGGACAGTCCTGCAGATGAGTGTATACATTAACCGTGAATGGACTTGAAGTGCACAATCCCCTTCTGTAGCATGCAAGCAAATGCATATATCTGTGTGTGCACCGTGCAAGGCTGAGTCATCTGTATTACCCTTTTGCCAAGACACTGAGGCTCAAAAATGAGAATTGCATCTGAAAATACACCTGCTGCTAGATCAAAAGGATGTGGCAACGGGGGAGCAGCAGCAAGGTGACAGTGATGCTCCCGGACGTGGAATGGTTTTGTGCAAGAGGACATCAGACAGGGACGATGGTTTGTAGAGAGGGAACACAGGGTGCCAACTCCAGCATTTCCGAGGTGGCAGAAAGAGAAGGCAGGAAGGAGTGATTTCTCATGCGTGTTCCTGGTAAAAGGCTGAGGGATGTTGAATGTAATAGCCGGGCAGCAAGTTCAGAGCAGACAAGGAGCAGCGCATTTTTCCCAGCACCATGAGTTGGGGTTGCCTATCTCTGCACGTCTGGCTGCCCTGCCTGCTGGGGACCAAAATGAGCTGACAAAAGGGCTACAGAAAGTCACCGATGAAAAGCCTTTTGAGAGGTATTGCTACCAGGAAGCAGTTATGTCTCATAGCTCAGGAATCGTCTAATTTTAGGTTGCCAGCAAGTGGTAAGATCTGCCCGGGGGGTGTCTCCCAGTACTCCTGCCATAGCCTTTACATCTGGCTCCAAGCAGTAGCAAAAATGAACTGATGGTTTGCTTCAGTCCAGCCCTCCTTGTGTCTGTTGTTTTGCTGATCTTTTAAATTAGCCCATTCTAATATTTTTAGATGTTTTTGAGGATACATTGCTTGAATATAGCTGTAATTAAACCCCAGAATTCTTTAAAACTCTAGTGTGGAAGTAGGTCAGTTTGTGCTTATTTGTCTTAAAGGGGTTTTTTTGTGGGTTTTTTTTTTTCTTTTTTCATGTCTTCGTTGTAGGCTGACTTACCATCTGCTTTTCCTTGGCAAAGCAAAGGAACGGAAGACAAAATTTGTAAGATTTAATTGGGCTAATATTAATCATTTATCTCACATGAGGTGAGTCACTGGCAATTACCCATGACCATGTTTCAGAGTCCTCTTCACAGTCTTTTATGGTAGACTTCAAGCTTGGAAAACCTTTCCAGTATTAAAAAAAAAATAAAAAAATAGAGGACTCGTGCTGTGTCATCAGAGGGTGCTAAAATACATTAAAACTGTGTGTGGACTGTACTTGCCATGCAGCAGTTGTGTTTTGCACACTTGGGAAATTACAGGGTGAGCCTGGGCAGGACACAGGGATAGTGCTCACCCTGAGGAACCACTGAGCAGGTTGGGCTGATTGCCCCACTGCTGTGTTACACCATGTTATCAGGGACACAACCAGTTGTGTGTCAGTACGTGCTGACTTCATCAGATACCATTACTTATGATAATTGTAGTATAACAAGTCTCCATAGTCAGAGAATGTGTCAGTTCATAGATGCTGTGCTACGTACAGTCCTGTTTACTAATTTCCCTGGTTTTGGGGAAAAAATAATCAATAAAAAAGTTAAAAAATGCACATGTCCTGCAGCATTCCAAAAGCAATCCTTCTTCTGGTCCAGCTCATTGGGTTTCGTTCCCTCTGGCAGCTGGAGGCTAAATGAGCAGCAGCACCTTCCCTCCTCCATGAAGCAAGACCAGGGGAAAGTGCAGCCTCTGACATCAGCGTGGTCCCTTGGATTAATGGCTGCACCCAGCAGCTAGCAATTGTAACCGCCTCTTTTTTATTTATATAAGAAATTTGTATTTGAATCTAAGTTATCTATCTCTATATATGTATTAAAAAAAACCCAAAACAAGATGCTTTTTTCTCTGCTGTTGATTATTCCAGGCCTCTTGCCATAAGATGTTTCTGACTCTAATGCAAACTGTTCTTAATATAGCTTTCGCTTTGAAATGGTTTCTTTGTTTTATCTGCATGTGTTTGCGCACACGTGTGCTTTTAAAAGCTTGCAGATGGTCATTCCTCACCTCAGCATTGGAGCTAGCTGTTTGTTTCCTTGTTTGCTTGCTTGGATTTTGGCTGAAAATTAAGGCCTGCAGGAGCAGGAGGCTATTGCTCAGTGCAAGGAAGGGAGGGGATGGACTTCTGGAAGCAGATGGCAGTGTGAAGAGATTTCGGTAGCAGAGGGTAAAAAAAACTAAACACAAATGCCATAGACTATTAAGATATTATGAAATGAGGGGGTTGTATAATTACTACATTTGCAGCTTAAAAGGAAGCAACAGGCTATAAGCATAGATTTACCTTTGTTTGTATCAGCCTTCTCTACTGGCAGTTACTGCTACAGGATGCAACATTGTGTGTCGTTTTTTCCCTCTTCTTGAGGTCAACTAGAGCACTTGACAGCAGCCCACTTTTCCTTTGCTTTCCCATGCATTTCATGGCTGTTGGACACTGCAGCCTGCCAGGTTGGCTGGTGATTAAGAGTCAAACAGGACAGTAAAGTTTAGAAGCATGAAGGCTGGTAGCACAGAGGATGGTATTGGCTGTATGGAAGTGTCTCAGTCTTCTTGGCACAAGCTGTAACAGCTGTTTAATTCAGGTCTTTGACAGCAAAAAGAAAATAATTAGTGACTTCTACCATGGTCCATGAGATCTTGGATATCTGTGCCTCCCACCCCTTGAGTCAGAAGAGCTGGTGAGGAAGCAGAAAAATGACTGGGATTGTGGGAGTAATAGACACTGCTTTTCAGCGAGAAATCTTAAAATTGGAATTTATTTAGCTTAGTTTATCAAAACAGATGAAGTAGTGATTGGCGAACACGGTGCCTGGTGCTATGAGGATTTTCACTGCAGTAGAGAAAGGGATAAAAGAAAGACCCAAAAGTGGGAATGTTGTAGCCACATAAGTTTAGGTTGGATGTCAGAGCCTCCACTGGAACAGCCTGTGCCCCATCTCCCTGTGTCTTCAGGAAAGTAAGACATAAGGGAGGGAATACATAAGCTGCATAGCCCAGGTTTTGAAGTTCAGTCGAGGGTCAGATGAGTGAAATGATGTCTGTGTTATTCAAGAGGTCAGATTAGGTGATCTAATGATCCTTTTTGACCTTAAAAACTATTCTTATGTGCTGTTATCCATTTCAGATATGGGTAGCCCACATCTGTTACACACAGTTCATGGTTATGATACTATTCAGCTGGAGAAAAACAAAAATGTCAAAATTAATAAGTGGAATTTGAGTTTTATGTCTTTGTACTACATTTCTTTGGGGAAATTTCCTGTGGTCTTCTCTTTTTAATATAGATACAGGCTCTGACTTTGGTGATTTGTCTTGCTGCCAGATAAAGTTTGTTGAAAGGAGCACAGTGATTAATAGCAAGGACATTTTAAAATTCTTGTGAGATGGACTAGGATTATTATTTTCATTCTTTTGAGTTTTACCCTGTAATGCCTGCTGTCAGAAGATAAGCGCTATGTGACTTAATCAGCACTTGGGGAGAGACCATTAGTGACGAATACAGGTACAACAAGCGATCATGTAGATGACTGAATAAATAGTGTTCTTTCTCTATAAGCATATCACACAAGTATCATGGTGTTGAGTTCAGTTGCTAGAAGTAGAATGAGCTTCTGTATATTAGGAGGAGAACAAAACTACACAGGAAGCTGATGGCAGAAGTAGGAACGGTACAGTCGTGGCTTTCAGCAGAAGAAATTAGTTTGGTTTGAGACTCTCAAGCCCTTGAAGCAAGGCAGGGAGTTAGCAAAGCAAAATAGACATGAACAGGCACGTTGAAAGGTGAATTGACTTCAAATAAAGGTTTCCTAAGAGTCACAGAGTCAAAGTAAACTTGAATTTTCTTTGTGTTCCACAAAGGGATAATTTAAAACATATTCCAAAGTTGAAATTTTATTAAAATGCAGATAAGGATTAGAGTATGTGAAAGTAATTTAGGACTGGGCACATTACAGGGATATTGCAATTATTCCAAAACAAACTTCATAAATGCAGTGTATCTAGAGTTAAGGTTAACCTTAAAAGAAATCAAACATGTTAAGGAATGGAAATGCAAAATCATTTCACACAAAGAATCTTGACTCTGTTCTGTATTGAGGTCATCTAATGTCTATATAATTATGGTGAGTGAATAATAGGGTTTTATTATTTTTAAAGTCCTGGAACAGATTAAATTGGTCTTTTAAATAATGTTTTCCTCTGAAGTTGTGCACGCAGGATGAGATACTGTTAGAGTTGGTTCTGAGGAAGGCTGCTACCACCATATTTTCAATTGATTTTAGCTCATAAAGTGATAAATGGCTCTATTTGTGAGTTCTCAGAAAATGCTGTCTGAACTTTCTGCTGTACAGGGAAGATGTGTATGGTTTGGGCTTTGCTTTTGGCATAGAACTTGAAATAGTGTTTATCAGAGAAAATAAGTGACACTTCTACGGTGAAAGTTGTGTAAAATGTTAAAATTTGGGGTGAAAAGTAGGAAACTTTAAACCTGAGACAAAAGTTGCAGGCAGAATTACCGAGGGAAAGGAATGAATCAGAGAATCACAGAACATTAGGAGGTGGAAGGGGCCCCAAAAGACCATCTAGTCCAACCCCCCTGTCAAAGCAGGATCACCCAGACTAAATCACACAGAAACACAATCAGGTGGGGTTTGAATGTCTCCAGAGAAGGAGACTCCACAACCCCTCTGGGCAGCCTGTCTCAGTGCTCTGGTGGCCTCACAGTGAAAAAGTTTCTCCTTCACATGGAACTTAGCGTCCACCCGTTGCCCCTTGTCCTATTGCTGGCCATCACTGAGAAGAGCCTGGCTCTGTCCTCCTGACTCTTGCCCTTTACATATTTATAAACATTAATAAGGTCACCCCTCAGTCTCCTCCAAGCTAAAGATGCCCAGCTCCCTCAGCCTGTCCTCTTAAGGAAGGTGTTCCACTCCCTTCATCATTTTGGTGGCCTGAAACCGGATATTTGTGCAAAGTGATACTGAATTGAATGCCACAGTGGGGTTTGAAAGGGAGAAGGCAGAAAGAAGAGTAGGGTCAATAACTGGCCAGAGAAATTCAGTGATTTGCTTCTATTCTGAACAGAAACCCAAGTAAGGCTGATGTAGAGTGGTAGCTCACCCAGGAGTGTGAGGGGATGGCAGAGGAAGGCAAGGAATCTCTTTTTGAATATGAGCGGCAGGGTTTTTTGGGTGGGTAAGGGAGCCTGGCTACCACCCTGAGAGCAGTTGATGAGACCATATGGAAGAAGCCATGAGAAACACTTCCTCAATTGAAATCTAGGGTAATACCTTTCCATTAAACCTTCTCATGTTTCTGAGCTCGGGCAAACCCATGCCTCTGGTGGACTCTGAGGTCTGTGAGTTACGGTACAGGCCCAGATGACTGAGATGTTGGTGAATCTGGTCCCATAATGCATCCAGACCCCAGCACGTGTCAAGGCATATGGAAAATGAATGTCTCACTGGTGGGACTGTCACTATTTCACTGGAGCTGTCACTGGAAATAAAGCACCTTTCCTTGGGATGAAGGGGGATTTTGGCTTGGTGTAAGGCTGCTTTAGTGGATTTAGAGGCAGCAAGGCACTTCATAACCCTCCTGTAAGAGCAACAACAGCACAGGACGCTGAGTCCACCATATGTTCATGTTTAATAGCAGTTTATAAGTCTGTGAATTTTGCCTACGGGATGTCTAAAGACTCTGGGGTCATGTAAATTGAAACAATGCAAAGTTTATTGTGCATTTAACTGAATTTAAATACCTAGAAACAAGCACAGAGGGATTCTTACCAGTTGCAGTTATTGGTTTTAATAAATACTCTTGTAATTGAATGTGATTTAATAAAAACAGTTTATTTCCAGCCTTTTGGAGTGGCAGTGCAACTCCCTGAGGGGAAGACAACAGAAAGGGGTCAATCAGAATAACTTTTATTTTAAGTAAGTCAGTATTGCAGAACTACACCAAGAAGCAGGTGGGCATTAGGTTTTTTTCCCAGCAACTACAAACTGAGTGTTTTAGTCCTAGTGGTAGTGAAAAGGTTTGCACTGAGGTTGCTGCTTCACTCTTCAGATGCCCCGTGAAATGGCTCTTGGGAGGAGGGAAGAGGCTACCTCACTTGTTGACCAATATCATGGTCTTTTTTTGTAGGAATGAATTGAGAGAAGTGGTGACTCTCCCAGTTGACCCTACTGGCTTTCAGAGCTCAGGGCTGTGTGTCCATGGCTTTGCAAATCAAGCATCCTCTCTCTGTTTTATTCAGCTCAGTGCAGTCTTTGATCTGCTGTGATCTGCTGTGATCTCATCTAACATAATCTGCGTTCAAAATGCCTATTGAAGCTAGTGACAAGGTTAGTGTTTATTTCAATCAACCTAGGATTTCACCTGGTATGGGCATCTGCACCCCTAAACACCTGCAGAGCCACCATTTCTGTGCAAATCAGAGTCACAATAATCCTATAGCATTTAAATACATGCGAAAATTAACACCATTAAAAATTCTCTTCGTGTTTATAGATTCCCAGGCAGATTATAAACATGGAGATATGTGTGTGATTCCTGTGTGTTAATAGCAAACTCCCTAAAGCCATCATCAGATTCAGCAAATCTGTATTGAATTACTTTTACCCAGCTTGTTTTATTGGAAACATCTGGGCGAAGTTAACGGTTACCTGGCACCGATTTGATATTCAGCATCTAAAAAATATCCACTTATTTATATCGTATGTAAGAGATCAGAATAAATGCTTTCATCGCAGTATCACTGCTGAGGAAATCAGTTTTTAAAGCATGACTCAGAGGTCACTAATAAATTTTGACTCTTAGAGATGCCACCAGATAAGTCAAAGGGATCTGTGACACAGTATTTGAGATATTATTCTGCTTTAGATTTTGAGCTGGCATCTTCATTTCGCTTAAAATGGAGTAGGTGCATCAGAGGTGTTTTTTATGTTCCATATCGCATGGACCCTGTGTGCCTGTGACAGAATCACAGCAAGGAATGGCACCCCTAAATTTGGGGTAAGATGGGGAGAGATCTTTTTGTTACCATAAGATTACCTCTGGCTCAGCTTGCGAAGGTAGTGTGTACTGTTTGTAAAGTGCAACAGCAATTTCTTCTTTGATGAGGGCTCCAATTACAGTGATTTTATCTTACGATGTTTGATTGTGTAATCTTTAGAAAACCATTTAGACATGCTGAAGCATTAGCACCAGGTGTACAGTACCATGAAATCTGTTACAAAACAGCTGTTAGCAGCACATTTGCCAAGTATCTTTAAATAATTGAATGGACCCAGTTAAGAAAATACTTGTTAGTTATGCGGTACCACCTTGTGAATGCTGTGTGTGATAGCACAGTGGGAGTTGTGTAACCATCTAGCCAAAACTTCAGTCAGAGGTCTAATAGTCTCGCAGGTAGCAAACTTTGGTACTTGTTATAAAGAAACTCACTGAATCTAGTGACAATATTTTGTGGAATTTGAGTAAAATGGAGCCCTTGAAAGTGGTAATTTGGGGTCGATGAAGCCTGTGGTCCTGCTGGCAGAAGTAACAATCAATGCCATTTTAATATAATCAGTGGTATAATACTAAATCAAAGATATTAATAAAATACATCATCATGATAGTTACGAGAAGTGTGTCCGAGCTGCCACGCTCCCATAACCCATGAGGTCTGGGAGCTGCTGGTGTGCTGTTGATCTCCTGTGTGTGTATGCACTGGCAACAAACAACCCGCTTGTTTAAAACCCCCAAATTTGATATGAGATCTGAAAAGGCCACAGGACATGAGTAGGACAATATTTGACAATACCTTAGTAAGCATTGTCCTTTGACAAAGTTCTTACCCCTTAGATGGCCCATGAATACAGTGTTACCCTAGACTGAAAATGAAATTCAAGATGAAAAGAAACAGGCTCTGTTAACACTAAGGAGCCTCTGCAGGTTCCCCTGTCTGGGTGAGCTCCTTTTATCCTCTTCCCTCACTGAATCCATGTTGGTTGATAGTTCATCAGACAATATAAATTGTAGTCCTTATGGCTTTGTCTCTCTCATTTCTCTCCTATCATTTATTATTTAACCCTCTGAAGCATTTTATGCCTTTCAAGGTGTCATAAAAAATTAAGTTGATTGGTATAAATATTGTATTATGAAGTTTCCACATTTGTGACCTGGTTTTTTGCTGCCTTGCATCACTAAGGTACTAAAAATTAGTTCATGTTTAGTGTCTGGCACAGTATTATGTACCTGTGTGTGCTTGAATTCCACTGTATGTTCGATGTAGTTAAAACTACACATTGGTGCTTGTGCATTAGTACTGGCAGCTGGAAAGACTTTTTGCTTGCAGACAATTATTTCCTGTGGCACCAGAAATTCTCCAGAGTGCTGAGATTTTTAATTTAAAAAGAAAAAAAAAGAATAAAAATTTTAAAATCTTGTAGTTGAAAAAGGAGTTTTACAGAAATCTTCTGCTTGGATTCATAGCTTCCAGCGACAGCAAGAGCTGTATACCGAATTAGTCTTTTTTTGTTTCTGTTAGTTAAAAGAATAGTAGAAATAAAGCATGAAATAACCTGAATTTGAATCAAGTTTGTCCATTTCTTCTGGATGTCAGTTTTTTACCAGGCTTGATCCCCAAACTGATAGATTTGTAATGTTTTCTTTATGGTCTTTTACCGAGGTGTGGAGACCTGCTGCAGAGTCATGATTTCTGTCTTTCCAATTCAAATATGGAAACATTTCCTCCCTCTGCTTTTACACCAAGGCTGAGGTGACGAGCATCCGAAAAGGAGAAGGTCCCTGTGATTGACGTTAAACGTGGTCGAGGCAGACTGTGCTGTACGGGCACCCCTGTTATCTGAAGTGCCAGGTAGACAGAATTCTGTATTTATAACTGAAAGCATAAAATGGATTATGCTGGAAAAGAGTGGCGTGTAGGAGAGGGAGTAGAAAGTAGAGATTACTTTAGGTACTTGGAATGAATCTTTCATCAGAGCCCTGGAATGAAAATCCAAAGATTTAAGAGGTAGTGTGGATTGGGGCCAATAACAGCAGTTTATCAGTTTTAGTGGGCTTAAATTAATCTTAATACAGACAGAGAATTTCCAATAAATTAATCTTAAAAAAGAAAAAAAAACCAACACTATGGCTCACTTTATGTAAGATAAATAATAGGAAGGGAAGCATTTCTTCTGATAAGATGACAAGTATAGAATAATCCTGAAGATACCTTTATTCACCAAGCTTTAGTTAAGCAGCCTAAATATTTATGGAAATCACAGGCAGTAGGACTTCTGTGCTGCCTTATTTTCAGATGAAGAATATTCAAGTCATCAAAAGATAAGTGTTAAATAATGGGCTGTTTGGCTTCTTTATTTTACAAAACTAATTTGAGTCCTTAGGGATGACCCCAGGTTCCATTCACACCATTTGTGGGGTGGGTCTGAGTGACCACAGTGGGGTGATTTACCAGGGGATATTTTTTCTGAGAGGCAAATATCTTAAGTGGAAGTCAAAAAAACGCCCTGGTCCTATGATCCTTTGTGAAATCCTTTCCCACAGGACAGTGTTTTGTAGGTCTTTGAAAGCTGTGTTTTCCCTAAGGAGAATTCCCAACCATGAAGCATATGTCCAAGGATTTGGGAGACAGCAGTAGAGATTGTTTTGAATAGTTCCACCCTGTCTTCTCCAGCATTGATGAATGAGAGAAGTGATTAAAACGAAACTATCTTCTGATAGTTTTCCCCAAACCCTCTTTGGGCTGACCTCACAAAGACCTGTTTTTAACCAGACTGTTTTTACTCGCGGCGAGTGGTCCAGGTGATGTTGAAAGGGTTTCTCTTGCAGTTTGCGATACCTGCAGTATCAGTTGTGCTGCAGTCAGGTTGTTTCCCAACCTCATCAGAAATGGCAAACTGAGGTCACCCAGTCCAGGCTGGGAGGTTTTTATAAGGGTAACGTATCTCAGGGAGGTCAGGGAAATCCTGTCCTTTCCTGTATCTCGAGCTTTCTTTCTGCGTCTTTTTTGGGAGACCATAAGCTTTGAGAAACATTACCAGAATCACTCACCTCTTATTTTTTCTCTAAATCTGGGGATGTTTTCAGCTAGAAAGCTCCTTTCTTTTGTACAGGTTCTCTTTATCTTATGAATATTTCAGGAGAATCTGTGAAAAAGAAAGGGGCTTTTTAGCTAAAAATCATTCCTTGCTCTTCTGAACTACACATTGTCATCCTATTGTCTAAATTGTAAGCATTCAGCATCACCACTGCTTAGGGAGCAGACTGTGTGCTCAGCATCCTCAGGTACAGATCGCTCCTTTCTCTCCGTTCCCCGACAGTTCAAGTTTATCAACTTCTCTGATGCAGACGATTTTTGACTACAGCAGAGATCCCAGATCTCTGGGATGGCAGAGCACATGATTTTGTGGTCAACTTATTTTTTGCTAAAATATCCACGTAAGACAGCGTGTGTGTTTGCATATCTGTGTCTCTAGGCACTATCTGTTAAGGGAAAAAGTGTGAAAGAACCAGAAAGAGGGACTGAATGTCTGGCACGGTTTCTCTTGAGATTTCCTCTTCTTCTATTAACCTTTCCACCACAACCACTTTTGTATTTCTGGTCTTAATTAGAATTTCAAGTGGAGCTATGGAAGGAGCGTAACTATCCCCCAGTTGATTCCTCCATCTGATTTGGCATCCAGAAATACATTTCTTAGGAATTAATTATAATTGCTTTTGATGAAAAGCCAACTTTTTTCATGTGTTAACTGTTAATTCTTAGCTCGTTTAACATGTGATTAAGTAATGATGATAAGCTTGATTGCAGGCTTTCTGTATGTTTGAGATTTGTGTGGTCGTGTTTTGTACTTCAGACGTCGTGCGGCTAGCTGGCTATGGCATGTTAATGGTCAGCGTGGAGGAGCAAGAAGACAAGACAGTACGTAGACAGGCTTTTGGAGCTGGAGGAGCTGAGGGGTTGATAAAGTTTAAAATGTCTATCTTTTGGGCTGCATGGCTAGTTCTTAGCTTGCTCTACAGTGTGCCTCTCCCCAGCCATGTTCAGGTGAGAGAAGTGAAGCGCGTTGCTGCAGTTTCTACTTTTTTCTTTTCAGTAAGGAGTCACTTTTTGACAGCTACATGTGCCTGAGGTGAGGACACAAACACCTCATTTCTCCTGGGGTTTCTCTGTCCTAGGAACAATGCATAGCACCCAGTTAAGAAGGACACAGAACTCCTTGAAATAGTCCAATGCAGGGCCACCAATATGATTGATGGAGTGGAATACCATCCTTATAATGACAGGAGTTGGGTGTCTTTAGCCTGGAGAAGAGGAGACTGAGGGGTGACCTTATTAATATTTATAAATATGTAAATGGCAAGAGTCAGGAGGACGGAGCCAGGCTCTTCTCAGTGATGGCCAGTGATAGGACAAGGGGCAATAGGTGCAAGCTGGAGCAGAGGAAGTTCTATGTGAATGTACGGAGAAACTTTTTCACTGTGAGAGTGATAGAGCACTGGGACAGGCTGCCCAGAGGGGATGGAGAGTCTCCTTCTCTGGAGACATTCAAACCTGGCCTGGATGCGTTCCTGTGTCTGTCTGGATGATCCTGCTCTGGCAAGGGGGTTGGACTAGATGATCTTTTGAGGTCCTTCCAACTCCTAACATTCTGTGATTCTGTGATTCCTGCATAGAGGCTGTAGCCTCTGCTTCTGGAACTTGTCAGAAGAGGCTCCCAGAGCATTGGATTTTTTGTTTTTCTGCTTTTTTCCACATACTTTTTTGGCATGCCTGTTATTCCAATTTCCAAGAGTAACTCCTTGTGCTGGCAACCATGTTTTTAATCCTTGTCCGTCTCATGACAGCTGAAGATGTCACACAGGTTCTTCAAGGCAGGTTAAAACATCTTTTAGACACTTTATAACTATGCTGCTGGAATTATTTGTGACTGTCAAGAAAAAGCCTTTACTAGGTGATTTTATTCTGAAAACCGACTTTGTAAAAAGATACTTGTAGCTGTCCAAGCATATTTCTTTGTCAAATTCACTGAGCTTGCAAGTGGGGAAGTGCTTTTCCTCCTGCCAGCTTTAAAACCCATCCCAGTGCCAGTCAATAGGTGGATTGCTTTCAGTTGAGACAGACAGTTTGACAAAGTCATGATGGTTGTGAATAAAGAACACAAACGCTTTTCTTTAGCTCAGAGAGTGGAGCTGCGTATAAGCTATAGCACTAAGAAGGTAGGATTTCTCCCCCAGCCTTATAAATGGACAAAAAGTGGGTAGAAGATGTCCTCTTAATGTCAAACACTCATTTGTGCTATTAATTCAGATGATGGGATTTTTAGTGGATTCTTAGAGCCATATATACGTGGGAGTCCCACAAATGCTGTGCGGGTAAGTGCTTTGTGCAGTATAAATTGCAGGTTATTAGGAGATGCTGCTGGGAGAAAGGCGGTGAAGGCAAAACGCTGCATGCATGCTGGAGTGACTCTGACAGGCAGTCGTTTGCAAAAAAGCTCTAGCACAACCATACAGCTACAATTCAGCTGGTGCTTGGAGAGGGGCAGTCAACAAGGGTTGAGGAATTGTCACTTTGAGTCCATCTTTTGGGTCCAATGCAATTTCTTCTGAACCAGGTGTCAAGCTATCCCGTTTATCTCCCAGACACTAAGCAGCTGAGGGAAGAGACAGTACATAAAGAAGTGCCTTAAATTAGTAGTGAAATAAAAAGTGGGTTTTAGACCTGCTGAGAAACTTCCAGGGAGCCCACGAAGTCAAGGAAACTTTTGGTTTGCATGTCAAAAAGGCATAAAAATAATGTGGTTTGAGTGAAATAAGTATTAAGTCTCTAAACTTCATTCTTTCACTGGGTAATGCTCTCTCCAGTGTCTGAGATCAAGCTCAGCTTTAGCCCTGATGTAAGAGTTCCTGAATTCAAGCTAGAGGTAGAGAGGCACAAAGGACAGGGTCTTTTGTCTCATGTTGCTGTGATTTTGTGCCTTGGTTTTACTTAAATAGGAGGAACTGATAATCAACTTTCATCCTTTCTTGGCAAGAAGTGTTTCTCTCTGTTGAGGACACAAGGCCCAGGATAGACTGGTGCACTGGGGAGGGCTACCAGCCAGAGCGGGTGGTGCGATTGCCAGGAGTTTGGTGTGGGCTTTTGATCAAGTTGCAAAGGTGAGTTAAGAGCTGGGAATGATAGATGACATGTGACAACAGCCATATGCCATAAGACCAAACTCCAGTGCTTTGCCATGAATCCACGTGTAGGGCAGAGGTCTTCCTGAGTCTGTACTTCTTCTAAACAGTGGGACAAGCACCATGTTGCAGTAGGAACAGTTACAATTTTGAGAATATTTATGCTTTTACAGTATTGTTTGAGAGCTGGTTAGGAAGCCATAAAAAATTACTGGAACCTGGATGTGGCTAATTGCCAAATCCCATTAAGCAGGCATGGATTGATTTTCATGATCAGCAACCTGAACAAACTCAGCATTTGCATAAATTTGCAGGTTATCTTCAAGGAGCTGAGAGCGGGAATTGAAAGCATCCTTTCCATACACACACAGCCTTCTGAGTTGAAGCATTAGTTCTGTATCTGTGTGCAGCAGGTCAGCAGACGACGGGCTGTGCAGGGCACCCCTTGCTTCCTTCTGCCCCTGATGGAGATGGCATTCCACCCTTAGGGCCCCTCCGAGTCAGGCTCCGGGGAGCGATTATCGAGTCTCCCCGCAGTTGCCGTATCTCCTGTGCACACTCTGTTAGACGTCCTCATTTGCAGGTGTGCTGCTGGTTTATTTATCGCGGGGTAATTGCTTGCTGTGTTTGCACTGTTTTTCAAAGCCCACGTAAATGATCCCGCTCCACTCAATCTGCTCCAGTAAATACCTATTCCAGTGTATTGGCTCTCACCTTGAATGTCCTTTATCACTGGAGCAATTTGATTCCTCACTGTGCTTTTCTTGGTAATCTTTCTATTCCCTCATTAACCACTTCAGCCCAGTAAGCCTTCTGCCTCTTCTTTCTCTGCTTATCTGTGCTCTATCCACTGCCAAAGGAAGCCCCCATCTCCTCCTCACCAAGGAGAAAACCTTTTCTTCACCTCCTTGCCATTTCTGCCTCTTTTTTTTCTTTTTCCTTCAGTTTTTCTCCTTAAGAAAAAAAGACATAACCGGTCATGATAGCTGTGTTTATCTCTCTCTGTGGTCCTCGTTCCTCTCTACCCCATGCAAGAGAGACATTACTAATAAAACCCACTTGAAAGATTGTATTTTAAGAGTTACACCACTGAGAGCACTCACTGTTGGTTCCTTTCTACTCTTATTTTTAGCCATACCCAATCCTGCCTTGCCTGGCTGACCAGCCTGTGGTCTCACAGCTCCCTTTTGCTATCTAACCTGGGAAATTTTTATTTTTTTTTTTACATACCCCCTCCCCAGCATGTTTCACTTTTCATTATGATTCCTGCTCTGATGATACTGTCCCCTTCATTGTTTTTATCCTGGATTAAGGAGTTTTGTATGTAATCACACCTCCAGCACATTCCTTCAAGTCTGTCAAACAGGTTCTCTGAGTGCTTTTCTCAATATCTTCCATCTCATCCTTGTCACTGGAGGTACTAGTTGGATCAGTAGTTACTCTTCATTACATCATCTCAAAGAACATCTTTCCAGTGCATCAGATATGTTTAAATCTTCCCATTTGGACTTTGAAGTCTTGTGCCTTCACGGTTTACAGCTTGGTTTTCCATCTCCCTTAATCACCTCCTACTGCCTAACCCCCGTCATGATATTCACATAATCACAGAATCGTAGGGGTTGGAAGGGACCTCCAGAGATCATCAAGTCCAACCCCCCTGCCAAAGCGGGTTCCCTAGGACAGGTCACACAGGTCTGTGTCCAGATGGTTCTTGATTATTTCTGGAGAAGAAGACTCCACAGCCCCTGTGGGCAGCCTGTCGCAGGGCTCTGTCACCCTCACTGTGAAAAAGTTCTACCGCATGTTGGTGCAGAACTTCCAGTGCTCCAACTTGCAGCCATTGCCCCTTGTCCTGTCCCCACAGACCACTGAGAAGAGGCTGGCCATTTCCCTTTGTACTCCCACACTTCAGATATTTATAAACATTGATCAGATCCCCTCTCAGTCTTCTAATTGGTGGCACTCATTGACCTTCTGAATTTTCTAGGAGTCTTTTTAAAAGTCCATCTTACTATTATATGCTTTCCCTCTGGCTCTCATACCTCCCGCTGTCACTCCGAAGGCAATGCCTCCAAAGAGCCTCTCAGAGCACACATGGTCTCAAGCATGGCAGCCTGGCCCCTGGCATTTCTCAGTGTAAGAGGTGGGCAAGGTTTGCAGGCATTTTTCCTACCTTTCCCCAGCAGTTCAATGGGGAAAGCTGTGTGCTATTCAGCAGGCACATTGNTCACATAATCACAGAATCGTAGGGGTTGGAAGGGACCTCCAGAGATCATCAAGTCCAACCCCCCTGCCAAAGCGGGTTCCCTAGGACAGGTCACACAGGTCAGTGTCCAGATGGTTCTTGATTATTTCTGGAGAAGAAGACTCCACAGCCCCTGTGGGCAGCCTGTCGCAGGGCTCTGTCACCCTCACTGTGAAAAAGTTCTTCCGCATGTTGGTGCAGAACTTCCAGTGCTCCAACTTGCAGCCATTGCCCCTTGTCCTGTCCCCACAGACCACTGAGAAGAGGCTGGCCATTTCCCTTTGTACTCCCACACTTCAGATATTTATAAACATTGATCAGATCCCCTCTCAGTCTTCTAATTGGTGGCACTCATTGACCTTCTGAATTTTCTAGGAGTCTTTTTAAAAGTCCATCTTACTATTATATGCTTTCCCTCTGGCTCTCATACCTCCCGCTGTCACTCCGAAGGCAATGCCTCCAAAGAGCCTCTCAGAGCACACATGGTCTCAAGCATGGCAGCCTGGCCCCTGGCATTTCTCAGTGTAAGAGGTGGGCAAGGTTTGCAGGCATTTTTCCTACCTTTCCCCAGCAGTTCAATGGGGAAAGCTGTGTGCTATTCAGCAGGCACATTGGGCTCTGGGTGTAAAATTTTGCAGAAGGCACTAGTGAGATCTTTTTTGCCTGAGGCACAATGCACATGAAAGGAAAAGAGGGGGGGACTGTGTGTGCAGAGGGAAAGGATCAGTCTAATTTGCCACTAGGCAGTTGAGCTACAGTGTGCTGGAGTGATGGTTCTGTCTGAAGCATCAGTTTAATAACACAATAAAAGGCATTTTTGTTCTAGTGTCTGCTGGAGATAAGGAGATAGTTTCTCTCAAGTTAATAAATTTTAATTAAAACTGCATACAGTGGTGTAAAAACAGCGTTTTATTCGCAATCATTGTCAGCCCTAAGTCAAGGAGAGAAATTTAGCCGGCTAAGATGGGATGGAGTTTTTCTTTTGAGTCTCCACATTCATTATAGAAAAATTGAACTGAGACCTTTGGTGGAGGCTGATACGATGCAATAAGGAATTGCTGTAAAATTAAGAGAAGTCCAACTTTCATTCAGCATCTTCCAGATAGGAGATGCTTTTATTGACTGGTTCCTTTGGGAATGTGCTCATTACAGCAACCATCACAATAGGAATCCTTCATCTGGAGGCGCTGCTTATGTTTGCTGTTTGGGGAATGAGATCTTTAATTAGTTCAGGATATAAAATATTACCCATATTTTCCCTCCAACTCTTCCTTTGTTACTGGGGTCAGTAAGGGCAGCTTTGTTGCAGTGGTGGTTGTGCTGTTGTTTTCCTTGTCTGAGCACAGCACATTTTTTCCCCTATATACTGTCAGAACGTATCTTTGCATTCTGTAAATAAATAAGAAATTGCATCCTGAAGTTGATAAATGTAGAATCCCAGATGGGTTGGGGTTGGAAGGGACCTCAAAGCTCATCTAGTTCCAACCCCCCTGCCATGGGCAAGGACACCCTCCACTAGCCCAGGTTGCCCAAAGCCCCAGTGATTATATATATGATTATTTTAATATATATTAAATAGGTATTTTTATATAAACAAATGCATCAATTGTAAACAGTTATCTGCTTGACACATATATGATACCATGACCTGTGGAGAACTTTTATAGCTGCCCTTACAGGAGACTTTTAAAACCAGAGGCTAAGATCTGGATTTTCTTCAGAGGTCATAAGAGATTTAGCACTGGTATGAATGGTGTTATGATTTCGTGCAACATTTGCTCAGAGGTTACTGCTGTAGCCTTAATGGAAATTGAGGCACATAGGCTTCTCAGGACTGGTACGTGCTGTTCCTCTGTCAGGGTGGTAAGTGCAGAGGGCAGCAAGACAAAACCATTACTTCTTATAGCCAGACAGAAGGGATAGGAATATAAAATAAGAATACGATGTACCTTGTTTAACCTATGTGCTCTATAAACCCAGTTCAAAAGTTAAACTAGAAGATGTGAAAGAATGGTGGTGTTCTCTGAGAAATTCTGGAAAACATTTTCCCAAATTGCTGCCACACAGAGGCCTCAGACGACCAGCCAAGGAGGATGCAGTAGGAGGGCACAGGTCTTCCCCCTGGCTGAGGAGTAGTGACCAACAGTGTTTTGGGGTGGAAATTCTCTGCCTTTGCTCTTTCATGTGAGAACACCCGATGGAAAAAAAACCCCTCATTCTTCCTGCTCTTGACTTCCTCTCTTGACCTCCTCCTTCGATGCCTTCTGACTTTGTTCAGTTGTTGCTGTTCTTGCCACCTCACTTAACCCTGTTTTCTTTCTTGGCACTGCTTCAGCTTTCAGTTCCACCTTTGTGTCTCTGGACTGGGAAAACCCCATGATTCTCCAAGCATATCTGCTGCTGCCAGGCGCCCCTTCTCCTTTTCTCTCCAACCCAAGCTCCTTATTCCTGCTCTGTATTCTGGCTGCCTACATCTTCCCACTGCCAGCTCTCTCTTGTCGAGTTTCTGCCCTCTCTATTCCACTGAGATTGTAGTTGACTAAACCCACAAATTATCACCTCCTGGCCAAATCCCAAAGCGTCATGCCTGTCCTTGGCCTTGACTTGTTTTTGTATTCGCTGCAGCTGACCCCTCTATCCCCTTCAATTCACTCTTTTCTCTGTAGCTCTTGGCAGCTACTATTGCTTCAAAGAATGGCTGGTCCCTCTTATCTCTGAAGTGTGTTGTTCAGCAACTGCCTTGGCAGTTGCATCTTCTCCATATTCCCCTCATCTTAGTATTTAGCGAGGCTGCAGCCTCGGTTGCCTTCCTTCTCTCTTTCTGGTCCTGATCACTTAGAAATTTCACATGGTTTATTGCATCAGCTTCTTCTTCCGTGCTGACTGCACAGAAATAATACCCTTTAATATAGAAACTTCCATTCCGGTTGGAATGGAAATTGGTATCTATTCCCAGATACCCCCTGCTAGGTTATTTGCAAGTTGCTGCAATCAGCTTGTGCATTACCCCTTCCTGAAATTCCTATTTTCTTCTCCATCATGCCAGGGGGGTGGGGGAACCAAACCCAGCTCTTTTTCTTTGACTGAACACAGATAGGTCATTAAAGGTTACTCCGGGATTTTCCTTCTGCAGCACTTCCAAAATGCCTCCGCATATCTCCACCCTGAGTGCCAGATTGACCTAAGGATCTCTGGACTTGATGTAGAATATCTTTTGTCCTTTTGCTTAGTTTCTGCTTGCTTCCTTCATACAAAATGATGCTTAGAAATCAGTAATAGAGCAAGGAGGTGAAGCTATATTCCGGAGGGCTCATTCAGATTAAACACAGCTCCTGCTTGTAAGGTCTTACAGAAGTACAAAAAAACAACATAAAGATGAAAAAAAAAAGACAAGTTCAGAGCAAGATAGGCAAGAAATTGGTGTAAGAGTAATGGAAAGAGGGAAGGCAAGGACAAAGAAAGTGCTGATGAGATTATGTATTGAAATGAGGCACTTTGAGAACTGCTGTTATGCAGGTTTACAATAGGGGTTAAACCATGTACGTGAGGTGTTGCTGGTGTTAAAAAATGTGTAAAAAATGGCACAGCTGAGTCCGTGAACTGTGTCCCTGGTCTGCTTTCAGGAGTCCACAGGGTTCAGCGTATGACACCATCTGGAGCTCTCCTTAAACACTTGATTTCACTAAAGGTTCACCTCTGTGGTGTTACTTACAGGTTTCCAGCACTGCTCAGAATCTAATCATTTTACTGCTGTGTTACCAACGCGTATTGTAGTGATTGTTGGGTAACAGTGCCAGTAAATAGCAATTCCAGCGATGTACTCAGTTTGTGAATGGCTGTAACGTAGTAGCTTAATATTGGTGCTCTGCTGGAAACCATGTAAATGCCTGATTATCTATACCTATTAAAAAAAAACCCCAATTATTTATAGCAGAAATAAAAATAAAGCATCTGTTTGCCACTGGGGAAAACACACCCCACATTGTGCTATTACAGGCCATGCATGTATTGAGGTTTCTGCAGTCTCCAGTCCTTTAATCATCAGAGTTAATAGCCTGTGCCATTAGGCTGTGCGAGCTCAAGGGAGGCTTCCCCTCTGCAGCGCAAGGCTGGGCGGTGAGGCGTGTTTACCTGCTTTTGTAAGGCTCGATCCATTTTTGCCCCTTGAGCAGCTGAACATGTGTTGCAGCAAATTTCCACGGCCCATCAGTGGAACTGAAGCTGCGCTGGTTAATAATGTGGGAATTCCATGTGGTGCTTCTGTTCAGTCGGGGTGTCAGTGCCAAAGTTAGCTATGTGTGCGCGCGCGCGTGTTTGTTTTGCCTTTTTTAGGCTTGTTTTGCCTGGCTGTTGTAAGAATTAGCAGATGTTTCATTTGATTCATGACGCTGGATGTCACCTCCTGGAACTGGTGTTTTAATTAGGTGATACCAGATGCTTATTTGGTAGCGAGTGCATTGAGACACGCTCATGCCGTGAATGCCAATGTCGTCACAGTGCCATCGCCATAACCCCTCTCATTTTGTCCTCGGAGCAATGCTTTCTGCCACTAACACCCATGCTCTTTCCTCATTCTCAACCTCTCCTTTATTTTTCAGTTGCTCCTTCAAGCCCCTTGCAAGGACCGTTCCACTAGACCTTGCTTTGTGTGCCCCAGTGCGCTGCTTAAAAATTACTGACCAACTGGATCTTCTCTGGCAGCATGTGGGATCAGAAACATTGACTGCAAAGTTCCTCTGGGAAGCACAAACTGAGAATAAGGCAAAGTCAGTGCTGCTGTTCACGGGCATGGCCAGTTAACAACAATACTTTCAACTGACTCATGCCAACAGCTATCCAGACCTAAGCCTTTAAGAGTCAACTTGGGCATACAGGCAATGGTGAGGGATTCATTGTGACCATCAGACATCCAGGCAGAGGGAGACAATGGGAGTAATTCCAGTGGAGTGTTCAGCTTATAAATGGCTGTAATACAAAGTTTAATATTCTGCTCAGCTGGGAGCCATGGAGATACCTGATCATCAGTCTTGCTGTGTGTATAAATGACACCCATATGTAGAAAATACTCCTTGGTTCATTTTGGAGACTCTACAACAAAACAGGGAAATGAGCTGATTTACCTGGACCTCCTTTCAAAAAGTGACAGAGCAGCCTGTATCTCTTGTTCCTGGCTACCTATAATCTTATTCAAAATGTTCCAACCTCCTTAGGTACCTTTTTCTGCTCTGGAGTGACCCCCAGGAGTGTTTGGGGAGATGCCTGGCGCTCTGGTACGGCAGTGTGGCGCTGCTGCTGCTGCTGGGCAGCCTTTGGGCATGGCCACAGCTGGGTGGCAGCTGGGTGCCTTGCTGCCACAACCATCAGCCTATCAGTACCAAGCCTTAGCCTGAAATTCAAGCCGTCTGGGGTACAACAGCACCATGCACAGCCACACTTCTGGAGTGTGAGAAAGGACTGTGCCTCATTCAGATGTTTTGGATCATAGAATCATAGAATCAAAGAATGGTCTGGGTTGGAAGGGACCCCATGGATCATAGAGATCCAACCCCCTGCCACAGGCAGGGACACCAACCTCCAGGCCTGGATCTACACAAGGTTGCCCAGGGCCCCATCCACCCTGGCCTTGAACACTTCCAGGGATGGGGTTATCCCCCACCTCTCTGGGCAGCCCGTTCTAGCACCTCACCACTCTCTCTGTAAAAAACTTTCCCCAATATCTAATCTAAACCCTTCTTCTTTTAGCTTCAATCCATTTCGCCTTATCCTGCCATTGTCTACCCTTTTAAAAAGTTGATTCCCCTCCTGTTTCTCTGCGCCCTTAAGGGACTGGAAGGCTGCAATGAGGTCCCNCCCTGTCCCTGCTGGCCACCCCTCTTCTAATGGAGCCCAGGATACCATTGGCCTTGCGAGCTGCAAGAGCACACTGCTGGCTCAGGTTAAGTTTCTCATCCACCATCCCCAGGTCCTACTTAGCAGGGCTACTCTCAAGGAGCTCTTCTCCCAGTCTGTATGTATGCCTGGGATTCCTCCAGCACAAGTGCAAGACCTTACACTTTGCTGTGTTGAACTTCATTAGGTTAACCTGGTCCCATCTTTCATGCTTGTCAAGATCCCTCTGGGTCACTCTGGATGTAGAGCTTTCCCTGGAATTGGAATGATGGTTTTGAATGAAAAATTTTCCCTCTGATGTTTGTCTTCAGGATCCCACTGAATTTGTATTTTACTTGGTGTCGCTGGTGCAAATATTCCGTCCTTTACAATGAACACAGAGTGATTCATCTATTTATTTTGAGAGGTTACATGCCTGACCACAGTATGTTTTCTTAAGTTTTACAATTTAATAGTAGCTTGGGGTGCTGTATTAATTTAACTTTACTGTTCCAAGAGGCTAAGCTATTGCTGTTTGCTCCTCTCCTGCTTTACTTTAGCATTACTCCGTGAGATTGAAGTGACTGCTTGGCAGCTAGAGCTTTAGTCTCTCCCTCTGTTGTATTTCTGACTCTCTGATGCTGGGCTTCCCCCTCCGTCAAAGGGGTACAGGAACACCTGGCTGCTGGGATTTTTATTAATGTTTGCCAAGAGTTCCTGAAATGATGTTGTATAAGGTCCAACTATTTTCTAAGAGATGCCATCCTTCAAAAATTCCTGTACACCACATCTCAGGGGAGGGAGTAGAATTGCAAAGCATCACATTTAAAATTATTCTATTTGAAAGGGAAAAAAAATGATTGACTGCTGAAGGCTGCCTTATATAATTCCTTCCCAGTAGCCCTGTCACCCCGTACCCTCCCAGGGTCAACACAAAGCTAATTCCATCTGGTAGCAGGGAAAAGCCCAAATAAATCCAAAGATGTTATTATGCATTATTGGGGGTTCTCCCCACAGCACATCTATGAGGTAAAGTCAAGTTTAATGGAGCAGACTTACCTGTTCAGGACTAGAGCTTTGCACAGCACTTTCCCAAGCAAGCTCTCCTGAAGGAGCCAGCATTTATCAAGTGTGCTGTCAGAGTTGTAGCGCTCAGCACTGGACAAGTGGACACATTACATCTCAATTAAGAATGGAAGATAAATGTGTGGCAGTAAATGGAGGTCATGGGTTAGAGGCATTTAATGGAAGAAATGGAAATGAAAATTGGAAACCAATCTAAGGGATCTCGAGAAGATAAGAGCGAAGAAAACTCAATTAGAGGGAACCATGCTTCTTGCTGCTCTTGGATCTGGGATAATTTCCTGGGTTTTGTTTGTTTGGGCTTATTACTTCCACAGCCAGCAAAGTTGCATTATAAATAAATAATTAAAGTCAAATTGACGGTTTGCTCAGACTGATGCATTTCAAACAAGGAAAATGCCATCTCCATCGCAAATTTGTGTATAAATAGGCAAATAGGCTTTTTATATCTTAAGAGCAGCCTATTGATTAGCCCTGGGCAAAGCCCCCACTGGTATTACTGAGTGCTTAAGAACTTACAGCATAAAATGCAGGGCCATTTTTAAAAGCTAAAATATTCACAAATGCAAACCCAAACGCTAAGTGTTTATGAAAGCTTTAAACTGCATAGAGCGGTGGATTTGTGAGGCAATCCGTGCATCTACAGTCTGGCTGTTTCCAGAAATGAAAATAACTCCCTTTTGCTTTCGCCCTCTTTCATTCTGGCCATACCCATGTGCGAGTGTGCGCACGATGTTTATACACATAGCTGCCTGTACCTATATGCAGCATTTCGCTGGGATGGCTTAGCTGTGGTAAAGGGATAGAAGTCGCGGCGGTGCATAATGAGTACATAAGGGTTGTGTCCGCAGCAAAGCCCTGATTTTCTCTGTCTTATTTCATTAGGGCTCATGCTTGTGGCTTCCCTCAAGGGATCACATGGAATTTATCGGAACGGCAACATTTCATTATTTACTTTATCAAGGCGTTGACTTTCCTCACCTCTTCAGGGAGCTTAGTCTGTCTCATCATAAAACACTCTAAAATTGAGCCGCTCCAGTTTATGTGCATGTGCATATATGCCAGCTGGGAATTGCAATACTTACTGCTATGGAGGGAATCTGAGCCTTGCCCTGCAAAAGCAAGGAAGCGTCTGGGTGGATGCCGATGCCTTGGCACCTCTGGGTACCAGGCTGCCTGCTTTGCTTCCTGGCATCCTGGCCAGAGCCAAAACATGAAGATGATTAGAGGGCTGCAGCACATCCCCTATGAAGAAAGCCTGAGGGAACTGGGCTTGTTCAGCCTAGAGAAGAGAAGGCTTCGGGAGGACCCAATCCCTGGAGGTGTTCAAGGCCGGGTTGTATGGGGCCCTGGGAAACCTTGTCTAGATCCAGGCCTGGAGGTTGGTATTCCTGCCTGTGGCAGGGGGTTGGACCTCTATGATCCTTGGGGTCCCTTCCAACCCAGACCATTCTATGATTCTATGTCCTGAAAAAATGGTTAGGGAAAGCTGGCAGAAAGTACCGTGAATTCAGAGGACTCTGGTGAGATAAGGGCTGAGTTTGATGTCCTACTGTACTTTGGAGAGCAGCAGCCACAGCACATTTGTTTGATTCACTCTGTTCTGAGGTAAAAGGAGGCCCCCACTAAGTCACTGGCACCATTACCAGTGATCATGGTAGGGCTGTCTTGTGTTCGGGCTTTTATTGTACTGCTCTGATTTGCCATAGTTCCTTGTGTAGCTCAGCTTCCCGCTCTCTTCTGGGTTCTTGACTGAAAAAGAGCATCCTACCTGTGGTGGATTTTGAAGATAAATGTCAGACTCACCCTCCCCCGACATTAAAAGAATATTACTTTCCACCAGTATACTCCAGAATATTCCCATATACTCTTCGGCTCTTGAATTTTTATCACACAGAGTATGAAGAATGAAACAAGTATAATTATGGTTTGCTTATGCAAGGCCTGTGCTAGGTGTGCTGTTATTCTCCCAACTCCATTTGCTCTATGCAGGGTAGGAAATTAAATTCCTGGCTCTCTTGATCACGTGCAGCTTTTTCTGCAGAGTTGCCATGAAGTTGTTCAAGATGTTGTGGAAAAAAATCCAGCAGAGAAATGAATTCTAGTTATTTCACTGTTTGCAATCCCAGATACAGTCGTAGGTGAGGTGTCTCCAATGCAAAGCTTGTAGCTGTCTCTAAGACTTGCCCATTAGAAAGATGCTTAGAAGCATCTGGTATTGCTCTTGGCAATTTCTATGGATATTTTTGCTGTAATAGGAATAAGCTTAATTGTGAGCAATCTTTGAACACTGATGACTGTTCTTGGTGAAAGATGAATGCTGTTGGGGTAAATGTTGGGAAATGAAGAAGGGATGTTCAAACTTGAGGAAGCAGCCTGCTATCTTCCACACAAAATAAGACTTAAAAACGTTTGAGGAAGGTGAGAGTTATTGAATTACATTCTGGGCAGGATTTTTGGGCCAGTCAAGCTATGCAAAGAAGTGACTTAGAAGCTGACGATTTCTAAGTAGGCAGCTCCTCATCCTGCCCATTGGGGCTACAAAAGAAAGGCTAAACTCCACAATTACTTCAATAGGGCTACAGTTAAATTCAGCTTATAGTCATGGACTGTCCTATCCTGTCCTATCCTGTCCTGTCCTGACTTGTCCTGCCCTTTTTTGCTAATTCCAGACCTAGTTCATCAGTGGCCTTCTAGCTTGCCAGCTCTAATGAGGGCATCAGTAGTGTGCTATATCAGCTTCTTGACTGGCCATCCACAGATGGTTGTGGTCCTTCTAGATTAATACCAGAATGACAATGTGGGTGAAAACATGACATCAATGTAGTTTCCCTGCAGAGGTTTAGCATCTATGCAAAGGGTGTCTCACTGGGACTGCTTTGTGGAGCATAATTCCCCATTAGTGAAAGAGGTCTGGTGTGTAAGACCCATTCTTGTGCTTAGCAGTGCGACCAGAGCTGTTCTTGTATCTGTTGAACAAGGGAAACTGAACTCTTGTCCTTTTTGAAGCAAATGGGAAGAGATGCTCCTAATCTTTTTGACACTGACAGGTGATCTGAACTAAATTTTGGCCTTCAGGCAGCTCTCTTGTGTTTTTCTGCCGCAGCTACCGAAACTTCTGCCAAGAGCAGAAGCAGCAGCTTGAGGTGGTTTTACAGCCTCTGGACATGAAGGATGAAAGCCGTTCTATAGACGAGAAGGGAAAGTACACCTAAAAGCATACTTAAGAAAAAATGAAGTGCTTTGCTTCTGGGCAGTTTAAAGCAGTAGTCCTGATTCAAAACAAGTCAACGTTTTTTTGACATGCTGACTGTTGCATACTCTGGCCCCTTTATGCAAAAGTCAATGAGATAAAGGTAAAAAACCTTTAATTTTCTGGACCTGGGGAGAGTCCTGCAATGGGTGTAGGTAAAACTTCAGCTTTTCAGTGCATCCAATCTGTGTTTCACCATGAAACATGAAGTGTGCTGCCTGACAAAACAGCAGTGTGCTGCTACAGCATCATGGACAGTATTGACAAAGTCTATACTGCCCAGAGAGCCCTTATCCACTGGAAAATGCGCTCAAAGAAATGCAAGGGCAATTGATTGTTCTTACAAAGCCATAAGGTTGGGTGCCTGAGAGCCTCTTGTGATCTTGTTCTCTTCCAGCACAGAAGGGGACCAGGCTGTTCACTTAAAGGTACCCCCGTGGTACAGCCTCCCTGGAGCTGCACAGAAGTGGTGGTGGTTGCTGCATCTCAGCTCACCGGTGGTCATGGCCAGCAGATGTGCTGCTTCTAATGCCTTGTGCACATCTCTAGAGCGGCTCTTTGGTTCCTTGCCTTCCCTCATACACAACAGTGAGGAGATACCAGGAGTTGTTCTTTCATTAAGTACATTTTCTCCCCTCCGTGGGGATGGCAATGCAGAGGCTGTGGGGACAACCTAAGAGTGACTGTGAGAGCTGGAGATGGGTAGGCTGGGAGCACTGTGGCAGCCCAGCATCATCCAGTGAACCTCCTCTCTCCAAGCTCCTTGGAGAAAACAGCTGGACAGTGTTCACAGGTCTGTAGTGCTCAAGGCTGGCAGAGACCAGATCATTTGGTTTCATCCCTTTTGTATTGCCAACTTTTATATATCACATTTGTGCCCCTTTATACAGAGTGATTTTTCTCTGAGTAAAGCATAACATGTCTTTGCTGTGAAATGTTTCTTCCCCAACAGCTTGTCGCCCTCATTTGCAGATATCTAGAGACAGGAAGAAATTATTCCAGGAATTAATCACCCACTTTAGAAAAAAATAAATAATAAAGAAGGGTATCAAGTTGATTGCTAATTTTACTTTTCCTGGCTTCAGTTTCCAATCATTGGATGTTGCTCCACCTTATTTTGTTAGATTAAAGAGCCCTTTCCTTCCCAATAATATTTCCCCATGAACTTTACATGGATTTTCTAATCAAATTGCCTCTCCATCCTCTTTTTAATAAGCTTAGCAAATCAAAATCTTAACCTCTCTTACTGCAAATCATCTCTGGTCCTCATACTGCTTGTGAAGCTCTTTTTTTATATCTTTTACATTTTTATCACATGCTTTGTAGACTCCAAAATCATGCACGGTACCTCCAAGCAGAGGAAATGCAGCTGTGTGTGCAGGGGAGTTAAACGGTGCTCCGATGCTGGCTCTGTGTATTCTCCCCCCTTCCCTCCAGTGTTCATGGTCAAGTGCAGCGTGGCTATTAAAGACCTTCCAGGGGTACTTTTTCTCTCATTTTTGACTCCTCCTCTGGATTTATGTTTGGATGGAGAGAAAGATAAAGGGAGATTTGGGGGTCAGTGTCGTTACTCTTTTCATAGGGTTGCCCATTTGCCATGGGCAGAAAGAAAAAGCAACAAAGAGCGGGGAACAAAAAATTTATTCTATTGCCAGTATAATATATAATAATACTCTATTTCCAGTGTAAAATATATATGTATAAATAAAAGTTGAAAGACATTTACTAGTGGAATATTCCCAATAATCCCTTGTCTGCTTTTGCCAACCATCCTGGGCCAACACTCGTCAGTGCTGAGATCCATCAGAAGAGCCAATACCTGTTTATTCAGAGCTCCATGTGAAGGAAGAGGACCCTGCACAGAAGTCCCATGCCAGGACTTTCATCTGGATCCTTTTGAGCTTCCTTCGCCTTTTTTTCTCCATCTCTTCTTCCTGCTTCAGCTTTGTTCTGCTTCTGATCTCATTTCCAAAAATAACCAGGAGCAAACCCTTCTTTTTAAAATAGCTTCCCAGTCCTCCCAGCAGAGGACACATGGGTCAGACTTTGATCTCTTTATTCATCTACAAAGGAGGATGTACAGAAAATCTGGGTTACTCTAGGCATTAGCCATACCCTTTGAGAAAAAATGCCTCAGTACAAACAGGCTATTATCGAGGCTTAACAGCTTTCATTGTTGGTGTTAACAACATGAGTACTTCTGCTGGTACCATTCCCTTGTTGGTTTGTTTGGGAAGGCTGCAGAGGTGGTCACAAGGCATGCAAGAGTTTTGTCATCCCAGTAGTGTTCAGAAAACAAAGCAAAACTCTGTAGGCACAAACAGATACAGAGGGGTTAATAGAATCTTTGAGGTTGGAAAAGACCTCTAAGACCATCATGTCTAGCCATGAATCAAACACCACTGTATCTATTAAAACATACCTTGAAGTACCATGTCTAGATGTTTTTTGAACACTTCCAGGGATAGTGACTCCATCATCTCTCTGGGCAGCCTATTAAAATGATTAACAATCCTTTCAGTGCAAAATTTTTTCCTAATATCCAGTCTAAACTTGCCTTGGTGCCACTTCAGGCCATTTCCTCTTGTCCTATGACTTGTTACTTGGGAGAAGAGACCATCTTCCTTTGAGATTGTTGTAGAGATCTTCACTCAGCCTCCTCTTCCCCAAATATATATTTGTTATAATATTGAAGAGAATTCACAGTTTGTAATTAGCCACAAGTACT